>OU015495.1:140670123-141007623 GCA_907164885.2 Dolomedes plantarius | reverse complement strand
ATACAGTAAAATTTTAAATACGCAATATCTCCTAATTCCCAAAGCCGGTTGTTTGTTGACGTAACCATCCTACAAAAGTGAAGAACTATCATTTTTTAAATTTCAATCCATTTCACAAATAAACTTTCTTTTAGACCAAAGGCATAATGTTGACCTCTAACTACTTCATCCTTCTATTTATTCGAAAACTGATTTTTTTTCCGCATTTTTCACTGACGATCCAAAATTGTTCTGTCCATCTTCCGGCCGCCCCTACAACGACCGCCTACGAAATTCTATCCAGGGAACTATCCTGTCTATGTGAAGAAATCTGGTTTATTTTGTATTCATTTCGTTACGGATGATTAATAATATATCTTAATAAATATCTCATACTGTATCCCGCATGAAGTTAAAATGTCTTCTGATGCTTATGAAGTGATATTATTTAATCTTTTATAATTTCAATAATTGCATTTAATTATAATAACAATATAAAAAATTTGGAGTAATCCGCTCTTTAATTTTCGAGAATATTTAAACATGTTGGTTATTTTTTTGCATTAAATAAATCTTAAGAAATATATAATTCTTCTAACGAGATCAGATGTTAACACTAGAGTCATCTGGATGTATACGTTACTGAAAATTATATCACATTCTTAAAGAATCTGCAGTGAAAATATAAAAAAAAGTTTTTCTATACCCCCCATTCTCATGATCTATTCATGAGAAAAAAAAACTGTTTGCCAACCCTTTATTTTTACTGTGGATTTTAAGATGCCGTGTGTTCCTGTGCATGCAAAGCATGTTTGCATATCTTATTATAGATGGAAGTTAGTTTAACTGTACCACCTGGTGGGTTTTACTTGTTTATATATATATTTTAATATCGCAGTATGCTGGAAAAGAGATTTTTTCTCCTCTTACAGATAAAGGAACGAAATTATGGACAACCTAAGAACAGCGGCAGTAATTTCTCTCATGGAATTAATAGCTTATGCCACAACAAAGGAGTATATCATGACATAGCTCTATACTCTATAACCTGATGATATATTTTAAACATCAATAGGACCTCGTTAAATTGTTATATAATTGTGATTCTTCAATCTGCATTTGAAAATACGGTAGACACATTCTAGTTTAAAGGTCACATTCTAGTTTAATCATAATCAGAGATGTTAACAGAGGGTTCGGAAGAACATTCCGCCCCCCCCCCCATTAAAACCTAGCGCCTTATTACTACAACGAACTTACCAAAACGGCATATCCATACCCAGAACCTTAATTATGAGTCTGCTTGAGAAATTCTGACCTTCTGTGTCGAAAGGTTATTTATTTATTTACTTATTTATTTCATCCAATTTCCTCGTAAAAATGATCCGATCATTAGGATATCTCCTGAAATGGGTTGATAGGTCGCTATTTAAACATTTCTGGGCAACTGACGCATTCACAGAAAATATAATTTCTTTTATTAATCTATTCATCTGGAAAGACCAAACTTTGAAGTTATTAGATTTAAGTTTCACAACTTAAAAAGGATGCATGAAACTACATTGCTATGCTAATGATTGCAATTTATTTTATAAAGAAAAAATAGTTTTAATTAAAGGTTTTAAAATTTAATTTGCAAGGGAATTTATTTATGAACTGCATATCTTTTCATTCAATTCGATTGCAGCAGACATGTATATACACTGCTGGCCACTGTAAATGCAACACCCTGAAGTAAACATGCAAATAACATGAAATTTACGCCATACATTAGCGGAGGTGAGATATGCAAATGATTAGAATTTAAGCGCAGACGCACATCACGCGCGCCTGTGGCGCCACTTCAAAGTGCTATTTAAGGTTTCGAGATTTCGACGATTTCAAGTTCGGAAATTGTGTTTTTCTTGTGGTTTTTTCAAAAAAACGATCAATTAGGCCTCGTCGAAAACAGCGATCACCTTTTGATCAAGTATCCGAGTTCGACAGAGGAAGGATAGTGGCCTACCGAAATTATGGATTATTTTTCAGGGAAATCGGTAGTCGTGTTGGACGAAACCAAACAACTGTAATGCGGATATGTGATCGTTGGATGCAGGAGGGTACGACGGACCGGCGTGTTCGATCGCATCCACCTCAGCGCACCACTTCACGTGATAACAGGCAAATTGTGCGCATGGCAGTGACGGATCGCTCAGTCACATCACGAACCATAGCACAGCACATGCAGTCTGTAACGCATCATCCAGTGTCTGCGCGTACCATTCGACGCCGTTTACAGCAGAGTGGTCTGTCCGCAAGGCGTCCATTGCTTTGTCTACCCTTGACGCAGAACCACAGACGTCTCCGCCGCCAATGGTGCGATGACAGAAGGATGTGGACGGCAGAATGGAATGAAATTGTCTTTACTGACGAGTCACGCTTCTGTCTGCAACACCACGATGGTCGCATTCGAGTCTGGAGACACCGTGAAGAGAGGATGCTGAACAGCTGCGTTATGCACCGCCATACTGGTCCTGCACCGGGTATTATGGTATGGGGCGGTATTGGATATCACTCTCGCACACCTCTAGTACGCATTGTCGGTACTTTAAACAGCCAGGGCTACATCTCCGAGGTGTTGGAGCCAGTTGTCCTTCCTTACCTTCAGGGCTTCCCCACAGCCATATTTCAACAGGATAATGCGTGACCACAAGTGGCACGCATTGTCCAACGGTTCTTCGTCAATCGCCAGATTGATTTGCTTCCTTGGCCGCCTCGCTATCCGGGTCTTTCGCCGATAGAAAACATGTGGTCCATGGTTGCTCTACGATTAACACAGATTCCATCCCCAGCTGCCATAGTAGATCAACTTTGGCAACGTGAGGAAGCTGCTTGGTCTGCTGTACCACAAGAACTCATCCAAAGTCTCTTTGAATCAATGCCGAGGCGTGTGGCAGCGGTGATCTCCAACAATGGCTGCTATTCTGGCTACTGATTTTGGCAGGAACTACACTTCACAGAAGTCTATAAATTTAATCATTTGATACTTGGTCAACATGTTATCTACAAAATAAATTTTGTTGTGATATCTCTTGTCTTTCTTGGTGTTGCAATTTGGGTGGCCAGCAGTGTATATATATCAGTCGAACCCTGTTATAACTCTGTTATAATATATATATATATATATATATATATATATATATATATATATATATATATATATATATATATATATATATATATATATATATATATATATATATATATATATATATATATATACTCTGTCACAAAAAATATAAATACACCCAGAAGAAATCGAGCTACTATCACGAAACTTGGCAGGAATGTAGTCTGGTAAGAGATATGTAAATGATTAAAATTTCGAAGCCAATGAGACAAGGGTAAGCGCGCTATGCGCATATGAGATGCGCAGCTGGGAGAGTTTAAAAGCATGATTGCTCGTGCCATAGGGTTATTTAAACAAATCCGTCGACATGGATGGACGGTATTGTCACTACAGATGCCTCTGAGCCGTAACCGGCGACAATACGAACAATTGTAGGACTTTGAGAGGGGGCGTATAGTAGGCGTATAGTAGGGAGAAGCAGGTTGATCGAACAGGCGTATCGACCGCCACCTCGGTCGGAGCGATATGGTAGTTGCTCGGTGTTGGCAATAATGGGTCACGGAAGGGATAGTCTACCGTCGCGGAGGGTCAGGGCGTCCCAGGAACACAAATGCGCGCGAGGATCGCTCAATCATAAGAACGGTCATGTCCGCACCAACAACGTCGCTAGAATTGGTTCCACACCATTTACCACCTTCCAGACATCCGGTGGTATCAAGGAAAACCATTCGGAGACGGCTGGCCGACGCAGGTATAAGGAGCCGACCTCCATTAAGACGCCTACCACTGATCCCACATCATAGGCAGTGTCGATTGGATTTTTACCGACCTCGGGCAAGCTGGAGTGCAACCGACTGGAGGATTGTGATCTTCAGCTATGAATCACGATTCAGTCTCAGTGCTGATGACCAGCGCGTACGCGAGTGGAGGCGGCCGGGCCACCTGTCCGATCCGGCATTTGTTGTCGAGAGGCATACGGCGATTACACGAGGTGTGACAGTGTGGGGAGCGATTTGTTTGGGCGCATGATCACCTCTAGTCGTCCTTCAACGCACTTTGACGGCACGCAGTTACGTGGACGAGATTTAAACGCCAGTTGTACTGCCTATGCTACCAAGTCGCCCAGGTGCCATTTATCAGCAAGACAACGCTCGTCCACATACTGCGCGACTCTCCCAACGATGTCTTCAAGGATATGACGTACTCCCACGGCCTGCCAGGTCACCAGACCTCTCGCCAATAGAGCACGTCTGGGACGTGCTTGGAAGGCAACTACAGCCGTCCCGGAATACTGGTGAATTAACAGCCCAGTTGCAAAGATTATGGCATGATCTTCCGCAGGAGGTCATAGGTGACCTCAATGATTCGATGCCACGCCGTGTTTCGGCTTGTATAGCTGCCAGAGGTGGATTTACTACTTGCTGATTTGTTACCTTTTTCATGCCATATCTTCTTAATAAAACGGTCTGTTCTTCTGAATTAGTAATCATTTACTTATCTCCTCATACACTACATACATGTTAAGTTTCGTGATAGTAGGTCGTTTCCTTCTGGGTGCATAAATTTTTTTGTGACAGAGTGTATATACGTATATATATACATATTCTTTTTTATTTATATTAATATATATTCATACATAAATGTAAATGTAATAGCTCATATATAGTTCCTATAAACTAAATGTTCAGAGAAGTTATCAAATCATAATGAAAAGTATTGTGAATCTTTCAACTTTTTTATGACCATATCTTATATGACCAAGAGACTTTTCTTAAGCAAAACATGACATTTTATTTACCTGAAGTGTATGTAAAGGCATATACTAAGGTCCATAAATACACACATAAATGGATAGCGAACTGAAAAAAAAGAAAGGCTCCCTTTAAATGGATACAAGATAATTAAATAGACATAAATTTTCTTAATTTAAAATTGCATCTAACGTTTTTCTAATCCCGTTTAGATCTTTTGTTGTGTATACCTCCAGCGTTAACGTATTGATAGCTGTACTTAAGACGGTCATTACTGGAAATTACTATGCAGACGATGACTTAAAATATAGTTTTTATTTAAACATTTCAAATTATATCAGACATGGCATACCCCGTAGCACTAGATAATTAGATGTAAAAATAATATTTCCTGGACTATCAAACAGTTAACAGCACTCATAACTATTAAATCCCTATTTTAACGGACGTACATATCCATAAACAGTAATTTAGAATAAATGCCTTATTTTTCTTGATACAACGCTATATAACTTCTCCAAGGTGAATTTCAACGCTTTCTAAACAGCCGCATTACATAGTACCAGATGCTTCACTTAATTATCTCCAGCGGCAATTGTCCGGCTGGAAGACGATTTATATGGAGGCCGATAATTTATCGAGTCTCACCGCAACCCAAATTACGATTCTTAATAATCGGTTAGTTACTGGCGTCTCACTTTCATACGGTTAAACGTGATGGTTCTGAATGAGAGAAATTAGAAGAACGGAACTGCAAAATTTTTCTCTGAATATTTCACATATTGATAACGAAACGTTATACATTGAATAATAAATGCTTATTTGAACAACGTACCCATATTTCTAAGGCAATATATATATATATATATATATATATATATATATATATATATATATATATATATATATATATATATATATATATATATATATATATATATATATATATATATTCATTCAAAATTTCACTTCAGTAATACAGTCTGAGACATACGTCTCGAGTTCATTTTACTAAACCAGACACGAGGGGAGCAAGAGCGATAAGTCATTTCCTTTCTGTATCTACCTAGTTCTCCATAATAAAGCGCCACATCGGAGAACATTCAAAGCATATTTGGGGGCGTTTCTGTAGTGATTCTCCTGCTGCGAAAAATAGGGGGCGTTAGCCACGTGCTCGCCCCTTTTCATAACTTGGTTCAACATAACCCCCCTCAAGGGGTGCGAGAGGTCAAGTGCTTGGGTGGTCAAAGCCTATCATTGACTCCACAAAGACTCCGTTTCTCACCGAGCCGTACTCAGAAGTTTGAGCACAATCCAAATAAAAAAGAAAAAATAATAATAACAAGCAAGGGAGCTTTTTGAGCCGTCAGTCTCCGATTTCTGGAACTGCATTCAAACGTAAGAAACGCCAAGTATCTAGTGAGTCAAACGGGTGATATTTTATTTATCGTAATTGCCTGAGTAGATATATTTTTACGCCATTAAGAATCCTTTTAAAATTTCCCTAGAAATGATAAAACTTTGAATTACGGTAGGCGTATAAATCGACCTTTGCAGGTTTAACTGTTATAGCACAAATCCTTTCTAAAAATATTTCCTATCTATCTGAAAGCCAGATATATGTAGAGTGCAGCATTATTCATTTATTGGCTGTGCGAAGTTTAGGGTTTTGGTTTGTTTTCTTTCCAAGACGTGAAATTTTGAATGCCGCTAGTAAGAAGCTAAGCTACTCTTGTTAATGATAATGCAAACAATCCTATCATTAATAAGTTTTAGTGCTGAAGAATAAGATTTATTATTTTAAAAATGAGATTTATTTTTTAATACTATTAAGTAGATGGTGTCGGTTTTTTTTTTGTGATTAACCAGTACACTAACTGAAGATAAAAATTGTCCTCTTTAGTAACAATCTTACACGCTATGTTTTGACTTATACCCTCTGATAGGAACATGACAAGCTAGATAACATTGCTAGTATTACGTATTGAAACTGAAGTACAGTGATTTCCGCTTATAAGAATCACGTTTGTTATTACTGTTTTTGATTCTTATAAGCGGTTGATTCTTATAACCGAAATTTAGGTTTTTGGACAGGAACACACACTTAAACATATATTAAATAATTTTCCATAAAATACTCTTTAATTTACATTAACTATCTTTTATTAAAATTATTTTTTATAGTTTTAAAAATAAAACTTAATTTTTAGACCTATAAGTAGATACACATGATTATAGTAAGAGAAGAAAAAAATACAATATTTGTTACAAGTTACAACATACCTGCTTAACAGTTTTAACATTTCAACTACAGGAAGGGAGCAAGAAAAAGTTTACTACGGTAGTTTGACGTAACGAAGTTTTCAGAAGGCTGTTTATATCTCTTTCAATACTTATAGTCTCAGACGAAGATTTACTCGGACAGGTAAAGTTGCCCCCGGGTCAAGCTAATAGGACAGTGTTGTGGTAAAGCGTTTAAGGGGGAACTATTATGTTATGTCTAATAAAGAAAGGGGTGAATTTTACGACTATATTCCATCCCACCTTATCAATCTTTCTTTAAAAAAAAGAAAGAACTTCGTTCCTTTTGAGGGTTTAAGTAGGTTTTTTGGAAAAATGAAAGGAAAGCGAAGAGTGTAAACTGATTCTTAAAACCGGTGGATTGATTCTTAAAAGCGAAAATTTTAACATGGAAATAATTCATTTGTTTTTGTTTTCGCGATATTGATTCTTATAAACGGTTGATTCTTATAACCAGTGATCACTATAAGCGGTGGTTACTGTAATTTGCCTGTTTCCCTTTTTCCTTTAGAATCAAATTAATTAATGTTAGATCAAAATTTATGTGCACTTCTTAACTAGAATACTTTTTCCTTGCGTTATATATAGTGCCAATAAGTTAGAATATTTACACCTATCAACCCAAGCATAGACAGTTTGACAAATCCCATTCCTTTCCCCTTCTAAATAAATATCATTTGCATTAACTAATCTTGGCCGTAAAGCATGCCTTGCACCCAAGAATTTCATACCTTTGACATTTAGCATATGCCAACGTAGCTCTTGAACGTTCTCAATACAACGGACCGTCATGGGGTGCATATGTGTGATCCGCAAGGATAGCATTTTATCACCAGACGCTGTAGTGAAAAAATCATGTAATAATGCTTGGATAATGAAAATGATGTCTTCTCAGGATACTTCCATGAATACTTCAGGATGCATCCATGTTCCCGTGCTTGTAAATCTCTAAAAGAACTTTAAAAATTGCTATTGTGTTGTGGACTAGTGTTAAATCGAATGATTCAACATTTCTCTATTCAGCAAACATATCCACGATAACGCGTATAAACAGAAAAAGGGAAAGACATAAAAAAAATGAGAAAAAGGGAACGCAGAAATGAGGGGACAAATGCAAGAGTCTAAAACCTTAAATAACTCTCAAGTGTTACAAGATTTGTTTCTGATTCATGTAAATGCTGAGTATAGCATGTATGAGAACATACTGAGTGTCGTGAGCACTGAATTCTGTAGTCTACAGTGCAAAAAAGACAAGCTTTAGAAGGCGATACATAACCTCTGATTTTAAACTTTATACAGAACTTTATACAAACTGAGTACAGGAATTAAGCTTAATTGCTTGTAGAGATGAAAGAGGTATACCAAACCGGATATTTTGACTAGGAGCTTATAAGAATAAAATAATTCGTAAGGGAATGCAAAATATAGTAATAGTAAATGAGGACTAAACTATTTATAAAGATTATGTTATTATAAAAAAACTCATTTGGAAATTTTAATTAAATAGTGCTTGCTATTTGGTGTTAGAATTTCATTCATTTTGTTATGTTAACAAAAGCGTATTTGAATCTTTTCTGTGATTCCTCCAGTCTGAACACCTACTGTTTCGAGTCATCTTGCAATACAGTCTTTCTTGTAATACAGTTGATTGTTGGTTAATAATTCAGTAGCCAATACCTGAAACGCATACTTTTGAAAGGTTTGCTAGCTTACATGGCTAGCCCATTTTTCTAACAAAATTGCAGTTTGTAAATGTTTCAAAAGGATTGTAATTGGTGTCTAATCATGTTCAAATGTCTTTTATAGGCAAACCCGAACTGGCTGGAGCATCGAATCATGGAGCCAATCATGGGAGAAAGAATGGAGTATTGTATAGAATCCTTCTAATAAATGGCCCTGGACTGAAGCTGTCGTAACAGTGATAGTTCTCGTGATTTTTCTTGAGGGCAGCTGTATTCTTCAGGTATTATAGCTGACATAAGGGAGTACTACTATGCTAGAAATAATCCTAGAGCGACATGGGAGGTTACTGTTATGTACAATTTTATATTATGACATGGTCGACGAGGTGGTAGGCTCTTTTTCTGCCTCCTGTTGTCCACTATTCGAGGATTTACCAGTTATTATTCACCAATGAAGACAATATAGTCAATGAAATGTAATCCAAGTGGTTTTAGTTCGATAGCATTGCAAACGATGTCCTGAGGCACCCTTATAATAGGTTGCCGACAAAGTGGTCAGTTAGTCAGCAGTTCGCCGGTGGTCAAGGAATAGTCCCTGAGGAGCTGTAGAAGACGATACCTAACCGCTGATACTTGAAAACAGTTGATATTGTTATAATGGATGAAACAATTTATGTTCCTGGTTACTTGATCCTCAAATCACTATATTCTCTTATGACGTTCATGTGGTTCTTCCAGTTCCTTTACTGTTATCCTCACCTGGTGAAGGAATAATTTCGAATCAAATGTCCGATGATACGATAACATTATTAACTAGCCTCTTTCAGGCCTAGTCTGCTCTCAAATCGACTTTGTTGTTTTAAGGTTATCGGATTCATGTTTGAGATATCCTAATCGTATGATAAAAGGAGCTCGAAAACACATTTTTAAAACTTGAATCTAACATCAACAATTGTTCGAATAGTCCTCATGGGCGAGCTGCGTTGCGTATGTAATCTCATGGAATACGCGTTTTTCCTACGGTAACTCAACCACATTGAGTTGGTGATAGCGTCTCATACAAAGATTACGGTTTTTTTTAAAAATTCAGTACTTCAATATATTTGCATAACTCTCACCGGTAAGATGAAGAACTGCGATTATCTTTTGCTACACGATGCTTAAAATGGGATTTAATCTACGATAAACGACTACATATAGATTACTAATGATTACAGCTTACGTAAACATACGTAGCCGACTGCGATGAATGGCTACAAAATCGAAATCCAGTTTCGGACCCCAATCGTCAGAATCTGGTACTATAGTAACAAGCACATTGCGAACTAACTCCAATTCGTAACTAGTCTTACTACTATTCAATACTACAAGAACGGAAGGATTCTGATTATGCAATTTTAAAGTTTGCTAACTGTTTTCGGGAAAGTTTCAATTTTTTGGCTTTATATAGTTGCTTGGGTATAGATATGGGCAACTGTATCGTCATAGTTTTTTCTCATTTTAAATATTTCTAATGCATTGCACACATGCAGGTAGCAGATGTTTGAATTAGAAATAGTAATAAGAAATGATTTCTTGTTTCTGAAAGGCTCTTTTTGAATCAGACTTCTCCGTGAAGCTTATTCATTGTAAACTAAACGCAGTGCTTCGAATGTATACCTAACCTTTATGGTTTTACGGGTGAAGGTTCGTATTGAACGTTTTCCTTTTCGAGAGAATTTACTTCTGGGATAAAGGCGCTGAGGTTGTAACAATGTTCCGCAAGGCTTCAAAAAGCATATTTAGTTTCATTCTCCCTCTGAAAGGTGCACATGTTAAAACTTCTGGTGCTTTGGCCCAAAATGTATTGTGTAACTTTATGGAAAAAAAATAAATAAAAGAGGACGACCAGAAGAAATCAAAGGGAAGAATGAAAAAAAGGTGGGGGGTAGGTGATCCCCCGCAGCAAAAAGTTGGTCATTAAGCTCTTATCTGTGGCCGATAACATCTATCTCGGTAGCTGCATCAGATGTTATCGGCGCGCCATCTCGGAAAAACGGTCGATGCTATCTGCTCAGGTTCTCTTTCATTCCCTACGAACTGTTTTATTCCGTTTCGGGATCCTCTGTGTACAGAGACATAAGCGTGTAACTTTTTTTCTCTTTTTTTCTTTTCTATACAAATCCCCTCCTCCCTCCTTCCATTATCATATCAGGAGTTTTCTGGTGCTCGCGTGTGTATAATGTTACATCACATCTCGAAAGATTATCTTTCGGGAAACGTGTGAAAAATTTGATTGTTTTTTTCGGCCTTTTTCTCGGTGCATTTTTGAGTAAAACCGATGCGTAGCTGAAACAATTTACCCCTTCATAATAGATTTTTAAACGGGGATAGGGGAAGAATTATGATGGCAGACAGACGCGTATACTCAACTGTAAATATTCGTTCCACCGAAAACATCGCTGATCAGTTTCGGAAAGAGATGCCAATCATTTCTTTTTTCAAAAGCAGTCATTGCAAATTTTTAAAACAAACAAACACACACACACACACACATATATATGTATATATATATGTATATGTATATACATACAGATATATATATATATATATATATATATATATATATATATATATATAATATATATATAATATATATATAAAACAGTTCCGTAACTGACTGACTGACTGAGAAAAACGCGCAGACCAAACCGCTGGACCTAAGGGGCTGAAATTTTGCATCGTGATTCTTCTTATAGTGTAGGGGTGCACTGAAAAAGATTTTTGAAAAATTCTTCTTAGATTTTTTAAAATTAAATTTTTAAGCTGTTTTTGCAACTTTTTTTTAAAAGTTTGCATTTAAAATAATAATCTGAGAATTATAAAATTTATATCACGAGAAAGATCATAAAATTTTCTTTAAAATTAAATCTTTTTCGAATCTTTTACCTCCCTTTTCTGATTTTTGGTGAATTTTTAAAGATTAATTTTTAGAATTTAATTTATTAAATGCTGATCACGTGATTTCTTTTTCTGGTACTTTAAATAAATTTTGCGTCACGTGCATAACAACGAAATAAATTGACAAAAAGTATTGAAATGCAGTAAAAGATAAAATTTAACCACTAGATGAATTGAGATGGAAGTTTTTTAAGAATTTAATTCAAAATAGTATGTTTTATGGATATTAAACATAAAATTAATTGCATACATTCACCGTTGTAATTAATTTGAATATTTTCTTCTGCATTATTTAGTCTGTAAAAATATCCGCTAAGATTTTTTTTATAAATATATATAATTTTTGGCATTAATTGCATACATTGACCGTTGTATTTAATTTGAATGTACTCCGTAGCGATAGTATATATATATATTCAACAGTGGAAAACATGGTTTGAATTTATATATTCTCTATTTTATGTCTTGTTCTAACCAGGATAAATGAAGACCAATTTGTTTGCTACACTGATATGATGCGAAATCATGATATTATAACTCATGAGCAATCATGATTACAAACTACCCTATCTCTCCCGTGCTATACGTCTATTCCTGACGTATCTATTTCGAATTTAGCATTAAATCTGGATACGTAGTATTTTCATTCCGAATTCAGTTTGCTTCCTCAGTAAAGTTGTTTTAAATAAAGAATTCTTAAATCAATTCTTTAACATTGATAGTTAACTATATTACTTTTGTAATGAATTAGAAAAATAAATTGAGAAATGACCTTTTTATTTAATTTTGTGACCATCTAAACAACATTGACACACCGATTTGGGTTATTATAACTAAACCAGTCACAATAAGTTGGATTCTCCCTGCCCCAGATGGGGCCCGTCATATCTGCTAAGGCCCTACAAATAAGTTGGGCCTTAAGTTTGGGTTTTCATAATACATAAACATCTATACAAAACGGCCACTTTTTTTCTGCAACCATTATTGGCCACCATATAGAGGTCAACCCCTATTCGACTGCCACCCCTCAAAAAAATCATTTTTTTGGGTACGATGACAGGCTGCCATGGAGAAGTTTCAATATATATATATATATATATATATATATATATATATATATATATATATATATATATATATACTCGTATATATGTTTTTGACAGTTTTCTCTTCCATTTCTACGGTTTTTGATGTTTATTTGTTTTAACAGGCTTCTTACTAATATATATCTTGATTCTAAACCCTTTTTAACAGAATTCTATTAAAACATTGTATAGTTTAAAGAAATTTTTAATGAGTTAATAAACTTTTAATTGCCTCCCCCCCCCAAAAAAAAAGTTTTTTTTTCCTTGCCTGATTAATTTTAAGATGTCAATGTTTTTCGTTTAATATATATATATTTCCCCAATGCGGAGACACTAGTCAACAAACATTCGCCTATACAACGCCGCAATTTTACTACCCATTTTATTGTGGGGGCACCATATAGGCGCACAGTATTACCCCCGATGAAGTGACGATACGAACGGAAGCATTTTTCGTGGCGCGACGCCAGGATTCGATCCGAGCACCCTCAGCACCGAAAACCTGCGCGCTGTACCACTGGGCCGCCACAAGCCCTCTTTTAATATATTTATTTATATATTTTTCTCCTTATTTATTTTGTAAAATGCCTATTTCTTACATGCCAGCTGTTCCCTATTTTACTGGCTTTATACCCAGAGCCGCCCAGAGACTTTACGGGGCCTGGGGCAAACTTCTGTTGGGGGCCCCAAGAAAAATAAAAAATGGAAAGAGACGAAAACATACTTTCAAATTAAGTTACTCATACTTAAAATTTTATTACATGAATGATTAACATAATTATTATATTTCATTGCACTGCTCTCTTGTTATATTTTCTGAGGAAATCTAATAAATAAATTTTTTCGGGGCCCCTCCGCCAGTTGCCCCCCCCCCCTCTGGGCGGCCCTGTTTATACCACTGCGTACCTTTATAAAGAGTATCGACAAGGAACTGAATGCATGCTATACAACAGATGCCGAAAAATTTTGTTTCAACAGCAGACAAATTTCACTCTTTGATAGACGGTATCAAATGACTTAATTTCCACGAAAAGACCTCACAATAGTGGGATTTAAAAAGCCATCCTGTACAATCCCCCCGACATAATGCTCGTCTCTTCCATTTCCAGTTTATGCTGTTTCCATGTTCCGATGTCGGATATTCATGTGTCCAAGCCCTCTCTCTGGGCGGGTGGCATTAGCTTGTGAATGAAGTCAAACAAGGTAATGTCAATTCTTGGCTGCAAAATAAGCGCTTAGCATCGCAGCGTGAATTCCGGGGCACCCCGCTGCTTACCTCCTATCAACCAAGACAGCTGTATCAGACACACGAATGAAAGAGGAAAAAAAATTGGAATGAAGAGGGAAGGGGGGCAAAATCGAATATGAAAAAGGGGGTGGCGAGCCACCATTGTGGAGGTGAAGCGAGCCGAATCCCGACGGGGCGTAGAGCTTACACTAAATCACTGAAGGACCTCTATTATTTGGGAGAGGGATCTAAATATACTCCTTGGATAAACTCCTTCTGTGTAGGGAGCACCAAGTCTCTTGTGCGCCTTTTATGGGTCTCGCAGACCCCTCGCTGTTTCTTAACACCCCTTCTCGCCAGGGTGGATGGTTCTCCATGCAAAAACCTCCTTTGTGCAACTGTTTGTCATAAGTCAGGAATAAAAAAGAATATCCAAAATTCTTTTTTTAAAAAATGGGAAAGAGGTGGACTTCGTGAGATTTCTCTTGCAGACTCTTGACTTTCTGTGTCATTGTGCCCTTGGAGACGTTTGGATTAGGGCATGAAGTATTAGAATTGTGAAATATATATATAGGGGGGAAGAGGGAAACGAGTTGTACAAAGAAATGAAATGTGTCTAAATCGTGTTTCTCGTTTGTTGAAAGTTTTGCCCACTTGAATGATACATCTTTTTCTTTTCTACTTCACTCACAGAATGTCAAACGTGATTATGAGGAAAATAAAGCCTTAGCCACTTGAATGTATTTATACCTTTTTCTCCTTTGGGTTTCAATTTATCTTAATTTCGCTTTATCGAAAACAAGGCATTTAACATAGCCTTGCATGTTTGGCTCCAAATATACCATTGCATGTTTGGAGTCTTATAAAAAGGCAAAAATGTAGGTTATTTTAGTTGGCTCAGCTGAATCAGGTTGCCAAAGAAGGGCTCATGTTACTATTTTTATAGCATTTAAGTTCTGTTTTACACTGAAATTTTTTTTTGTGTCTACATCGTGTTTTTCGATTTCGTCGAATCTTATTCCGTATAAAATTGGCAGTTGTCTTGTTTCATTTTTAAAATTTTTAAATATTTTTTTTACTATTTAATTTTATTGGAAGACAAGCAGAAGTGGTAAAAGGAAAAAGAAAGTTTTTGACTTTTGAGCATATTAATGCTCAAAAATATTCATATTAACCTTTTCCGTTTGGATTCAAGTTCTTATACATTTTGTTTTTTTTTAGTCAAATTTAATTATATTAGCTTAAGGTTGCATTCTTGAAGACTTACTAAACAGCTGACTCTTGGGTATATATTGCCTGGTTTCTTTATACGGGCAACAAAATCTAAGTTACTGTTACTATACTTACTGCAATTAAAACATGTTTTTCTTTTATTAAATTTTATTGTCCAGAGAGAAAACTGGAGATTATTCGTAAAGTAATGAATACATAAACCAAATATAAGTTTATCATAGCTCTCTTCAAGACTTATAAAATAGTAAAACGCAAGTTTTCTTTTAAAAGGCTGAAAACAAGTAATATAAAAACTAAATTTTTTAAAGTCAATTCCTACTTAGGTCAACAAAGAAAAATTTGAGTGTGAACTAATAGTAGGAATTGAAAAAAAGGATTGCCTGCCAGAACCTTGCCTACTGTGGGAGATTATTAGGGGGGGGGGGGAAAGAGAGAGAAAAAGTTTGTCAGGTTGGGGATTCGATCCCGCAACCTACAGGACGAGAGGAGCCCGCGCTACCGCAGTGCTACCGTTTACAGAGTAACAACAGGGAAATTACTATTCAAGAGCAAGAGAGGCTCTAGGTCTAAAACTAAAATCGATTAATTAAATTTAATTAATGAAGAATTAATATTTGAAAAAACTGTATTTACATCAAGTGTCATCCACTACAAGTTTAAAAAAATGTATTTGAACTTGAGTGGATGAATAAAAAGTATTTTATTAACGATTGAAAATTTGAACAAGATATATATAGGGAGAGTGTGAACTAATAGTAGGAATTGAAAAAAATGGCCCATTTTACCATCCTAATCGCAACCAAACCAAGTTTCAAATTTTTCAAATTTTGATATATTTTATAAAAAAAATTCTAATTGGAGGCAGTCAGTCCGAAAGATATTGCAACACAACATACTTCCAATCCAGTATTGAAAGCAAACTAGAACTAATTTTTTTGACACATTATAATTGAAATATAAACTAAATCTAGTATTAAGCTTTAGCTTGCGGGGCCCATTTTCCCGCTTCCCTCTTTTGAATGGGAAATTTCATACCCTCTTTGTAAGAACGGCCAATAATGAGTTTTATATACACATATACAGGGTTTCCAAGTTAAGCATTTCAGAACTTCTACGAGGGGTAGGGTGCATCCTGACGACTCGAAATCATATGGCAATGTGGGGTCGGAAATGCTTTCCTGAAGCGGTAGATGGCGTTGCGGGAAAGTTCCGAGCGTTCCTGCAGGGAATCGTCATTTCGCACAAGGACACAGAGTTAGTAGGATAGCTAATTTTACGAACGCAGAGTTAGCCGACATACATTTGGTGTACGGGGCTGCAGATTGTAGTGGGGCAGCCGCCGTAACTACCTAGACGTCAGATTTGGCCAACAGACGTCAGATTTGGATCGGACGTGGTGGTTTCGTGCGTTGGCCTGCTCGGTCACCAGACGTATAAAGTCTTGATTTTTATTTATGGGGACATATGAAAACACGGGTTTATGACACCCCCGTTGACAATGCTGAGGAGCTGGTTGCAAGAATCGCAGTAGCGGCCGGAGAAATTCGAGATGAGCCTGGATTATTCCAGAATGTTCGGAATTCCATGCGCTGGAGATGTGAGGTCTGCATTGCAGTCGGTGGAAAAAACTTCGAACACTTACTTTGACCCCTATACCTTTTGTTTTTGTACATTTATTATTAAAACGATTATCCAATTACGGTCCCTTTCTTTATGGTTTTCTGTGTATATCACCGAGCATTTCCGACCCCACATTGCTATATGATTTCAAGACTTTCAGGATGCACCCTACCCCTCGTAGAAGTTCTGAAACGTTTAACTGGAACACCCTGTATACAGAGGCTGTTCACACATTTTTTAGACGATGTATATTGTATTCACAAAACTAAATTACATAAAATTCTTGTGTTTTAAATGTTCTATTTAATATTCCTTATTCTGAACTATCTTTCGACGCCGCAATTTCCAGGATAATAATGCCTTTTGAAGCGTCAGAAGAGGTATTCTATCCCATTCCTCCTGAACAGCTTTCCAGAGTCCTGTAAGAGTTTTGGGACGACGTTTGGATAATGCAGATTTTAAAAGTCCGAAAGCACAAAAATCCATAGGTGAAACATCGGGAGATTTAGTAGGGATATCGGTGAAGGGTATGGCCTTGATACCAGTTTTTTTGTTCCATTTCTTTTAGGAAATTTACAGTGGATTTTGATGTGTGACTGCTAGCTTTGTCCTGATGGAGTCACACAGGTTGATGGCACTGTGGGTAAAGCGATGGTATTTCATTCAGAAAAATTGGCGATAAAATATGTTCCTGATAGTATTTGGAGTTAATCTTGACATTTTTTTCCACTCTCTTTATTTTTAACTTGCCACTATAAGAAAAACCAGCAGCAATCATGAATCCCTTAGAAAAACTTTCTTTCGATTCTTTGAACCATGTACTTAAATTTTTTTCTCCCCTTTTATGATAATAAATGGCTCTTTTTTTTTGTTGCAATCATTTAAATACACTCATGGTTCATCTATTGTGACAATTGTTTTCCATTTTTCTTTGGATAAGTGTTTCTCATATAGAATTCTGCAGCGTGTCCTGCGTTCAGCGATATGATTTGGAAGAAGACGATGCACATTGCGTTTTTTCGCTTTCTTAAGATTTAAATCAACGTTTATCATTTTGTTTACAGTGGACACCGAGCATTTTAATGATTTTGCAACTGTCCTTTGACTAGAAGGATTTTCTTTTAACATTAAACAACGTACCTTTGCAATAGTCGAAAATGTCCGTTTTTTCCTTGGATACTTGTTTGGAATTTTTGTCCCACTTGAGGCTCCAATTTGACGTTTTTTTCCTTTCTTGTTGACGATATTACCTATCGACGCTGTAGATATCACAAAACCATGACTCTCACATCGTTTTTGGATAACGGAATATGCATATTTCTCTTCGGAAAGAGCATAAATGTAGCCTTCGAACCACTGCTTTGTTAAAAACGCCATTTTGAATAAAAACAAAACTTTCAAGCCGCAGACGATAATTTTGACTTTTAAAAACATAGTACAATTGCAATTCTTTCTTTTGCAGCAAACAATTTTTTATTACCGCTTACCAAAATCGTCTAAAAAATGTGCGAACAGCCTCTGTATATATATATATATATATATATATATATATATATATATATATATATATATATCAAAAACACAATCGGGGCGCATGCACGAAGGAAATTTGTATATGAAAGAGGCAAGACACCAATCATTGATGACAACACAGATCGGTCAAAAGAAAACTTTTACTTGGATTACACATTTGCCACATGCGTGCCATCACAGGCCGTTCGCAGAGCCGTTTTTTTGTGCGGGAATAACGCGTCCGTTTTTTTGTAATACACGTACCGTTCCAATGCTTTCTAGGGTTTTCACATGCGCTGACCCTTTTGCGACGGTAAAAATTGGGCATTGCTATTCGTAAATTTCGAGTTTCTGTACGTATAACTGTAACCGTGAGCGCCCCTTGGTTGCCGTTCACAGAATCCCGTTCACAGAGCCCATACCTCTGAATAACTATACCTGAAATCTCATCTCGATCGGTTGAATGGAACAGCCACTAGAGGTCCATATATCGGCAAAGTTTTTTATGACCACTCTGCATATATATATATATATATATATATATATGTATATTAATTCTTGGGATGTTACATGTTACCTCACCCCGTAAGGAAAAGGTTAATATCAAAATTATATAAATTAATAATGAATAAGAATAAAATTTGTACATCTAGGGTTTAAAGAGGAAATAATGGTGAAAAAATTATAGTATTGCCATGGAATTTAACTTTTTTATTGCTTCATTTGAAAAACATTAAACAGTCAGTGTTAGTTATTAAGACTGCAGTTTAAAGAAATTTTAAAGTTTTATATTTATAATTGCGAGCTTTTACATTTTTCACCCTGTTTGAAAGTGGCAATCGGAATAAAGAGTTATTTTAATCCATGGTAAAAACTGTTCCGTACCTCTCTAAAATGGTGGAAATGTTATGAGAAAAATATGTTAAATGTTAAAAAAGTGGGTGAATCTGTGATCTAATATATAATTTCGAAATATCTGAAGACAAATTTTCTTCAACATAAACTACAAATTGGATAGCTAGTGTGGATTTTACTGAACATAAAGAGAGGTGAATCGCGTAAGGGACATAGTAACAATCCTGAGACCAGAGCAATAAATTAAATTTAAAAGCACATTTAAAACTTAAAAATTCGAAGATGAAAAGTCCTTGAGCAAAATTTTGTGGAAGTTTAGTTTTCATGGTCGTGGAGGTGAAAAAAAAAACGTTCGTATGTAAAGCGAATACAAAGATCAGATTAAAATTCGTTTAGATATCTTTTAATAAACCTCTGGAATTTCGGAACTTAATTATTAGTACAGTTCAATGTTAAAATTTCTAAAACATCCAAAATTTTATTTTTAAATGTTGTAGAAATCAGAGAGAACCCCAACAGGGGGGGGGGGGGGGTTAAACTGAAACATTCTTTTTCCCTGAGTAAATATAACATGGTGTGAACATTCAGGCATATAGCATTGTGTGAGTTCATTTGATTTTGGAAATTAATATTCGATTTATTGCAAAACAGAGAAATATATGCATTTAAATATTCTTAACTTTGAGCAGAGTGCTAAAAAATGAAAAAAATGTTGAATTCTAAAAATTATTAGAATAATTATTTAAAGCACAAGACTAATGCTTGTAGATTACCGGTCTTTATATGCTTAAGGTTACACAATTATTTGTTATTTTTTGTTTCATTTTTAAGCCCCTTAAATTTAGTTTGGTCTTAAATACTATATATAAGAAAATGGTTTAGGAATACTTTTTTTTTGATGAAAAATTGAAAGTTTTTGTTGTTTTGTATTTTTTTGATAGGTTGTTCGATAAGTTAGAAGATTACTTTTAACTTTTTTTAACGCATTTGGATTTTGGTGCTAAAAAGTTAAATTTTTTTCACCATTAAAGCATATACCTTATTTCTGAAGGCTATGCAACTGTAATTAATCACGTAATAGAATATATAAATGGAATAAAATTGGGAATAGCCGGAAACTTGTTAGGGAATTGTAATGAAGTTTAATCGAACTCATTCAATGGCAGATGGCGAAAAGCCATTAAAATTCGCTTAATTCATGTCATTTTCACATGGGTTTTCAGCAGGCGAATGATATATGTATAAATTATTTACGAGATGTCTAAATTACTATTCAAACGTCGTCATCAGTAAAATATAAAGTTTCTGTATGTATGTTCTATATATATATATATAAATTTCTATACATATCTATTTCTATATATATTTATTTTTTAGTAAAATTTCTATTTATAAGTTTTCGTAAATAGCAGCAATCTTCATACAATAAGCTAGCATACCAATCCCATGATTAAGATGTACCTATAGTTTTACCTTAAAATATGCTTCTAGCAGACAAAACTTTTGATTGTAGTTACTTAGCTTTCGAATTTTAAAGTTCTGTTTTAAATCGCTCCCTCAGATTCGATAAGTAACATTTTTATATCATATCCTCCCCACCCCCAAAAATTTTTTAAAAAGTTTGTAATTATTTTGGAAAAAAAAATTTATTTTTCGGAATACAAAGAATAATTCTTTCTTGTTTTAGAATAATTCCTCCATTTGTAAGAAAACGTCGATTACAAAATACATCTGAAACTTTATTTCAATAATGAATTTCAACAAAATTATACAATATTTCTGAACTCTGCAAAGTGACTGTAATTTTAATCTCTTATCGTCATTATAAAGTGTCATTAAATATTTCTTACCTGTTTTTTTTAACCTCAAGGCGATAAAATTAAACACATTATCTAGTTTTACTCTGTTTTACTAATTTCGATTTATTTATTGCCAATCAAGATATTAATGATGTTGCTAAAATTTTTCATCACCATTTTTTTTTTTCGTCTATGATTTGATTTTTACTTTCAAGAAATTTATGCACAAAATGCAGTATAATTTGTTATTAAAATTACTTTATGGGCGATTGTTTTATTGTAGAGATTATCAACAATGTGTATTAAGAAATTTAATTTTCTTATTTCAAGTAATATTTAAATAAATATGATAATATTCTATAACATTAAATTTAATAAAAATGTTCAACATTGGGAAGTTAAATATCTTTATACCAGTTTTTAGCTGAATATTATTAGTATCCTTAGGGAAATGCTGTAATAACCTTAGAGCCAATTCTCGTTTTGTATAGACTTAGGGCCTGTTCACATAGGAGTCCGTTAGCGGAAGTGTAAAAGGAAAGATGGCTCTGAGACGGAAATAAACCTATAATAGGCGTTAAAAATTTCGTTGCTAATCGTTTGGAGGTTTGCCATTGGTTGAATATATTTCAACACTTTAAAGCTTCTGCTACCGGACTCCTATGTGAACAGGCCTTTAAGCTAAAACAATACATAAGGTTCTGCCTACGTCGAAATGGCTGTTTTGGTGCAAAATTTCGAAATTTTTTTAATTGCTCTATTTCAAAGGACAATTTTTTAGGAGTCTAAAATTGTTTTACTTTGATTCGTGCGATCATTGGATGAGAATTTATCAGGGCCGACCAGAGGGGGGGGGGCAGCAACTGGGGCACTTTGCCCCAGGCCCCCAACTGCCGGAAGGGCCCCCAAAATTTTTTTTTAAATTATTTATTAGATTTCCTCCGAAAGAAAATTCTGAAACTTGTACCGTACTTCAAAATTCAAAATAATCTCCTGAAAAAAGGGCCCCCCCCCCAAAAAAAAAAAATAAATAAAAATAAATAAATATTCGATTAATCAGATTTCTTGGGGCCCCCAACAGAAGTTTGCCCCAGGCCCCTTAAAGTCTCTGGGCGGCTCTGGAATTTATGGCCAATACAATAAACCGAAAACGGTATTAAAAGACAGGAAGTAGCATCTTTAAATGCATTTTATAGGAAACTCATTTTTCAGTTACTTTTGTAGACGAGAAAGCTAATCATTCAAAAAGCTTTCTATATATTTCAATGAAACTTTGCAATAGTGTTTTACATGTTACTAAATATGTTCTGAATTATAAGCTAAGCTCTATGTGTTAATTTAATCATTTTACAGATACCTGTACTTATAAAACGATAATTTTAAAAAAAAAAGTGTTTTTTCACTTTTTTGGTGATTTCAGTGATTTTTGGAAATATTGTAAAACTTTTAGTTCGGAAAATAGATAAGTGTTGCAGTAGTATGATTCATAAAGGAAATTAAAATAGATTTAGTTGAATTGAGTGTAGAGTGTCTGGCATAAGCACTAAAATGTAGTAAAAATTGATAAAAAAAATTCCCTATATTTTAAAACGTTATGAAATTTTTACCAAAATTATATTAGTTTTCATGAAATTATATCACATTTGAACATAAAAATATATTTAATCATTACTGTAGATTTTTGAAAAAAGGAGATTTGAACTTTTACAGATACCATTAGTTGTCTATGAACAGTTTTTCTCAAACCTATTTAAAAATAAATAGGAATATTTGTGTATTTTTTAGACTTGTTGTGTTTGAGTACGAACGGATACATTACGTAAACTTTGTTTGAAAGTACAGTAAAACCTCGTTTATCCGAACTAATTGGGACCATAGGGAATCCGGATAATCCGAGTAATATGGGTAATAAGCAAAGCAAAATCCTTAACTAAACAGACTTACCGTTTATTACGATAAAAAGGTATGTTTTGTAACACAATTACATAGTATTGTTTACAAGACATTAAAAAATATAAAAATAACTGTTCACATCATTTCTTAAAAAATAATTGGTAAGTCTAGTAAAGCTCTCTTAAACCCAACAGAAAGCATTTTATTTCCATAATTTCTTGTACAATCTATGTAGGAACTGTACATTGAATCAAACTAAAGAGCGAACTTGTAGTTACGTTCTTGCTATCATAGTTGAAAATTATTATCTAATGTTCCCAACCGGTGGGTCGCGTCAGGGTTGCATGTGGGTCGCGACTCGATCCTAAAACTATTAAAATGGTCTTTGTGTACTTTTATAATTGTAGTTTTTATCTGCACCTAGGAACACTTGTTAGTGAGTATGAAACCACTTGTTGCCTATATTGCAAACGTATATATATTGTTAAATAAATAACTCTTTTGCTACAAAGTGCTTATATTTTGTCATTCATTTTCAAATCAGAACACAAATTGTTTATCGACAATCAGTCTGTATCTTCAAAAAAGCATATATATATATATATATATAGTTATTTATTTTTGCAATATTTGATGGTAAATTATATATACATAAGGTAGGAATACGATACCAATAAGGTTTTTTACTCCACCATGGACCGATGGACCGTGGAGATATTCCGATAAGGAAAGGTCGGTCGCCAGCTGAATAAGGTTGGGAACCACTGATCTAATGTGAACATTAAATAAAAATAATGTCTACAAATCTGATCCGGGTTATCCGGAGATCCGGATCAACGAGGGCCGGATAAACGAGGTTTTACTGTACTGTATCTTTTTTTTCTTTCCATGTAACAAACCCACAAATTACGGGTTCCCTAAATGCCCTACTCCGTATCCCCTTTCACTCAAGTTACGAAACGGGCGTTTTATTATATGTTTCACGGTAACATTTCACTTCACCTGACCGGCCAGTTATCTGGTCCAACGCTTCTGCAAAGGGAAAGTGACACCCCCTTGTTAAAGGACTTTTTATTATTGTCATTATCTCTTTCGCCAGGGTCTGGCATCGGTCGACGTCTTTCCCTAAACTCCGAAAGTGCCGGGCAGCCCGAAATGTATCCGGAGAGCCGCGGCAAAACACTCGTAATGATGATTAATGGCGACATCAAGGTTGTAATTCAATCGTTTTCTTTTGTTTTTGTTTTGCCCCCACAGCCAAATGCAGAACTCATTTGAAGGCAATCAAGTGGAGAGACCCATTAGTAAAAGTATCCGAAACGAGCCCTTCATTTGCTGCCTCTACTCTCGCTCTCCGCCATGCAGTTTGTTTTTAATTGAGAAGCGAACCAGCAGATGTACATATCCGGTTCTCACACACTCAACATACGTTTTGGCCGAGAGAAAAGACGAAGAATGCCACGAATATATACTACAGTGTGTGGGCAACAAACCTCCGAGGTATAAGTGAAAGCAGAAAAAGGAGAGATTTCTTCACAGAAAAATGACTCATTTAGTTATTATCGACCATTATTTTCGTTCTGTTTGTGCGGTTTCTCGTTCTGTTGGATATCGGACATTCTGCGCGATCGTGCAGTCTACGTTTATAATGATTGGGACAGACTGGTATGCTTTGTGTCTCTTCGAAACCACATCTGTGTAAAGAAGGTTATAGCTTCAAGACGTATAAGAATACTTTTAGAGGAAATGTTTGGTATTATTTTTCTGATATGTTACATTACATTACACAAACATATTACTCACATATTACAACTGATCGAAGGATATTGGATGAGGGGGGGAATAAGTTACATGTAACTAAAACAAACACACACACACACAAAATAACAATAAAACCCTTTATCAGATCATTTTGGTTTGTCTCCAATGATTCTCAAATCTTTCTCAAAAGCTTTTCTTTGAAGGAATTTAGCTTCTAGATGTATACATCTTATCCACGACATCATATACAATTTTTCCCCAAGCATATGGGGATGCGTTATGTTGAACAGACATATCACCTTCCGAAGTACTGATGAAGGTATGAATGCTAATAGAAATATGGGAGGGTAAATTATGGGTGACAAGAGGGTAATCTTAGGGAAAAGGGAAAAAAAGGCTTTTCTAAATCAAATTGTTTTGGAAATTTCTGTTTTCAACTAGTAAGTCATTCCTTGGAAGTTCGAGACTAAAGGTTTTTGTGGAATGGCATTCGGGAAAAATAATAACGAGTGAGAGTATTGCATATGATTGAATTTCAAATTCTGATTTTGAAGCTACGAAAGTATAATATATTCAAACCAAATGAATATTGATTGAATTCTTCTTAAAGTATATGCATGAGAACATCGAAAACAGTGGTAACAAATAATAAATTTCACAGCAGAGGCGTAATAAGAAGTGGTGGTGGGGGGAGAGAGGTGCCTAGAATTTTTTTTAAATATTGTCCTTAGAAACGAATTCTGTATTTGTGACAATGTTCCTAAGCTTTTACATTATCTGAGAAGTGGTTTCGCAATGTTTGACTCTATATCATTGATTTTTATACATTAATTAATTTTTAGGCCCAGTGAAGTTTTAGTATGAATCAGTAGTGCAATCGTTGTTGGTCATAGGCATAGCGTAGCGTTGGGAGGGGGGGGGGCATGGGGAGGCACGTGCCCCCCCCCCCAACTTAACTTGAAATAAATTCTTAAAATCGGAAAATTGTAGAAAATTTTAAGAAAGTTGGTTTTTCCCCGCTTTTTCAAACTGTGAAACTGAAGATTCCGATTATGTCTTTATCATTAATACAGTTTTTAACAATGATATGATCTATAACAAAAATTCGATGCTATTATTTTTTTTCTCATTTTATTTATATTATATTTATTTTTCTCATTGTACAACTTTTGAATGCTACTCAAACATCAATTCTATTGTTATTCAAGTTTAAAAAAATAATAATATTTCATATTTTAAGGACCGTCCGGTAGTCAATGCGCTGAGGACGGTCCTAACTGAATTCAATTCGGACCTCCCCCCCCCCCCCCAAAAAAAAAGAAAAAAAAGAAAAAGTTAGAAGCACGCTACGCCTATGTTGTTGGTGGTAGGAGGGTAAACTTCAGTTTAAACTCAAAATCGGCAACATTCTTCCCTTAGAAAGTGATTTTGGATATGCACTGGTGCAAACTCTTTCTATTAGATCAGTGGTTCCAAACTTATTTGTCCTACCACCCCCTTTTCAGCGAAAAAATTAGTCAGCACCACCCTCCCCTCCTCCTTGGTAATTTATCTTTTTAAGTGAACAAAAAGAGATGCGCTGACATATTTGCGTTCTTTTATATAACTATATTTCTACCTATTTCCTAGCACATCATAAAGAAAAATGTTGCAAATGAGACACATTGAAGCTTGAACTTATACAATTATTTATTAAAATCAATCATAGTGATATTTGAATTACACACAGAAAATTGAGATAACGAAGAATAATATTAAAGTAAAAAATTATGAATAACATTAAGACTAATCCTAATGAGAAGGAGGAATTTGGTGCACTGTTATCAATTTCTTAATGTTCGGCTCTATTTTTCTCAGCAGCATTCTTAAATCACCGCCATCAGCTATTTACATTCGGTTTCTGTTATGAGTACACAGATTTGAGATCGCACTGAACCCACGTTCCACTAAATATGATGAACGAAATGAAGCCTTTTGTACTATAGCCCGTAATGAAGGGCAAAATGTCGGTATCTGTTTTTGCAGCAAGAACCACTGGTTGCTGCGTTTGAATTTAAATTTAAATTTCTCATTCGTTGTTACCTTTATAGGTTCTCCTTGTACTTTTGGAGATTATGTTGTGTTTGTTCTTGAAAAAGGGTCCAAAACTCAATCGGGCATGTTCATTTTAAGATTGTCTTCAAATCTTTGATTGAAGTCAGAATGGAGAGTCTCCAAGTGCTGATAATATATAAACAAGTCTTCATGATGTTTTTCTACTGTTGATAAATTTTGAAACTGGGTGAATTCCCCTCATCCTAAATTTTATTTGTACAGAAATTTTGCCACAAATGAGGAAATAACAGTTTTTGTTTTCATTAAATTCAGCTCATCTCCTTGGAGTTTTTGATTTGTTTCATTACATTTAGTAAACAAGCCTATCGAATAAGCTATGTCATGTTTGGAATCGGTCAAGTTGGCTCGTAAAACATTATCTTTGTTTTCAAAGAACTGTAGCCCTGAGTCAAGGAATTTATAAAACTGATCCTAACAGGCACCTTTTGATAGCCGTGAACTTCTGCATGAAGCAGCAAGCGATTGAATTCTCCCTCATTTTCAATACAAGGTTTACCTTATAATCTGTCATCCAATGAATTGCTTCTGATTTTGTTGATTGCTTAAAAGACATACTGTAATGACCTACGTGAGTGGTCACTTAGATTTTTGTCAACTAAATGCTGACGATGAATGACACAGTGTTCAGCGAATACATTCGGAACCACTTTTTTAAAAATACAAGAAGACCCCGTGTAGCTTCCTATCATCACTGGAACACCATTCGTAGCAACTGATACTTCTGAGAGTGATTTCTTTTTCTTTGAAAAACACCAATGTATGAAATATTGATTCTCCTTTAGTATCAGTTGCTAAAAGTAAGGCCTAATTTCCTGGCAAAGTTGACTCATCAAACAGTATAGAGAAGCTGGATGTTTTTAAACACATAACGAACCTTCAACGTCTTGAGCCATTTCATCAGTTCTTCTTTGCTCTGTATTATTGCTCAAGGGAATTTTCTTGCTAATATCAGACGCTGGCTTGTGTAGCATAGTACGCATTTCCTCACTTATACTAAAAAATTTCCTAACACAAAACGATTTGACTCATTTTGCGCGAGGAAAGTCTTGCGGGAGAAAAGAAGGTTGGTAATTCAGTGCCTCTGTGCCCCATATAGACATTTTAATTTCAGAATCTAAAATAAGATTTGATGACTTTGGACAGTTAAGATCTCAAGACGATTTATTTTACAATACTTCAGCAATGAATACTGAAGAATAGGATCCGACTCTGCAACTGGTACTATGAGAATTGCTAACAGATCCAAATTTTGCTAGGAATACAAAGAAGATGTTTGAAAACTTTTGCCAGTTGAGGAATATCCCTTCCACCAGTTTGGTTTAAAATATGTTCCATGTTCGGCAACACTTACATTCATAGCCAAACTTTTGCACTTATGCCTCCGAAGGCATCTTTTCCGTCATAGAACACAAATAAGTCGAAAGAAAGAAGCAAGCTTACAGATAAAAATTTATCTCACCCACCACCTTCGTGTTTCGTTATTCGAAATCAAAGTTGATTTTGCTACCTTTGCAGCATCAAGGGCCCATCCGAAAGCATCTCATTAGTTTTGTTATTTTCTACTTTTTGATTGTTAAAAAAACTGATTTTATGTTTTGTTTTGTAGCACAAACATAATTTTGAAAATGAGACTTAATTCCCTTTTTTGAAGAGAATTAATTTTTCTTAAATGAATGTTAATATTTCAACAATCAAATGTATTTTTATTATCAATTCAGGGGTTTCAAAAAAGTGTGTTTAAAAGTTGTTAATTTAAAAAATATTTCATTTAAGGGGTCCGGAGCCTATTTTTTTTATTTATAGAGTTAAAATTTTTAACTTTTTTGATGGTAAACCGTATAATTTGTAAACAAAATCCCTTCATAAAACTTCTCGTAAAGTTTTTAAAAATTTTTAGATTTAAAATTTGAAAAAAGTGGGGTAATTTAAGATGGTTACAACTCCAAATATTATTTGTCGAATTTCAAAATTTTTTCATTTAGATAAACAGAAAAATAGAACTTTTAATTTTAATTCAGCGTTTTTTAAAATATTAATTTTTAAAAATTAAAAATATTTAGAGAAAAAATTTCAAAAAAATTGATGTAACTCATTTTTAAAAAATCATATTTTCAAAAGTAAATGTTTTTTTTAAATTTGCTGAATCATAATTAAAGTAAAATAATTGAAAAAGACATGTTCCAAGTTTGAACCCATTATCTTTAACGGTTCTTGACTTATAACAATTTAAAGACAAGAAATGGTAAAAAAAAACCATCATGCAGAAAACGCATTTACAAGTTTAAACAAAGATTGGCTGCTATTAGAATGTTGCAAGCAAAAAAATTAATATCTTCTATTCTAACTAAGATAGAAACATGATTTAAACGTCATTTTAAGCGGAAAAGAACTCAAAAGTTTTTAATGCAATAAACCTTTTTCGAAAATTTGAAGATTTTTGTGTCCTGGACCCCCTTAACAAAGTTACGTTTTGTATATTTCGCCTTTTTGTAAAACATATATACCTTTTGATATCGCAAAAATTTATTTTTCACTTGGCAAACTTTTTAACCAACACTGCAATTTTCTGAAAAATCAATTATTCAATTTTTCCTATACTATGATGTGAAATTTTTAGAAGACCTTGTTAATATATGTATTTGAAATAATTCAAGTTTAAAAATTTTGAATTGTCTGATATTCGATGATGGCAATTTCGTCTTTCGCACAGCAGACATCAAAATTCGCTCTTAAATTACGCTTGCCCTGCCGTCATCTGTATTTATTTCAATTCGCCCCCCGGATTGTTTTGAGTTGGTCACCCTCGGTTTGCATGATGCTGAAACTGAGATTTTTAGAAAAGTTTATAAAGATTTTTCATTTTGCAAGAAAAAAATTTTTTTTAAAAAAATGAGTAAAAAGCAAATGAATAAGTTTATACATCCTTTACGAAAAATCCCTGCATCCTTCTCACTAACTACCATAGAACAACTGAAACTTATTTCCTTCTGGAACCAGTGTTTCAAATTTAAAAATAATAATTTGTGAAAACGATGACGTCATAGATTCAAAACTACTTAGTTTTCTGAATCCGATCAGAAAAAAACTGAAAGTATCGAGATGATTGGACATCCCATTGCGTGGCTGGAGGTCCCTGGCTCCCGGTGTACCCAATATTTCGCTACGAATTCCCTATGGCGCAGGGAGCAATCGGGACTCCGACACCTCTGCAAAGAAAGCGATGTGCATTTCTTGCCACCTAGCGGCCAAAAATCTTCTGTGACTGCGATAAAGGTGTTTCTCACCCCGCAGTTACACAGCCGCGAACGAGGAGAGTCGAATAGGGGAAAAGAGTGATAAATGGGTGTGTAAACGGACCCCTAAACGCCGATAAACCCACTATTCTCCTCCCCAATCATGGCGCTCGCTTCGGGAGCGGTTTTGGGCCTGAGTCAAAGGGACGAGGCCGACTTCCCCCCACGTTGGGGGGGGGGGGCAAAGTGGGAATGGTGACGGATCGCAAAGGGATGAATGGCGACGGGGAGGGAGGTCAAAGGTCAAAGGGGTGAATGTCGTCGGGAAGTTGCACAAATGACAACAAGAGGCAGGAATGGGAGAACGGTCATTCGGGTCGATTAGTCCCGCGCCTGGAGCGTGACTAATGTCTCGTGAGGAGACGAGGGGTGGCTTATTCGCGGCTGTGTAAATGTGGGGTCAAAGTTTTCGTAGGCCCTAAGGTCGATGAACAATCAAATTTTTCCCGCAATAACTATCGGGTTGCCGGTTTTGTAATTATCCGTCAAAACGGTGACGTCATGGAGCCGAAACTACCGATTTTTCTGATCCCGACCCGAAAAAAAATATTTCAGGTAGTCTCTTCTAACGAAAATACCGCGGGTTATTAACGTAGCATTACTTACCATTGCTTACCTCTTTTCTTTCTTTCCTTTTTTTTTTTGACGCTTGGTACTTTTCTGTTTAACTGTTTACTGCTACTGTGTTTGGTGCGCTGCCAAAATTATAACTTGAGACGCAGGACGGACTCTGAATTTTTTTCTTTCCGGAGGACCATAATTGAGGAACGTAATCCTACGTTGAAAATGAAAGTATCGGGATTATTCGACCTCCCTTTGCGTGGCTGGAGGTCGCTGAGGTCCGGTATACACAATATTTGGCTAAGAATATAATACACCTTGAAGTAAGGACCGAATTTCCGGTTGCATTTCCCGCCACCTAGCGGCTAAAATATACTCCGTTATCACCGTTCAAAGTTTTCAGAGAGATCTCTTAGGCCCTAAGGTCGATAAACTACCAATTTTTTTCTTGAAATAAAAATCGAATTCCGGCATCTTTAATAGTTCGTGAAAACAATGACGTCATAGATTCCAAACTATTGAGTTTTCTGACTCCGATCCGAAAATCTCCATCCGGATCTCTCTAAAAAATTTAAAAGGCGGTGAAGGCGAGAATTTTAGCCGCTAGGTGGCGGGAAATGCGATCACAACAACAGTCTTTTCGTGAAGGTGTCGTAGCCCCGATCACTCCCTACGCCATAGGGAATTATATTCGTAGCGAAATATTGTGTACACTGGGGCTCGGGGACCTCCACCCCGCAAGAGGATGTCCAATAATCTCGATACTTTAATTTTTTTCTGATCAGGATCAGAAAACTCAGTAGCTTCGAATCTATGACGTCATCGTTTTCACGAATTATTATTTTTAAATTTGAAAAACTGGTCACAGAAGGAAATAAGTTTAATTTGTTTTATGGCAGTTAGTGAGAAGGATGTAAGGATTTTTCGTAAAGGATGTATAAACTTATTCATTTACTGTTCTCTTTTTTAACTTTTTTTTCTTGCAAAATGAAAAATCTTTATTAAAATCTTTTCTAGAAATCTCAGTTCCAGCATGATGTAAGCCAAAGCTGACCAACTCAAAACTATCCGGCGAAGAATTTAAATAAATACAGATGACGGCAGACCAAGCGTAATTTAAGATCGCATTTATATGTCTGCTGTGCGAAAGACGAAATTGCCACCATCGAATATCAGATTTGCATACTGCACTAAATATTTTAACTTTAAAATTTTTGAATTTCAATTATTTCATTTACGTATATTAACAGTCGGCAGAACTGTACTTTCCGTCCAGTTCCCAGGCTTATACAAATTAACCGAACTGGTGCATAACTGGTGAGTTTGCAGGAATTGCTACGCGTCTTCAGGTTCTACAAGACTTAGGAGCAAAAGCTGGGACAGCCGTATTATTGTCTAATTACGTATATCAACAAGGTCTGTTGTTCATTGAAAAGATGTTGCAAATTGAAAAGTTGTTTTGGCGTACTGGTACCGCCACTTGGCTGTTTCGCGGTTTGTGCGAAGCTTGTATTTAGTTGTTACTCTTGAACGAATAAAAGCCTGACGCTTGAATTCTTGGTGATAATACATTTCTTAAATTTCTTCAAGGTCTTCAAAAAATTTCAACAACACTCTCTTTGCTGAAATTGTTCCAAGAGGATGTCGAATCATCCCGATACTTTCATTTTTTTTCGGATCGAGATCAGAAAACTCAGTAGTTTCGAATCTATGACGTTATCGTTTTCACGGGATTATTACGGAGACGAGAACGTGATATTTATTTTGAGAAAAAAATTCCAGTTTATCGACCTTAGGGCCTAAGATATCTCTCTGAAAACGGCGATATCGGCGGGAATTTTAGCCGTTAGGTGGCGGGAAATGCGATCTTGTGTTGAGGAGGAGATTGTCTCCAATCCTCCCCAACTCTTCGCGAAATATCGACTCTTGCCCCAAAGAAGATCTGTCAATGCTCGAACAGGTGTCTCTTTCTGCCGATTGGTGATGGTTTAAATGGTTTAATACAAAAGCAGGGAGAAAAACTAAATACGATAGTTGCAATATACGAAATGAATGGTACTTCCCGAGATCCTCAGAGCTGCTATATGGGCCAAAACTGTAAAATTATGACACCGGACACTTTAGAAGTGTCGTAGTACATGATTGAGTCTTTTCCGCCTAGGGTTTTTTCCGTAACCTCTGTGTCTTCCGTATGTTTCCGAATTTTCTTGTCTTCCTTCTTTATGCTTCCATTGTCCCCTTAATTTCCTTCAACCTCCCCCTTTTGCACCCGAGGTTGCTACCGTCCCCATGGATTATCCCACCGCCCCCTGGGTGGCTATATCGCCCACTTATACCTGGGAAACCCCGAATTAGATTAAAATATCTATAATAACAATTAAGATGCAACTTCGATACACATTTACGCCAAATGTTGTATTATTTAAACACACATTTAGTCAACATTTTATTTGTAATGGCAGTGTATTATCATTTTTAGAATTTTAAACATGCTGGAGTTCATGTGTGACTAGCTTAGAGTTCATCACTGATTTCCAAAATTTTAAACCAATAAAATACTGCAATGACATTTTATTTATGTTTTAGTATACTCTAGCAGTTTACTTTTCAAACATTATAATATAAATATTACTCACTTGATGTAAACATTTTACTGTCGGAAATTTTACCCTAGGTAGAGTAATTCTACCATCTGATTTACACTATGGAGTTTCCTAAAACTTTTTTAATAAACTGTGGCAGAGTAATTTTTGCTGAATTTAAAGATATGACCTCTATAATCAACTTTTTTAATACGATGATGATGCATTTGACATTAGGATTTCGTTTTGTATATAATAAGGGGAGTTTTAGGTTTTTTTTGCAACTCTGACCTTTAGAAGCCTATTAAATTAACTTAATGAGAAAAACGGGAATTTTTAAAGCATGTTTTATTTTGGGATGACAAGGGAATATAGCCGGTAACACAATGTAGATGAATGGGGCTGTCTCTTATTTACCTTTTCTAGTTTAATTGAGTTTCCTAAATTTGACAATAGTCACGTTTCTTCTGTGTATCATTGGACGCAATTCATTCAGAAACACTTTATTTTGCTAAAGGATTAAGTGTCATTGGAAATTATGATGACAATTTATGACAATAGTTAGGATTTAATATAGCACTATTAAATATCTCTTTCAGTTTGGTATAGTTAAGAACTGTCTGACGGAACTTTGTAAAAAAACTGGGCTTTCTAGGAGCACTTGGACATTCCCTGCCTCGTCGAGATGTTGGGCACCCTTTTACTTATCTACTGGCCAAGACTGTTTAGTAGCACACTTTTTTATTTTATTTATTTATTTATTTTTTGGTTTGATGTCTTGCCCTCTCTGCACTTTGTGTGGAGATCGACTTACCATGGATGGCCACCACATACCATGTTGCAAAGCTGATCGTAGGTTGCACGATATTGGGAGGCTAGGGGACGAATTTCACCCTGAGACGATGACTTTTTTCCTTCCTTCGTTCTTTTTCCTCTTTTTTTTGTATTCTACTTGTTTGTTCTATGAAAATATCAAATCTCTTGCCATTAGGAAAAAATCCCATTTGTATAAGAATATATAGGAAGTATCTTTCAGAACATATATAAATATTCCAGCTTCATAAGAAATGCGAGCGTCATTACTTAAAATTGTCGATAGACTTCCTTAAAATTGTTTAAAACTTTGTCGTGTTGATTATAGACATTATCCATTCTATCATGTTAATAAATACTTATCTGGTAAATGTGTAATTATCTACAATTTTATGTAAGTACTCTTTGCATTGGAAACTATGAATACTTGGTATCCTGGAGGGATCATCAGTGATCAGTGTACCCCTGGAGAGTTTACACTGATACATCATTTTCCAGTTATCAACCTAATTCCGGCGTGGGAATCATCTGAGATCTATTAGCTTTCTATACTCCCGTTGGAGTATACCAAACAACCTTTGATATTGAAGTCACAGCTATTCGTATAGCTTTGGAGCAGCTACTTCCTCTTATACATTTGAAAGAGCTGTCCTTCTTTCTTATTCCGGGGCTGCCCTCCAGTCTATAAGCTCGACCCATGACCCATCTTCTAAAGATGTATTAGACCAGATGTAATTGGAGAGAAAAATTATTGTTTTCCGATGGATTCCAGGCCATTGTGGCATCCACGACAATGAACAAGCTGATGAAGTGGCAAATAGAGTTGCTAAAGTTTTACAGCTAATAGATGACAAAGTTTCCCTTCCTGCAGTAAAATGTCTTATAAAGAGAAGTATATCTTCCGTGAGGAGTTGGAACCGTGAGGAATTGAAGCGATTTATCTTGTCCATTCGGATATTATAGATTGGAGGTTCTTAGAATATACTACTGTGCCTGACTGGCCTCGTCGAGAAGTGGTTGCACTTTTTCATCTTTTCACTGAACATGACTGTTTAGCTGGACACCTTTCTAGAAATGGCGTCTTTCCGAATTATATATGCCCCTCCGTGATGGAAACGTTACTATCGACGGCTATCACATACTCCGCTGTGGAGCAATCCGTAGAGCTTCCTTAGTGGAACAGAATTAGGAAGAAAGAACTCAATGAAGCAATGACTCTTTTTCTTTGGGGGGGGGGGGGAGCCCTTCTTTTGTATGTGATTTATGTCTTCTGCCACGTCCCTTTGCCACTGGAAATAAAAAAAGAGGTAAAAGTTTCTTGTTTTTGTTTATGGACACAACGAAGTAAATGACTGATTTAGCTATCAATCTGAAGGTAAAAGCAAATCTTTATAAATTTTTATCCTAATGTTGCGATTTATTACTTTTTAGATAATGCAGACTGTGCAGAGACCGTTTTCATCAGTAGTATTAGGCTTATTACGACTATCCATATACCCATATAATTTTAAGAACAGTCAGTGATATATACAAAGCTGGTCTTTAAACTCTGAAATAGTAGTCACAACAAAGAAATTTAGCATCTTTAAGTTGATCACAAAGAAAACTTTATTCAATTTCATTAAATTTTAGTGATGCATTTAAAAATGTTTCTTAGTGTTTGGTGATCCTCGCGGAGCAGATCTTGCTGTGCAAATGGTTGACATACTGAGATTATGACGTCTTTCAGCTGTTGTGATACAGAATACCGCTGAACATAGGCTATTTTAAACTCCTGGAAATTCCTTCGATGTGGTTGAAGTCCCTCAACATCTTATCCAAAACATCTTTATCCGACCCCACCTCCCGCATTCATTAAATTTTTAATATGAGGAACAGAATGTCTACTGCAAGTGACAGATAATTTGAGTGCTGCTATGCATGCCATTACCACCTAATTTGACTTGCCTGATTTTGCGCAGCCATTCATAAGCAGGAATTTGATACCATAGTATTTCTGAGGAGCTCGATTTATTATACAGTTTCTTAGTAGAGCTGTTGCTTTTCTCCCATTGAACTTTGAACTTCTAGAGAGATTACACGAACCACTTATGAACCCTTCCAAATTAAGCACACATCATGACACCACCAACTTTTGTGAACCCATTCATGGAAGTTGGTCGGGCAATACTTCAGATGAGGTAGGTAGAGATAAGTGCAGAATGTGAAGTTTTGTTGACTGAAATCGGGAATTTCTGTGATTAGGATACAAGATCCTAAGCTAAGAATGGATTCTGTAATTCTGGTAAAACGATTTTATGTGAGTGGAGACCAATCGACACTCATGTAACTGTCAATAAATGTCTACCAAGAAACAGTCGTCATTACTGCTAGAAGTTCTATAGTAAGTCTTCTTGCTATACTTCACTTGCGTAAGCAGATAGTGAAGAATAAATAGCGAATTTACTGAGATGTACGATCTTGATGTCCTAGAAGGCTCGAATTTTTATACGTTGAACACCCTGTCTAAAATCTAGAAATAAACATTGTGAAACTTGCTGATATTTTACCGTATGGATTTTGTAACAAGTCCAAAATCACCTGGGTAATTGATAGATTTTCGTCCTTCACGTCGTCATGTGATTCCACTCGGCCTGGAATCGATATACATTTTCTTTTTAATATGATCATCAATACAGTTACACAAAGAAGCAGCAAATCTTTTGATCAATGATTTTGTAGCCGATTAGTGACTCAGAAAGTCACAACCAAAAGTATACTTCTCCAACGAACAGGTAGCCTTGGACCTAGGTTTGGCCCTCGTTATGGGCTCCTCAGCAACGCATAACTCATGAATACGTTGATGGCCCCTTTGGCATGTTTTATGCATTTTATCATCTTCTTGAGCTTTAAATTTTGTACCACAATTCGGGATGGACGATGGTTCTCTCCGAAGTGAGCTGATTGACTGCATTTTGTCAGCCATCAGTAAATATTTACAGAAATTCCAAATTAGGTATTCCTTTTCCATCAGTATACTAATCGGTCGCTCATCATTTTGCCAGGAAGTAACTTTCATGCAGGCGTTGTATACTATCTGTTGAGATTACTGTAGAAGTGGAATGATATACTCTGCTGGCCACTGTAAATGCAACACCCTGAAGGAAACATGCAAATAACATGAAATTTACAACATGCATTAGCGGAGGTGAGATATGCAAATGATTAGAATTTCAGCGCAGACGCACATCACGCGCGCCTGTGGCGCCACTTCAAAGCGCTATTTAAGGCTTGGAGATTTAGACGATTTCAAGTTCGGCAATTGTGTTTTTCTTGTGGTTTTTTCAAAAAAACGATCAATTATGCCTCGTCGAAAACAGCGATCATCTTTTGATCAAGTATCCGAGTTCGACAGAGGAAGGATAGTGGCCTACCGCGATTGTGGATTATCTTCAAGGGAAATCGGTAGTCGTGTTGGACGAAACCAAACAACTGTAATGGGGATATGTGATCGTTGGATGCAGGAGGGTACGACGGACCGGCGTGTTCGATCGCATCCACCTCAGCGCACCACTTCACGTGATGACAGGCAAATTGTGCTCATGGCAGTGACGGATCGCTCAGTCACATCACGAACCATAGCACAGCACATGCAGTCTGTAACGCATCATCCAGTGTCTGCGCGTACCATTCGACGCCGTTTACAGCAGAGTGGTCTGTCCGCAAGACGTCCATTGCTTTGTCTACCCTTGACGCAGAACCACAGACTTCTCCGCCGCCAATGGTGCAATGACAGAAGGATGTGGACGGCAGAATGGAATGAAATTGTCTTTACTGACGAGTCACGCTTCTGTCTGCAACACCACGATGGTCGCATTCGAGTCTGGAGACACCGTGAAGAGAGGATGCTGAACAGCTGCGTTATGCACCGCCACACTGGTCCTGCACCGGGTATTATGGTATGGGGTGGTATTGGATATCACTCTCGCACACCTCTAGTACGCATTGCCGGTACTTTAAACAGTCAGCGCTACATCTCCGAGGTGTTGGAGCCAGTTGTCCTTCCTTACCTTCAGGGCTTGCCCACAGCCATATTTCAACAGGATAATGCGCGACCACACGTGGCACGCATTGTCCAACGGTTCTTCGTCAATCGCCAGATTGAATTGCTTCCCTGGCTGCCTCACTCTCCGGATCTTTCGCCGATAGAAAACATGTGGCCCATGGTTGCTCTACGATTGACCCAGATTCCATCCCCAGCTGCCACAGCAGATCAACTTTGGCAACGTGTGGAAGCTGCTTGGTCTGCTGTACCCCAAGAACTCATCCAAAGTCTCTTTGAATCAATGCCGAGGAGTGTGACAGCGGTGATCTCCAACAATGGCGGCTACTCTGGCTACTGATTTTGGCAGGAACCACACTTCACAGAAGTCTATAAATTTAACCATTTGATACTTGGTCAACATGTTATCTACAAAATAAATTTTGTTGTGATATCTCTTGTCTTTCTTGGTGTTGCAATTTGGGTGGCCAGCAGTGCAATTCCCATGGTGTGTGGCCAATAACGAATCTATTATAAAGGCTGCAGAGGCAGGGGTAAATAGAGGCTTGTAAACTTGGAGATAATAGAAGAATAGCTGTCGGTGTGGCCAGTGATAGCGATCTAAAGTCTATAAATAGTAAAAGATGTATGGTCGTTATTTTATGGCCCACAGTAAAATCTTCAGATGATAAGGGTCAAAGTTGTCTTGCAAAATAAAATTATGGTGGGGAGGTACTTCGTAGACTATGGACAGAGGCGACAGAGTCTGTTTAATAAGGAACCAATTGGGGCAAGAACTACTGAAAGAAAAACAGCCCACTGCCCAATGAAAATGCGGGGGGGCCAGAATGGCCCCCCTGTAAACGGACAACAGCCCCGCCAATTACGAAAGGAATAGGAGAAGAAGCAGATCGATCTCAGACTTGGTTCCTCAAAGTTAGATGATAGAGACTCTCGTCTGCCTCAGAGTCTTGGAGAAGTGCCAAGATCCCGCTAAGATGATCCTATACATGACATGATTCTGGGTCCCTGTCGTCGAAGCCACCATCATCGCTGCATACTTCAGCTATAGTACGTGCCTCCCCATAGACTCTAAAAATCATCTTTGACAATATAGTTTGCCTCTACTTCTGAGTTCTCATATTTAAAAATGTTAATATGAAAGAGATTATTGTACTTGTAGCTATTACAATTTAATTGAAATTTGTGCGTTATCAAATAAATGTATGTTTAATGCCAATGCTTTGTTTTCCTTGCTTGTTCCAACCCATGCATGCATCCATTGTTTTAACGTAATTTAATTGTCTACAATTACAATACTACCATTTGCAAGCCATCGTGAAAAAATTTATATACTGTTGTTCAGATGAAACCTACAGTAGTAACAAAAAAATATCTAATTGAATGATTCCACCAAAATTCAGAATTATCCTTGATTTTTTTAAAATCATAATTTAAAGTTTTTTTTTTGAGTTTCTAAAAAGTCTTATTCAACATAAATGAGAAAATTTTGAATCAAAAATGAACAAACAACAAACTGGTAGGTAACACTGACATCATATAAATGTAACACAAATAATGTAAATAATTCAACACGAAATAATATGTATAAAGAGGGCATAGACAGCCGAACAAATTAAGTATAAACCTACCCAGCGTTGAAAAATTTTAGTATAAATGTACTTTTCCAGAGAGTTTTCTTAGTATCAGTGTAAATCTTTTGCCAAATGCGTAATGATAGATCAACGAGGAAAATATGTCAGCAAAAGTGAAATAATGTAACTCCGAGAAAATGGTCAGCATTTTTAATAATATTTCTTGCAAGTATTACAGTATTTTGGTATAAAACTAAACTATAATGAATTATGTGATTAATGACAAAATTTTAGTATTGTATTGCAATTTTTGAAAATAGAATTAGAAAAAAAATCGAAATTTACGTTATCTATTACATTCGTAATATTTGATTTATACAAACAATAAAATGTTTTTACATTTCCTTAGAGATTATGCCCTGCAATAAGTGTGTATTTATGCTTGCATAAATAAACCTTTGCTTTATCCAATTTTTTAAAGAATATTTCAAAATACTTCAACAAAATATAGTCCAGTAACATCTAAAATAACTTTGCATCCCTGCGGGAATATTTAAATTTTTATCGAAACCATTTACAAAGGACTTGGAGTAATGTTTCATACTAAAAAGTGGAATGCAATGCAAATTTGAGATTTCATGTATACTAAAGTGAAGTATAGAGTACAGTACGGGATTCAAAATGAGACTGATCTATGAAAAAATCACTGGAAAAAATTGTTTATGTATAAATATAGGCTGTAAAATATAGGTTTCTCCAAATCTTTTTAGTTGACACCCGAGGTTATAAAATCTGTTTTTGCAAGATGACGATATTTATAATGGCACTATAGGCAGGGCCCGATTATGAACGCTGGGGGCCCTTGGGCAGATGCTATTTGGGGGCCGCACCTTACGAACATTTATAGAAACAAGAACTATCCATGGGCTATACATACTATTAGAAGTACTACTAAGTGCATACACCAAGGGGGTTTTGGGGCCCCTTAGCATCAGGGGGCCCTGGGCAAAGTCCCGATTTGCCCATGCTATAAAAAGGCCCTGACTATAGGAAGTAAAAGTTTAATTACAGTGTAAAATCTCGGAGAATATCTTTATAAATAAATTCAGCTTTCGTAAATAAATGCGGGAGTATTGAAAACCTAGGCTGAAGGTATGAGTTAATTAGCATTTCATTAATCAGTCTGTGAAATCTAAGCTTGTTTTTGCCAATCTTGGATATAGAAGGTCTCTGCACTGTTTAGATGACCCCAAGTTTTAAAATAGTTTGTGTAATTTCATGACATAAAATTATAAATTTATAACACTGTAGAAGCTTGTTTGCTGAGTTCAAATTTAACCACTATAAGAAGGATTAATTTATTTATAGGATTTCATTTTGCGTTCAGTTGCATTTGCATGCATTCTTATTTTTTGATGTCAGTGCTTGAAAATGCTCTTGCGCATAAATAGTAATACTTTTCTTTATTCCTTATCTATTTTTTATGTATGATAATTTTTTCTGTCTCGCATGATAGTTGCCTCAAGCATCACTATTATAAAGAGGGCAAAACAGTCTTCGAATCGATTTTGACTTAATCTTCCTTCAGAAGCTATTGAACAGATCATCATCCCAGACGGAGATATGTGTGCCCAAACGTTCACCTTCTAATTCATTCAGTCATCTTGTTTTATTTGTTCTGCGTCACACAATACGACCATTCAGAATCCGAGGCATACTTTTGCAAATCCGTTGGCATCCAATCGGCTGACTGACTGTACTGAATGGTGCATACCGTCTGCAAATTTCTGCTTTTCCATCCGAGGTAAGTATCTATAATCCTTGATCAGTTTGGCACGGCTTCTTTGTCGTTGGGAAAGATCACGTTGGGTGATAGCTCCCTGGACCGATTCATCTTATCGAGCCTATCGGTATGTCAACCAGTGCATCATGATGTGTTCGTCCCAAAGGGGAGAAAAGATTTCTTCGTTAAATCCACCCTCATGTAGAATCTGCTGTTGTAAATTTAGCTATAATTGAGTTAGCATGTAAGAACAAGATCGGATATCAGATTGGTCCGATATTAGAGGCTGATGGCACGCTGTTTCTGACGATTAGGAAGATGGACGACCTGCTATGAGTCTGATATGTTCTCTCCAAGAACCTTTTTCCAGGTCACGCGGAACACTAATAAGACAAACAATCAGAACTTATCTGAATAAATATTTGTTTTCATATGCGATAAATTTGTCTGCATCATGCCGAAGTATACGTTAATAACTCTTATTTCGAATAAAATCTGAGATTCTGCTCCCGATTTGTGTTGCAAAAGCTTAAAATGCAAGATATCTTTGCTTCAGTTCAGGCGGACGTGTACTAAAAAAACCTCAGATTTTAAAAATTGTTTTCCATTGCAAGTGTTGTGGAACTACAACAGATTGAAAAATATGAGAATTACTTAACATGACGAGTTTATTTTTTTTCTACTAGAATACTTCAAACTGGGGATATTAGTTTAAAAAAACAACATTAGGTTTTCTACGCATAAAATTCAAGATATCTTTGCTTCAGTTCAGACGGGCGTGTGCTAAAAAAAAAACCTCCGATTTTAAAAATTGTTTTCCATTGCAAGTGTTGTGGAACTATAACAGATTGGAAAATATAAAAATTACTTAACATGACGAGTTTATTTTTTTTTTCTACTAGAATACTTCAAACAGGGGGTATTAGTTTAAAAAACAACATTAGATTTTCTACGCATAATGCCACTCCTAGCTTTTTATGACACTATTAAAACCTGAGATAAGCTGTTTCGATGAATAATTCAAGGGAAGAGAGCAGCAAGATGATGATAACTTTACATTGAAGATGAAGAAATAATTGGGCTGTGTACTTTCTGTTTTCCCCCTCCTACAATATTATTTATTTTGCAATTCCAGTCCATTGGCCGCTAAACCTTAAGACTACTGACTTTCCAACACTTTTGAAATAACCTTGTAGAGTGGCAAAGCTGTAGAAGATTTAGTGTTACCCACGGTGCCCCATGTGGAAGGCTTGTTGCATTGCACTCTTCTACAATAAGATTTTCGGGACTGAGTTTTCTCGAAAGCAACTTAAAACAATAAATAAAATAAAGCTAATTTTACAAAAGTCACATTAATTTTGAAAGAGGTAGGGTGGGTCTCGGGTAATGAATCAACAAAATGAGAGGAGCATCTTAAATGTATTTAATGTGGAAAATATGAATACTTAATCTGATATTATTGTATCCGCTTTAAAGAACTTTAAAGAATCTTGCTTACGTAGTAGAACAAAGCCTACATAATTCTATCTCTCTGAAGGAGGGGTAGGCAACGTGGTGCCCGCGAAACAATTTTCAAGTGCCCGCCATTCAAATATCGAAAAATTTTAGATATTTGAACAACAAATGCTCGTAAGTGTAATGAATAAATTTAGTAAAAAAAATTTAAAAAATAGTAAAACCGTAAAAATGAAAAACCGACCAGCCTGATCTCTCGACAGCTTCGCTCTCCCCTTGCTTCTATGCTTCTAGGATAAGTACGATAAATGCATTTAAAGCTAAATTGGTGCTCTGGAAATCGCATATGGAGAAAGATAATCTATCCCATTTCCCAAATTTAAAAAAGGTGATAGAAAATTATTGAAATGGAAATGCTACAACGTATCAGTTTTCCAAACATTTTAATTCCTTATTGGAAGGATTTACAGCAGATTTGAAGAATTCTACGAATTGGATCTGTCGTTTTTTATTAATCCTTTCTCTCCTACAAAGGATGATGTGACCAATAAAATCGCAATATATTTTGATATTTCCCATAAGGATGACTTAGAATTGCGAATTATAAATATAAGCAATAACATTGAATTAAAATCACATCATAACGAAGGAAAATTCTGGAATTTAGTGGATGAATAGCTTCCCATTGTTTAAAAAAATGTGCTCTGAAATTGAACTATCTTGCACGTCGACATATGCTTGTGAATCTTTGTTTTCCAATATGAAATACTTAAAATCCAAAGACCAATCAAGCCTCACAGACACTCATTTGGACCAATGCCAGAGAACTGGGAATTCAAGTTATTTGCCAGATTACAACGAGTTGGCCTCAGGTTTGCAGTGTCCAATATCGCATTAATTATCAATTGTAAGATTGTTTTGCTTAAATTAAAGTTTGAATTTATGTAGGAAAAATTTATGTCGCATTAATATTTTCATGTTTAAATATTAACCCCCCCCCCCTCTCCTCCTTTTCATCCAGCGGTGCCCGCCGAACTCCCGCATTTCTGAAATATGGCCTCCTAGTAAAAAAGATTGCCGACCTCTGCTCTAAAGTACAGATGTACATTTTTATCACCTGAATTAGAATCGCAAAACTTTTATTTTCAACACTCATTTCTTTAAATATTTTTCCCTTCATACATATTTATTTATTCTATATTAAAAATTTCAAATGAAATACTCATTTTTTTAGGGATTTCTGCATAAATAGATGCATAAATGTGACAGCTATCAAATTTTCAGTCATTGAATAACTATTGAGAGCATTAAAAAATTATCACCGCATAATTTAAAACAAAAAATGGCGACAAATAGTGCAACAGTAATTAAGTGCAGTAATCTCTTTATTAGAAGTTTATTTTTTTATTTACTGTATTTTTTCTATATGTTTGACCATTTATTTGGATTTTTCCCTGAGTCATTGAAATAAATATTAAAAAATTCAAAGCCTTTTACAGACAGAAGATGCAAGCGAAATTAAATAACTTCCCTTTTTATATTCAAAATTCATAAGTAAAACTTAATTTTGTATCTATTCTTAAAAAAATATTTAAACACTATTGACAATTTTTTTACATAAAATTTTATAAAAGTGATACATAGACCACGTAACCGTAGTTTATTGAATTTATTTGAGTTTTTTTGTTTGTATCCCGCAAATACATGGAGATACTACACATGCCAGAAAAATTCCTGAAAAATTCCATCAGAATTTTTCCAGAAAAATTCTCTAAAACTTTTTGAAAATGAAAAACAGTCTAAATCTGAGAAAAATCATGTGGGAAATTTGAGCCTACCAGTTTTATTACCCTTTCTGATGTGATTATTCCTTGAATCCTATTCCGATAAAAAAATTGATTTTTTTCGGCTAAGAATCTTTCGGGTACTCCTAGAATGAACAAATCAAAGGGGAAGTTGAGAATTAATTTTGTTTTTAGTTATTAATGTATTTCGACAGTACTATAGTAAAACTAAACAAGGTATACCTATTACTTGTTGAAGCACCCATGACCAGTGGAAAAAAAAAACTATCAATCTGTATTAGACCCTCCTTTGATATCAAATCTTTACGGACATTAGGTACCATGAATAATTTATCTTCATTAAGATCTAAAACGGTAGCATATTGAAGCGATAAGCAGTTTTATAATGCATCATCCCAGGTATTTTTGACTGTTCTTATAGAGTTTGGTTTTCTTTGTGGCAAGGCTTTTCGGCGAACAAGTCCAGCGTCATTGCATGACTAATCCAATTCTTCGAACAAGAGATACTCGAGGATGTGCTTTAGAACAGACGAATAAATTTCGCCCCCTTACCCTCTCCTTCCTCTCTTCATTTCCCTACAAAATACATTTATTTGCCTCCAAGCCTGGAGGGGAAAGGGATTTTCTCAGAATGGATCGAAAACTATCGGACTATCGGTCTTCATTGGACGATACCAACGAACTGATGGTTGGCGTGCGATAGGAAAGTAATGGTAGAGTCGATTCAGAAGGGATTTAAATCGTATCTTGCGCGATTCATGGCCCTGACAAGAGCTCTTCAGGGAATAGGTGTCAGGTTCCTGGAACAGAATTCGCTTCATAGGCTGCGACCGGAGAAAAACTGGTGGATCTCTAAAGAAGATCCTTCAAGCATGGAGAGATCGCTTTTGCTTGATATCTGACGATGAGAAACTCCTGGCCTGTATACAATTTAGTACAGATTAGAAGTTTTCCATAATGTATTGTTATATTGATAAAGTGGGGTGGATATTAGGAATTTATTCTAAAATATAGTAATGACTGTGCCAATCTGATTTGCCCAGAGAAGTAACTCTGTTGTAAACAGGATCTGGGTGAAAATTAGGATAATTTTGGTCGGTGGCACATTTGAAGAACTGAACCATCTTACCTGAACTGTATATCTGATACCGAAAAAATAAATAATAAACTTCCTTGTAAGACATAAACATTTAAATATTTCTTGTTGCAGGTAAATGTAAAGAAAAAAGAAAATTTTTTGGATCTGAACTGGTTTTATCCAGTTATTTAAGGAAGATTCAATGTCTTTATTTATTTGTTACTATGCAATTTTCAACACGTCGCTCCTGTAAGTTATTACTCTGTGGTATAAATCGGTAGAAAAAATTCAAGCATCTCGAGAATACAAGGATTTTTCTTTCAAAATGAAAGGGAAATCCATTAAGAATTAGTTTTAAATATTTTGCGTGTATACATTTTTCGAAAATTCAGCAAGAGAATCCAAGTCCTACCATTTAATGACAGTATTGAAGGATATTTCTAAACCACGTTTGTTATTCTTTTTGAGCAAACTGTGCCCATAGAGTTTGTTAATGCTTATTACCATGATAAATGATTTTTTCAAATTGCATTATTTCTGTTTGTATAATCACTGTAAGCAGATTTTCCATTGAGATGAACTTCGGTCGAAATATTTTGGTTTATATGATTTTCTCTAAACTGCAGTTAAGGGTTGCTTATTAAATGACATAATTTAAGCTGTGAATTTAAATACACCTGTTAAATTTAAAAACACGTTTTACAGAGTTTTAGTTATATTTATGGGTATTGTATTAGTCAGTTTTCTGGTTATCGACTAGTTTAGTCATTAGTATAAAGCATAGTTTTTAGCAACCCACAAAGAGCCAGCCTCTGAGTACATCCACCGCTAACACATTCATCAACCCAAGAAAGCATCCGGGTCTGTGGTTAACAACAAGTCATTAATTTAAAACACATTTTTCTGCAACCCGCATTGAAATATATTGAATCTTAAAAGTATTCTATAACTTCCTTGTTTCTCCTGGGAAAACTGAAATTGACAAGATATATCTGGAAGATGGATGTTCGTAGACCAAGCATCTTGGAAAAAATGTCTCTCCGATGTTTTAACATCTCATATACCGATACCTAACCTCTAAATCCCCTCAACTACTATTTTTTGCTGTTTTCATTTCATGTGGGAATACGATAACCCGCAGCTGCTTCCATCTATTGATTCATAACAAAACTCAATAAATAGTGTTAAGTACATTCTAAAGGCATTTTAATGAACAGCTGTGACTTATTTGTGGCTTTTTTTTTATCTATAGCTATGATTTATTTGTTAAAATGTTTTTTGGCCCTCCTGTAAAATTCGTAATTTTTCAGTTGAGAAGTTTTGGAGTTCAGACATCGATACTCCATTTCATAATTGTGACGAAAATTCACTTTTCATATTTAGTCAACTCGTGACCGAAATGAGATTCTTCTTTGTAAAATCGTAGAGCCGACACAAGAAAAAAAACACAAGAGTTGAAATGATTATTTATGTTTGTTATACCATGTTGTTAGTATTCGACGACACCCTGTCGTTGCAATATCACCTCTACCTGATATTAATACTTTGGTATATCTTACTCAGTACTCAAACCTCGGTCCACCAATCTTTTATATGCGGCCCGAAACCCTCATACTCATTATCAAGCAGGTGCTTTTGTAAACATAATTTTGAAAATTAGTGCCTGAAAAATACAGAACTGTAAAACTCCAAAAATATGTCACTTGCTACTCATGTTGTTTGCATCAACGTTTTGTCTGTAAATCCTCCAATTCCAAAATGAAAATATGCGAAGAACGGATATAGAAATTGGCTTACCGATTCTTACCTTAATGATGTATTTAACCTGATTTGTGTAAAGTAGTCAAAAGTTTGTCTCAACTTAAAAAAATGACACTCATTTTTAAATAAATGCTTTGATACATTTAGGATTTGAGTTTTATTTTTTTTTTTCATTATTAGATTTGGAGGTGTAGTGTACCTTTGCCCACGTAGCGTAGCAAACATACTCATGTGACCCGAAAGATAAAAAGGTTGAGTCTGGGTGCTGTAACTGATATTAATACATTGGTGAAATAAGGCTGCTATATGACAGTAAAACTGTCCCAAGGGATCAATACTTCACAGTTCTCTGTGACTAAATGTTACGTTTTGAAATGTACAAGAAATTCTAGTCGCATTTATATGAAATACCAGAAAAATGTATCCTCCACTATTAGCATTAATTTTGCAGCTAAAGCTTGTTGTGATTTTTCCCCATCAGAAGTCTTAATCCTTTGTATTCTTTAAAATTTCTGAAATTATATTTGCTAATTGATCGTTAAATATTAAAAGTTATAAGATTTCATTACATGACGCTAAAAATGCAGCATGAACGTATGTCTTTCAGTTCATTCAGTGAAAAGAAATTCATGTATTTTCGTGCTTTTTTATTTACATTTAATTCATTTTCTGATATTTTTCACGATTTACCCCTTATGGATGAGAAAATGACAGGCATTGATTAAGTAAGCCTTGCGACACTTCTTCCCTTTCGCCTGAAATTTAGTTGGTTCCATGACATTTAGAAATTTTTTATCAACTAAATACACTTATAAACAATGAAGAAATAATTCAAAACGCATCAGAAAGTATCCTTTCACTTAAATTTAGAGTCAGATGTTATTCCGCTTTGACAATGGATGTGACGATGACCTACACCCATTTAACCATCAACTTCTTTGACGGTCTTGAAAAATAGTGCCTGTAGACCGTCTCTGGTGCATTAAAATCTCACTGAGGAGAAATTGCTCTTTCATCCTTTCAGGTTGCCGGAAGTCGAATGACGGAAACGAATCATCAAGCTTCAGACCAATTGTTTCCCTCCGATTTTCCATTATGATTTATTTTTTCACTGCAAACTTTTGAAATTAGCAAGATGAATAAAAGGCAGCAATAAACATTGAGAAAAGAAAAAAAGTGCGTGCATTTATGTAAATGACAATGAGTGACGAGTAAAATTGGGAGGGTGCCCGAGTCTGTTCGGTTGAAAGGGGGGGGGGACTAGACCACGATGTTCCAGTCCCCTCTTTTGAATGAAAGAAGCCTCATCCAGTTCATCGTCTTGCCAGGAAGCTCCGTCACGATTTCATTAAGGTGTCAGCGTTTGAAATGGAAAATGCCGATCAGGTAAAATGAGGGGGATGAATTAACAGCTACTGGGTATTTACGGCAGCAACTGAAGGGAGAAGGGGTTGTAAGCATCGTGCGAGAACGATTATGTGAAAGAGCGAGACAACTGAGGACAATAACGAATTTCAACTCATAGGAACAGAAAAAAAAAGTTCGTTTAAGCGTTTGAAAAATGGTTTCCAGTTGATTTATGGGAGTCATACGGAGATATCAATGGATAGATATGAATTAATGCAGCAATAACCATGACATTACAGTTATGAGGCTCACGAAATTGCAAGTAAGTTGAGGTAATTTAGGTCCGAAACTGATTATGTAATTTGAAAGGTATGTAGAATTACGAGGTATTAATATCTCATCACAGAACTACAGGATAAGTAGCGTAAATAGGGTCTCTCTCTTTCTCCCTCTCTCTCTCTATCTCTCTCTCTCTCTCTCTCTCTATATATATATATATATATATATATATATATACATACACACACACACACATACATATATATATACACACACACATATATATATATATATATATATGTGTGTGTGTGTGTGTGTGTGTGTGTGTGTAAGTAAGTGTGTAAGTAAGTAATTCTGCAGGAGAAAAGGGGCTTGAGATCTACTTCATATTTTTTGCTTCTTTTCATTCCACTTAAAAGTAAAACACTAATCGAAGAAATTTTTGTAATAGTAAGCACTCTTTATGCTGGTAAAGAACTGATTTTTTCTAATCCGTGGAAAAAATTGTAGAAGTAATCCGTATTTTCGTTTTTTAATATTATATATTGTATCTTTCCGAACAAAATAAAATTCTGACAAACATTGACACTATTAATATTTTTCAGAATGTTGTCAATAAAAACTACTTTACGCTAATTTATCATGAACATATCAGCATTACACATGGAAACATCTGATTGTAAAATATTAATCAATACCTCCCAGCTATTTACTGTAATGGTATTTAAAGGGAAAAAAGATTGAAAGGTTCAACACACGATTCGATGAAAGCACGAGGCAAAAATATACCAGCTTGCGGTGACATTATTTAAATTCAAAATCAAGTTTGAATATCCATGGAAAACGTTGAAAATATTCTGCCATTGACAAATAATGTAATTATTGAGAGGATCGAACAGAAAATGTCTCTTGGTGGGTGCAGTAATCACAGTAATATTTTCTGCGTTGGGGGCTGAATAGATCATATGTAGATAAATGTGTTCGGTGTTGAGAAACGAAAAATGAAAATTTTTCATCCAGAAACCAGTTTTCGCAGAAAAAGAGTAAAAATAACTCAGATAACACATTTTATAATTTTTTGCTATTTTAAATTCCAGATTGATTGATAACTAATTGTATAAAGTAGAGTAGAAATATTACTTAAATCTGTCATATTGTTATACAAGTCGGGCTTAGCCCGGCTATGCTCGGGCTTCGCCCAGCTACGCTCAGGCAATACGTCCACCAGACAGACGGCTTTGAATAGATTGATTGCGAGGGAGAATTTTCACAAGAGACACTATTAATTTTCAGTCTCCCCCATCCCACAAAGGAAACATATGTTATTCGTATTAACACCCACCACCACCTGGTGTGATATGAGCATACCTGCATAACAAAATGATAAACTTTTATGCGAAAAGAAATTAGCTAGCTAGTTTAGCCTATATTCCTGTTAAAACATGGAGGATTACGTTTTGTACGGCCAACTGTGATCGGTGGAGTATGCATTTAGAATTGAAATATCTCTAAAACTATGAAAGTGACAGAATAAGGGTACGCGGAAAAAATTAACAGTTTTTAAAGCTCTTTCCAAATATGTAACATTTATGTACTTTCATGAAAACAAAAAATACATTGATTTCGACATTTTTAAACATGACTGAATTTCATAACGGATGCCGTACCGGAAATTACTTACCGGAAACGGTCCACCCGGAATTGTTCCACCGACCGACCGACAAAGTCTTTCTTTTATTTATATAGATATAATATATTTAAAATGAATTTATTTACTTTCCAATTTTGGTTGGAAGTTGTTAGTCACTAGTAAAAATTAAGGAAATTTCGCTTATGAGTTCGTAGCGAACTGACTGGCAATGCCATGCTTAGGAGATTGTCAAAGGGGAGAAGCTGCAGCAGGTGAGTACAATAGAGATCCAATATTTAAATTTTTTACTCACCAGCTCATATTACTCGCATTTATCATAAACTACATGAATATCATACCACTGCTAATCCATTGTTCTCTTTTCTCAGACTGTCTAATTGCTTTACACCGGTTACACTCAAATGTGCCACGATCGTCACTTTCAAAATAAATGCATATTATGGAGGAATGAAGATTTTCTAAACGTTTCAATGAAGAAAATAATCCAGATCTTGATATTGTTTGCTCGCAGTTGTATTCAAAAATATTTACTCCCAAAGCATTGTAGAATGTAGGATTTATTAGCTAAGAATGCCTTCCATACATTGTTTTAGACGCGCCTGTTTACAACTTGTTACAAAAGGGTTTCGTTTGTTACCATGGCGAGCACTATAAGTAAGCTGAAATAAAATTATCAGGGGATTTCCTTATATTTTATTCGACGGGAGTCGGTGGGGCCAACAGTTGGTATTCTATACTATTTGACACGGCTCCAAAGACCAAAATGAATATGAACAAACAGGTGAACCCTTGGCTGAAAAATTAACAGTAAAATATACTGCACTGAGTATTCAGTGCAGCGACTAGTCTTCCGTTCTAACCACTGTGTATGCCTGAACGGCGGGACATTTATTGTTATTGTGATTATATCCTATTCGAAACTGTCAAAACACCACTTGATAATAGAGTTTTAATTCACAATCACAGCATGGTTTTTTTTTTCAAATGATAATAAGTCATAGTAAATTAGACATGCATACTTGTTTACATTTCATCTTCACATATGACTTTTGACTGACATTCTTCGTGTAAGTTTTTTTTTTTTTAAAACCTAACATGATAGGCATTTATCCTGACAACATTAGCCATATATAGAGCGAGGGTTGTTGGCTACTTAATTATGGGAACACCTAGTGGGTGATCAGCATCACGCCCTATGAGGGGAACAGTAAAAAAATCCATGCTTTGGATTGAATTCCAACTCAGGCCCACACGGGGGTAAATTTCACAGCTAACCACCATCCAACGTGAGCTAAGTGGTCGTCAGCTAAGTATTAATTTTTTTTAAATATATTTTACTGTTAATTTTTCAAAAGAATTCTTACAAATGCTAGTGTATTCTTTCAAAATAATTCAACTGAATCATTCGAGGGATGTAGCGTTCTCTCAATACTATATACAACTATTCAAAAGAATTACACTTTTTTTTCGTACGCGGAAGCACATATCGCTAGATATTCGCCTGGATAAACACCGCGAGATTTCTGGCTATTCATTTAAGGGGGTACCGTAGATGGCCAGCACTGCCCCCTACAAGCCGGTTCCGTAATTTAGAACGGAGTCAAGTGACAAGACCGGTACACTTAGACCCGCACCTCCAGAGGTAAATTTGAAAACTTGGAGAACATTGCAGCCACGACAGATTTTTCATGTACCAGCCGTCATTAGTGTACACGGCGTTGGATTTGTCAGCGATGGGCATTGAACCAGTGACGTTCAGATCACTGGATCGCTGCCTTTGCCAACTGGGCCACCGCGCCCCATAAAAGAATTATACTGTGTGCTGTTACACACCTTAAAATATGTTTTAAAAAGTTCTTCACCAAATTCATATCTTTTAGCAATGATATTCTCAGTACCTCTGGATTCAAGCAAAATTCTTCCAGTCTATTTTTAAAACGTTCTTCTTTCACTAATGAGGAAGTTATAACTTGTTAGTTTATCTTCAATTATAGCACTCAGTTATTATTCTCTTTCTCAATTTCTAGAAATCTCATAATTTTTAAAATATCTACTCTAATATGTCCTTCTTTCATTCATTCTATAGTTGAATATTTTATTGTTATATTAAAAAAAACTAAACTTATCAAAAATACTTCCTGTTTCCTTATTAACTTAATTTATTTTCCCTTTGTAAGGAAAAACCAAAACATTGAAATTCGAAAACAGAAAATGACACACACCCGTCATGACTGAGTCCAACTGCAGAGATAAAGGTAGAATTAGAATAATTAATTTTCACATTTCAGATACTAATGTAGGAACCCCTTTAGCTGTGAATGCAATAGTAATTTGAAATAATATCGATATTTGGGGTTATATAAGAGTAAAAGGCTTTGTGTAGTGAAATAATGTGAATTTACTTATCGTATTGTTATTCTGAAGTATTGCTATTCTGAAGAAATTAACGTGGAGTTAATTAGATAGAGTGGGTTGAATGGAAAGTGGTTTCAATTTTCATATTTTTCAAAAATATCTGGATTTTTGAAATTATATATGCTGTATTAATTTTAACAATGACTCAAAGAAATAACTGCAAATTAGCTGTTGGAGATCTGTTATTATTTCTGTGTCACCCGAGAAAATAAAGTTTCCCTAATAAACTTGAGGTATAAACACTCATTATGCGAATCAGAATGTTTTTATTATGCTTTTTCTGGCCTACATAACAAGCCGACGCTAGCAGTTGTATCATGGGGAGAGGATGTCTTTATTGTGAATTTCGTTTAAGTAATATTATACTGTCAGCAGAGCCGGGTCGATCCTTCGTGGTGCCTAGGCAAGTTTTAAAAACGGCGCCTTTCAAATTTTTGGAGACTCTAAGTAATGAACGTATCTCTATTAGAAATAGTATACTTTTAGAATATTGATCATTTTGGAAAAAGTATGTATTAATTTAAAAGCTTTATTTGTTAACTAATATTAAAATATTTAAAAAATACAGAACTTAATTAAAGCAGAAAAAGTAAATAAATTTCGATATAATTTATTATCAAGTAAAAATAATTACTAAATCAGCTTTTATTGCAGCAAATAGCTTGATTGCATATCTATGATTAACTCTTTTAGATACTTCCTTTACAATAGAAACTATTGCTAGATCTTAAAATCGCGCTTGGGTTATCGTCCGTAGATAATTCTCTAAAATTTCAGTTTAGAAAAATTGCGCTTTGTAGCTGCTACAATGTCTGGTAGTGTTAGTAGAATTCATAGAGCTACAACAACTTTTTGAAATAGTCATTCAAAATTTATTTCTCGTGATCTCAAATTCAGCAGTTTATAAAAAATAGCCTGAATATTCTCTGATATGTGCTTAATTTTGCGAATTTCGTCATACATCAGATTAAGTATTAATATGTTTTCGTTATTCGTTAAGAATTTCGTGTTTTTAGTTTGTCTCATTTTGGCTCCTCGACGCATGGTCCTCTTTAAATTCGACGGTCGCCGCGCCGTCTTACATATGGGACCGGCTCTGACTATCAGTCTCAAAACTATACTCAGAAATAATGTTCTTTATTAGTTGTCGCAAAAGGTCCCGGGTTGCGTCCATTGGTTGGCAGTAGGGTTTTCGACCCGGGTTTCCCCGAACCCTAAAACCCGGGTTTTTCAAATATTTTACGAACCCGAAACCCGGGGAATTTTTAATGCAAATCCGGGGAATTAGTTATTTATCTAATACAGTAGAATACCAATATTATTCCTTAATTTGGACCAATCATATGATGACCAATCATATGATGAGTTTGGTAGTAAAATTTTTAAAAACAAAAATATTTGATCTGGCAACAACCTCAATAAAACGATTATTCAACGTAAATGATAATGGGTCAGAGTCTGAACCAGAAGTAGCAGTTAAGCTGGGAGTTAAGGATGGAATTGAAGATGATGCTACGGGTATTGGTGCTTGTACTAAACAAATGTCCCTATCTGATGAGCTTAGTATGTTTCTGCAGGAGAATGATAATAAGGAAAATCATAAAAAATCAAAATCTGGTTCATATATCATAAGAAAAGAAATTGAGTTGCTTTGGGCAACAAAAAACCGACCTTAAATGCTAGATAAACTTTTCAGGTCTTTAACAACAATTCGACCAATTTCGGTGGAAGCAGAATGAGCAATTTCTGTAATGGGTCTCTTTGCTAATAAACTCAGAAGCCGACTCAATGATGATACGTCGAGTGCAATGATGGTTGTAAGGCAGTTTTATAAAAAATGAGATATTTGTACCACTTTTATTTATGTTATACATATATGTATATCTTTATTAACATTAAAGTTATTTACCGTTATTTTTTATATTTGAAATTCTGAAATAAATTAAATGCTTCTAATAAATTATTTATTATTTTAGTTCTTTGCTATTGAATCCCTGAACCAGCCAAGTAAACCCGGCAAACCCGAAACCAGGGTTTTAAAAAAGTTGCTCAAAATCGAAAACCCTAGTTGGCAGATCTGTACTGTCCGTCGGGCGCCCTGGCCCATTCTAAACATAAACCGAACAGGGGAAATAAACCCTCGGCTGTGTTTGCAGGTTTTGCTACGAGCTTCTGGTCTTCAGGTTCATCACTGCTTATGGACTAACCGTCCGGGAAACTTAATATTGTGAATTATTAGTTGTCACAAGCAAAGTACATGAAATACTGATCTGAAAATATCTTACATTTGAGTTAACCTCGTGTTAATCTGAGTAACATTATTTGACAAATTATTGTTGTTTCTTATGCCCCCTGGCTGGACGTAGTCCCAGACCAGGTCCATATAGGCTACGGGCTGAAGTGTGCGGCTCCGGTTTGAATAGCACCACAAGGGTTGGAATCCGTCTTAGCTAGTTGCCACCTCAATTTGATTGAGCATCCCCAGGGACGATATCTGGGGGGATCGCAGCCAAGTATCCCCACCCTCTCTGACCTTCATAGACGGATTTTCCAGTCTACGGATTTAACATGTCCACATCCGGCCTGGACACAGAGGTATTTAATGGCGCACGCCGGGATTCGATCCGAACACACTCAGCACCGAAGCCAGCACGTTACCACAAGGCCAGCTGAAGCCCTTAAAATTATTGTGAATCATATTAATTATTTAACGTGATGCCATTAGAACTTTTTCTCTTTAAATTTTCTTCTATTTTAATCGTATTTAACTTTTTTTTTAGGTACTAGGGGCTTCGCCCCTAGGCTCGCTACGCTCGCTCCTCTGGTGAATCAAGTGAATGAATGACTCAATAGTTGTTTACAGCGATTGAGTCATTTGTTTACAGTTAAAGCTTCCCCCCCCTCCCGGCGAAATGGATGAAGCCCGGGTAGATGGGGGGTATAAGCCCGGATGAAGATGGGTGAAAAATCGGATCTTCTTTCATGTCCTTCTGCAAAGGAAGCGAATGAGAAGATTTTTTTGAAGTATTTCTTTAAAATTCAATTAAAAATCGAAATTTTAAGATAGAGACTTGAAATGAAGTTTATATGAATGAGAAAGCTTTCATCTTCCAGTTGATATAAATATTTTCTTTGTAACATAATAAGGCTGAGAGCATCGAATTTATATATCTCGAAACGCATAAATTTTTCCAAAAAGTGGGTTTTCAATTTTAATAAAAATATCAGTCTGTTTTAAATTATTTTAAAAAAAATGAAGTCTTGTTTGAAAGAGAAATGTCTGTAGTCTTAGATTGTAAAAAAAAAAATTCTACGATCCTTTTTTGGCGAGTTATCGTAATCTGAACATGAAAAAGTTAATATTTTCCCACAAAACATAAAATAAAAAAAAACTTAAAGTCCGACGAATATGAGACATATCTTACTTTCTTCCCCACATTATTCTGCATCGATTGGTATCGGTCTCGACCCCATACCCCCAGCGGTTTCGGAGGAGATAGCGTGACAAGCTTTGACAGCGGCGGCGGCTGCGGCAGCGGCAGTTAGTTTTTTTTAGAATAGAGAGACATCATTGAGAAAACAAAGGAACAGTTGTTCTGTAAAAATCAGAGTCCCGAAATTTTCTTCTGAACGAACCTAAATATGATGAGGTTTAGTGCAAGCCAAATGGATAACCCGTCAGTATACTATTATGGTTGGCACTGCTGCAAAGAACAGTTTATTTTTCACTTCCACAATCTTATTGAGAAAACACCACGAAAAAAAATTAAAAACAGAATTTGCTAAAATTTTGGTGGGCTCCAAAGGTAGATTTCTTCTCATCATTTTAGGGGTACTCCTGTTGAATGTCATTGGTCAGTCTGATACTGATCAAAGTGTAGACTTTTGTCATTTCCTCGATAGTACAGATAACTTCACGAGATCAAAAATGAAACAGGAAAAGGTACAAAGATTCGCTAAAGTTTACTGCCCCTCCCCCAAAGGAAACTTAAACTTTTTTCATCGCGTACGGAACCACTTTTGCGTCGCATTTCCTAATCAGGAACGGCTTAAAGTATATATTCCACAACCTCACAGATAAAACATCATGAGATCAAAAAAGAAAATGGTAAAAAAAATATATTCGCTGAAGCTATGGAAGGAGCTCTAAAAAAAGCTTGCTTTTAGGAGTCTTAGTGGAATCCCATTTGAATCCCATTTGTCAGTCTGACACGAATAGAAATAAAGATTTTTCCCTTTCCAGGTCCACAATTAGAAAACTACATGAAAGTAGAAAATAATTTGGGAAAATATTTAGTTTTTATCTGCTGTAAAAGTGCCCTGGATAAAACACCTATAAGTTTTTTTTCTCTCAACCTGGCACTGCTCAAAGAATACACATTTTTTTCACTTCTTCAAAACGATTAACAAAGCATCATAAAAGCAAACAGTAATCTTGGAAATTATAAAAGGATGCTGAAGATTTAGTGTTCTCAAAAATTATAGGGTCCTGAAGACCAACTTTGAATATTATCTGTTTTTATAACCCGGTTCAAAATACAGATCTCCTCTCACATCAATAATCTTACGGCGGCCTCCGTGAGCGCGAATGAAGAAATCACTCTTTAGCCTACTTAGGTGCTGAGAAGGTTTTAGGAGCAACCATATATCGAGTTTATCACTTGTCACCAATTCGTTGGCCATTTTTCATTTTTACTCATCCCTTGAGAAAGCGAGTACAACGCCATAAATCCAATAAGTTCAGTGCGACGGCCAAAAAATTCATTGATTTTAATCGACGCGGTGAGAAAATTAATCGAGATTTGATAGGTGTGTCATCTTCTTGGCCACTCAGTCGCGATAGTTGAGTCAAATGTGTCCTTTCCCCGATATATCATCAACATTGACAATAATAACATAACGCTCTCCACGAGTTCATCAATATTTCATAAGGTAAGAGTGATTAATTGCGTTCCCCCCTCACCGATCCGTTATGTCGTGATTACGATCGGAAAAAAGTGTCATCGATTTCGTTTATGAGAGTATCGAAGTAGCTTGGAACTGGAATGATTCCAAAAACGCCACCCCGTCAAAATATTGATAACTTTATTTCTTACACTGAAAAAATTCTCAGCAAGAACGATGCTCTCTGATTAACTACTGTTAAAGGTAAACCAATTGACAATAGTTTCACTAATTGTATTTCACCACTCTTTTTCTGAAACAGAAAGGTTATGACAGAAATGGCTTGCATGCTTTCAGTAAGGAAAATAATCGCCGAAAATCATAATTTAAATGTCATATGTGGCAAATTGAAATATTTACAGAACGTGCTAAGGACTTTCAATGGGAAGTTTCTGCGTGCGCAAAAAGTTGTTTTCAATGCTGAAACGTTTGTTTTGTTGTCAAAAACTTTTAAACTGATATATATAATAAAAATCAATTTTCTGTTGGTGATAGGATGTCGTTAAAGAAACGTTTCCATGTGGAGTATTGCAGCAAAGTAGAGAGCATAATATTCGATTGCACGTGATAATGTGAAAAGATGAAAGCAAGATGTTACAACTACAGCAGAGAAAAATTCAAGACCGTACAAACTGAAAGAACGAGATAGTACCCTACCACAGTGCATGGCGTGTTCAGGATGTGTCTCTTTGATTTGAGGTGGAATTGATCGACTGATCTACTGAAATTCCTGATGATTTTCCAGTCGAACACCTGTGGGATGAATTGTAGGAAAGACATGAAATCAACACGTCTCTATTTTCATACTTGTCGGTAGTTTCGCATGACAAATGACAAGCTATTTCTCTATGGACCTCCTGAAAATTGGTTCATAGGTTTCCACAACTGGTGCTGTTTCATAAGCAAAGGGTGAACAGAGTAATTACTTATTGTCCTAACAAAGTCATTTTTCCCAAATCATTTGTTTGTGAATGTGGCATCCTATTACCATTCCAGTAATTGTAGATAAAGACAGCCTCTTGGAAAGTTCCTTTTTAACAGTCAAGCTTGAGTTTTTACAAACGATACAGTGACGAGTCGCGTCCTATTTTTCATATGATGTGATAAATAGGACGTGATAAAATGAAATAATTTTTTTTAAGAGTATTTAGATGTTCCTAACAAGAACACAGAGGAGAAAATTTTATATTTTTAGCAAAGAATAAGGCTAAAAGTTAGACAGAAGAAAGGGAAGAGAAAAACTCATAATTCATTGGAAAATTAGATTCAAACTCTCTCTTTATATATATATATATATATATATATATGTATATATATTACTGTACCGTTTGTAAAAACTCAAGCTTGACTGTTAGAAAGAAATTTTCCAAGATGCTGTCTTTACCTAAAATGACTGGAATATAAATAGGATGCCACATTGACAAACACTCTGTGTGAGACATATCAGTTTCTTTGAGGTTACCTTAGGCAACCTCAGAGTTCGGGAGTTTTGACTATTCGAAATTAATTGTTTGGGAAGACGAATGAAGGTTCACGTTTCATTAATCAGAGTTGGGGGGAGGGGGGAGGGGGCCACACATAGGTGTGACAGTTGTCTGCGGAATTGTTTTACTAAAACTGTATTGACAACGATATTAGTTTGAGGCAGGAGGCATCTTTTAATGTTGTCTTAAGCTTATCGGTTGTTATTAAGAAAATCAGGAGCGATGCAAAGTACAGGGGCATAAAAGCTAATCATGCCCTTGCGTAAAATGTGTCAGTACTTCAGTAAATCCTCCTCCTTGCTCACTTTTATTAGCCCCATGGTATAATGCAAGGACTGTTACGTGGTGGTTTGAGGACAGCAAAAGGGGTAAAAAAGTTGTATTGGTTTGCTTTCAAGTTTTAAATTTGGTAACACATGTATGTAATTTCTCACTTATAGGTATTTCTCCCATAGCATTAGTCACATGAGAAATTAGGCTATTTTTTTAAAGAGTATTTAGATGTTCCTAACAAGAACACAGAGGAGAAAATTTTATATTTTCAGCAAAGAATAAGGATAAAAGTTAGACAGAAGAAAGGGAAGAGAAAAACTCATTCATTGGAAAATTTGATTCAAACTCTCTTTAATTGTCGGTTCTGAATATGTATATATATATATATATATATATATATATATATATATATATATATATTATATATATATACAGGGTGTTTCATATTGGATGGGACAAAAAGGGGGATGGGACATGAAAAATGGGACATGACAAATTTACAGTGAAACTAAAATTTTCCAAGTTTCTTTAGATGTTCTATGTGTGCCTCTCCGGTGACACTGAAAATATCTATGCGGAAATCCAGTTCCTGCCGCACTCATGATAGAATATTCTTTGTTAATTATTCGAGCACTTCAGTTATCCGCTGCTTTATTCAGTTGTTGCAAGTCCTGGGGAAATGGAGGCATGAACATTTTGTCTTTAACAAACCCCATAGGGAAAAATCGTAAGTCTGTTCGCGAAACCACTTACTTCCAGCTTATCTTACAGATTCCAACAGAAAGCTTTATGCAACGGTTTGTTGGAAAGTTTTAACGCCTGCACCATCTGAAAGGTGTATGGCCGGAATTTTAGACGTTTTCGTAACACATGCCCCACCGTTGTATGAGGCATAATGAATTCAGAACTCGCATTGATTTTGTGGGACTTCGTTTGGACAGTTGTCTGCGGAATTGTTTTACTAAAACTGTTCCACCTAGGATATTTCATGAATTTCTTCAACCACTTCGGTTTTGCCTTCTGGTCGTTCTTGCTGGATTTCTTACTCAATCCGCCCGTGTCCTGAAACTGCTTAACCCACCTTTCGTAGTTGTGACTATGCGGTGGTTCTTTATCAAATTTCGCGAGAAAATGTCTTTCAACGACGATAAACGATGATGTTTTGGCATATTCCAAAACACAGTACGCTCTCTCCTGCATGGATGGTGCCATTTTTATTAACAGTACCTCTAGCGGCGATTTCGTAACCGGAAGATTTTTCACTGTTGCCAGATAAAACTTGTATAATTGTAGCTTCAGAATTAATGTGTTTCGGCTAAATAAATCAATTACAGAATTTGTACTATGCTATTCTTTTTGTCCCATTCAATATGAAACACCCTGTATATATATATATATATATATATATATATATATATATATATATATAAAATGTGTGTGTGTGTGAGAGAGGATGTTTGCTTTAAAGTATGCCATCTAAAAAAAATTTTGGGGTATAATTTATACGAAGTTTAGTTACGTTAGTTGCTAATCGTTAGCATGGTAAGATTTTTGCTTTTCCACTGCTTTGGAGAGTTTCAGAGAAGTCTCCTAAGCCTTTAGGATACCAAATGGTCCCTCTTCTTCCCCCCTTTCATTTAAAAAAGTTTCATCCTGCGCGTGGGAACGGTCCGAAACCGACCAGCCATTTCATGACGTCCATAAATCAGACTTGTAATTGGTTTTTATGCATTCTTCACCACCGCCTAATATTGCCGAGTCGTGATTCGGCCAGAAATCGCCCTCCACCACCCCGACCTTTTTCTTTCCACATCGCTCCGAGTACTTAGGATATTGAGATATTAGCACCTTCTCCTCTCTCGCTGTTTGCTGTGTTCGCCACTTCACGATCTATCGGCTTGATGACGGAATGCCTTTCTGTTAGCATCGAGTGATCGGTCACGTTTTCCCAGTTTCTGTGCAATTGCATTTTCGGAGCCCGGGGTTTTTTGCGCTTTTTGCTTCCTCTCCGCAAAAAGAAGACAGTGGTGCGGAGTGGCAAAATCTGCTTTTAATGATTGTAAATGGATTTTCTAATAGTGATAATGGGCATTTACTCTGTACAGAGTAAAGTTCTTAAGTGATGCTGCCGCTTTGTCCGAAGTATTAGAATATTACGAGTCCCTAAATGCAGTGTTTGAAATCCCCAAGTACAAGAGATGGAAGAGTTAAAATAATCGTTTCATATAACGTATTTATCAAGGACACAAAAACAGAAGAAATTCTAGTAAAAGAACTCCAGATAAAACACTGCAAGGAATCACGATATTTTTATTACAAAAGCCAAAGTGATTTTCTAGTAAAAAAGATTTTGATTTGCAACTTCATGGGTGAATGCCCTCTGTTGCTTCCTCGCAATTTCTGATAGGGGTATAGAGACTTTGTCTTCTATACCCCTAATTCTTATAACTAGGAAGAGTTTTGATTCCTGTTTGATAAGTGGATGTAACTGAAAAACTAAAACAGTTTTGATGTGTTAAAGAAAAAGGAAGATAATTTTTAATCAAGATTCTAGGACTATTCGTGCGGACTGATGGCCGAATGGCTAGGGAGCTGGCCTTAGTTTGAAATGCTGTGGGTTCGTTCGAGTCCCATTGTTTTCATGGATGTTTATAGTCATTCGGAATCGGCTTTAAACTGTAGGTCCCGAGCTACTTAGTTCTCGGGTAGCAAAAGTTGACTGTAGCGCTCCGAACCAAACAGCTAGAATTATTCATAAATCTATATAATAAGATAACAAAACGCTAAGTTAGGTAAGTTAGGTTTATGTCGGATAACGTATATTCCATCTAGGTGTTAGGGAATATACGCCAGAATCCTAACCCTCTCTCCTGAATTTAGTGGGGGTGAAAAATTCAGGAACTTACGAACATAGCTAATTGTCCTTCCATTGAGTTTTATCAGTATGTAAAATCAGAAATAAACAATTATCTTCAACTATGGGTTATACAGTTCCACCAACTGTGGTCGATGAGTCGGGACTAGGAAAAAAAATAAACTGAGCTATTACGAATATATTATGAAAAATTGAAGTTCAAATTATAAACTTGAACTTCAAACATTTAACTTCAACTGCCAATCTATTTATATAAAACAGTTCCGTAACTGACTGACTCACTGACTGACTGATTGACTGACTGACATACAACGCACAGACTAAACCGCTCGACCTAAAGTGCTGAAATTTTGCATGGCGATTCTTCTTATAGTGTAGGGGTGCACTAAGAAAGAGTTTTGAAAAATTCTTCTTAGATTTTTTAAAATTAAATTTTTAATAGCTGTTTTAGTAACTTTTTTTAAGTTTGCATTCAAAATAATTATTTGAGGGTTATAAAATTTATATCACGAGAAAGATCATAAAAATTCCTTTAAAATAATATCATTTTCGAATCTTTATCTCCGTTTTCTGATTTTTGGTGAATTTTTAAAGATTAATTTTTAGAATGTAATTTATTAAATGCTGATCACGTAATTTCTTTTTCTAGTACTATAAATAAATTTATCGTCACGTGCATAACAACTAAATAGACAAAAAAATATTTTTTTCTTGCTAATGCGGCAGACGATTGGACATTATCCAAAAAAATATTAAAATAGAGTAAAAGATATGTTCATCAAACTGTACTATATTAACTGTACAATATTCTTTAGTATGTCCTATTAGATTTAATTTGAATATTTTCTTCTACGTTATTTTGTCTATAAAAATATCCATTACGATTTTTTTTATAAATATAGTTTTTTTTTTACATCAATTGCATACATTGATCGTTGCATTTATTATAAATATATTTATACATATTTTTAGCATTAATTGCATACATTGACCGTTGTATTTAATTTGAATGTACTCCTTAGCGAAGTACGGGTTTTCGGCTTGTCTATCTATATATATAAAACAGTTCCGTTTGACTGACTGATTGACTGACTGACTGAACTGACATATAATGTACAGACCAAACCGCTGGACATAAAGGGCTGAAATTTTGCATGGCGATTCTTATTATAGTGTAGGGGTGCACTAAGAAAGATTTTTAAAAAATTCTTCTTAGATTTTTTTTAAATTAAATTTTTAAGCTGTTTTTGTAACATTCTTTTAAGTTTTCATTTAAAATAATAATCTCAGGGTTATAAAATTTATATCACGAGAAAGATCAGAAAAATGCCTTTAAAATGAAATCTTTTTCGAATCTTTACCTTCATTTTCTGATTTTTGGTGAATTTTTTAAGATTAATTTTTAGAATTTAATTTATTAAATGCTGATTACGTGGTTTCTTTTCCTTTTGTGATACTATAAATTAATTTTGCGTCACGTGCATAACGCCGAAATAATTTGACAAAAAAAAAGTTTTTTTTTCTTTTTAATGCGGCAGACGATTGGACATTATTATCCAAAAAAGTATTAAAATACAGCAAAGAAATGCTCCTTAAACTGTACTATAATAATTTTACTACATTTTTTAGTATGTTCTATTAGATTTAATTTGAATATTTTCTTCTACATTATTTTGTCTATAAAATTGTCCGTTGCGATTTTTTTTAAATATATATATATATACAATTTTTTTTCTTTTTTTTTTTTTTGGGGGGGGGGGGGCATTAGTTGCATACATTTACCGTTGTATTTATTATAAATATTTTTTTTTGTTTTTTTTGGTATTGATTGCATGCATTGATCGTTGTATTTAATTTGAATGTACTTACGGGTACTCAGCTAGCATATTATAAAAAAATTAAAGTTCAAATTACAAATTTGAACTATAATTTTTTTATAATATATTTGCAGCTTCACTAAGTATAAGCATTGTTAAACTTTTTGTAGGTCAGGTTTAAGTCTGATAACGTATATTCCCTTTAGTTGTTAGGCCAGGCGTAACCCAGTCTCCTGAATTTAGCGGAGCTGGAAAATTCAGGTACTTACGAGCACAGCAAATTGTCCTTCCATGAGTTTTATCACTATGAAAAATTAGAAATAAACAATTCTCTTCAAATAAGCGTTGTACACTTCGACCAACTATGGTCGATGAGTCGGGAAAAAAGGAAAAAAAAAAACAATTCAATGAATTTGTTATAAAACGTACACCCTTGTAAAGCGGTTGAAACATGCAATTATAAATGGTAAAAGTTGGACCAATCATCACACTCTGAAAACTGTCTAGGCGGTCTGCAGATTAGAATATTAATTGAATGTATGCTCTGAATTTTAATTGGATTCGCACTCAACAGCTATTCTTGACAAGCAACTTTTTCGTGTAGAAGATTGATTTCATTCAAACCTAGTGGATGAAAGCATCCTTTTGAAAATCCGTTATGGTGAAATACAAATACTAATTTTAGGTGTGTTAAATTTTTTTTTCAGATTAGCAAACATTACAAGTAATCATATTTTTTTTTTCAAAAGACAGTAATGGAATTTGGAGGTAATGAAAATGAAAGGGTTCTAACCTTGCTGAGCCAGAGTTTAAAGTTAACGCAATTGCAGATATTTTTGGAAATTATTTCAGTTTCTTATCTGTGCAAAACTGCGAGGAGGAACCATTGAAATTAGGAGGTTTGAGTAAGAATGGGCGTAGGCCTGAGCCTCATCTGCGTAATTCATTTTGAAATATTCTTTTGAAAATGTTAGTAGAGCAGCGGTTTCCAGCCTTTATGCTACTACTCCTCCCTAAATTTTTTTTTTCCGCGCCTCCCTAAAAAATTTTTTTTTCCGTGCCTCCCTGTATTTTAATAGATATTATAATATAGACATTTTAAATAATAATAACTTTATTACAAAAAAATTAAAACTACAATTAACAGAATAATAACAAGATTTGGCTATAACAATACGAACATGCATATTTATTTTTATATTAAACTAGCTGAAAACCCGCGCTTCGCTACGGAGTACATTCAAATTAAATACAACGGTCAACGTATGCAATTTATGCCAAAAAATAAATATATATATTTATAATAAATGCGATGATCAATGTATACAATTGATGTAAAATATATATCTATATATATATATTTATAAAAAAATCGTAAGGGATATGCATTTTTTTTGGATAATATCCAATCGTCTGCTGCATTAGAAAGAGAAAAAAATATTTTTTTTGTCTATTTAGTTGTTACGCACGTGACGATAAATTTATTGAAAGTACCAGAAAAAGAAATCACGTGATCAGCATTTAATAAATTAAATTCTAAAAATTAATCTTTAAAAATTCACCAAAAATCAGGAAATGGAGGTAAAAATTCGAAAAAAAATTCATTTTGAAGGAATTTTTATGATCTTTCTCGTGATATAAATTTTATAACCCTCAATGTATTATTTTAAATGCAAACGTAAAAAAAGTTTAAAAAACAGCTTAAAAATTTAATTTAAAAAAATCTAAGAAGAATTTTTGAAAAATCTTTCTTAGTGCACCCCTACACTATTAGAAGAATCGCCATGCAAAATTTCAGCCCTTTAGGTCCAGCGGTTTGGTCTGTGCGTTGTATGTCAGTCAGTCAGTCAGTCAGTGAATGAATGAGTCAGTTACGGAACTGTTTTATATATATAGATTACCAATTCAACTACATCTAACGCATCAAAATTTAATGCGAGGGTCGTTTTTGTTTATTGGCACAAAGTTTATCAAATCTTGGGGGCAATGGGGAGAAAGTGCCGCTCGTAACTGTTTGTCGAGTATTTACCTGGTTCGATATTTGGTTTTCATTGCAGCCACTGCCGAAAAGCCCGTTTCGCATAAATAAGACGTTACAAACGGTAGAAGCACTTGCATTGCTTTGCAATACAAAGATTCATACTCTCCACTAAGATTCACCCAAAATTCCATTATGATTTCATTTTGAAACTTTTGTTTTCGTGAGCTGTCGCATGAAAAATGTATCAATTTTTCTTTTCGATGGTTGTCAACTCAAATTCGTCTATTTATAGATCTTATGGTTTATTCGTTTATTTTTAGATATTATGGTATGAATATTGATTTTTTATTAAAAAGTTTTGGCGCCTCCCCTGGCAATAGTCCGGGCCTCTCAGGTTGGAAACCTTGGTAGTAGAGGGCTAGTTGTATGAATACAATATTTTTATATTTCATCCACCCGATAGTTGAATGTGCTCTATCAGATTTCACAATCACTGAATCCAGTCATTAGGATTTATGCTTCTTAATTTAAAAATTCTAAAAAGTTAAAAAAAATAAGAGACCGTGCATATTAATCCAATAAATGAAACACATTTGTAAATATGGTAATCTTATATTGTTACTAGCGGAAAACCCGCATTTCGCTACGGAGTACATTCAAATTAAATACCTGCGGCAGACGATTGGACGGCAGACGATTGGACATTATTATCCAAAAAAGTATTAAAATACAGCAAAGAAATGCTCCTTAAACTGTACTATAATAATTTTACTACATTTTTTAGTATGTTCTATTAGATTTAATTTGAATATTTTCTTCTACATTATTTTGTCTATAAAATTGTCCGTTGCGATTTTTTTTAAATATATATATATATACAATTTTTTTTCTTTTTTTTTTTTTTTGGGGGGGGGGCATTAGTTGCATACATTTACCGTTGTATTTATTATAAATATTTTTTTTTGTTTTTTTTGGTATTGATTGCATGCATTGATCGTTGTATTTAATTTGAATGTACTTACGGGTACTCAGCTAGCATATTATAAAAAAATTAAAGTTCAAATTACAAATTTGAACTATAATTTTTTTATAATATATTTGCAGCTTCACTAAGTATAAGCATTGTTAAACTTTTTGTAGGTCAGGTTTAAGTCTGATAACGTATATTCCCTTTAGTTGTTAGGCCAGGCGTAACCCAGTCTCCTGAATTTAGCGGAGCTGGAAAATTCAGGTACTTACGAGCACAGCAAATTGTCCTTCCATGAGTTTTATCACTATGAAAAATTAGAAATAAACAATTCTCTTCAAATAAGCGTTGTACACTTCGACCAACTATGGTCGATGAGTCGGGAAAAAAGGAAAAAAAAAAACAATTCAATGAATTTGTTATAAAACGTACACCCTTGTAAAGCGGTTGAAACATGCAATTATAAATGGTAAAAGTTGGACCAATCATCACACTCTGAAAACTGTCTAGGCGGTCTGCAGATTAGAATATTAATTGAATGTATGCTCTGAATTTTAATTGGATTCGCACTCAACAGCTATTCTTGACAAGCAACTTTTTCGTGTAGAAGATTGATTTCATTCAAACCTAGTGGATGAAAGCATCCTTTTGAAAATCCGTTATGGTGAAATACAAATACTAATTTTAGGTGTGTTAAATTTTTTTTTCAGATTAGCAAACATTACAAGTAATCATATTTTTTTTTTCAAAAGACAGTAATGGAATTTGGAGGTAATGAAAATGAAAGGGTTCTAACCTTGCTGAGCCAGAGTTTAAAGTTAACGCAATTGCAGATATTTTTGGAAATTATTTCAGTTTCTTATCTGTGCAAAACTGCGAGGAGGAACCATTGAAATTAGGAGGTTTGAGTAAGAATGGGCGTAGGCCTGAGCCTCATCTGCGTAATTCATTTTGAAATATTCTTTTGAAAATGTTAGTAGAGCAGCGGTTTCCAGCCTTTATGCTACTACTCCTCCCTAAATTTTTTTTTTCCGCGCCTCCCTAAAAAATTTTTTTTTCCGTGCCTCCCTGTATTTTAATAGATATTATAATATAGACATTTTAAATAATAATAACTTTATTACAAAAAAATTAAAACTACAATTAACAGAATAATAACAAGATTTGGCTATAACAATACGAACATGCATATTTATTTTTATATTAAACTAGCTGAAAACCCGCGCTTCGCTACGGAGTACATTCAAATTAAATACAACGGTCAACGTATGCAATTTATGCCAAAAAATAAATATATATATTTATAATAAATGCGATGATCAATGTATACAATTGATGTAAAATATATATCTATATATATATATTTATAAAAAAATCGTAAGGGATATGCATTTTTTTTGGATAATATCCAATCGTCTGCTGCATTAGAAAGAGAAAAAAATATTTTTTTTGTCTATTTAGTTGTTACGCACGTGACGATAAATTTATTGAAAGTACCAGAAAAAGAAATCACGTGATCAGCATTTAATAAATTAAATTCTAAAAATTAATCTTTAAAAATTCACCAAAAATCAGGAAATGGAGGTAAAAATTCGAAAAAAAATTCATTTTGAAGGAATTTTTATGATCTTTCTCGTGATATAAATTTTATAACCCTCAATGTATTATTTTAAATGCAAACGTAAAAAAAGTTTAAAAAACAGCTTAAAAATTTAATTTAAAAAAATCTAAGAAGAATTTTTGAAAAATCTTTCTTAGTGCACCCCTACACTATTAGAAGAATCGCCATGCAAAATTTCAGCCCTTTAGGTCCAGCGGTTTGGTCTGTGCGTTGTATGTCAGTCAGTCAGTCAGTCAGTGAATGAATGAGTCAGTTACGGAACTGTTTTATATATATAGATTACCAATTCAACTACATCTAACGCATCAAAATTTAATGCGAGGGTCGTTTTTGTTTATTGGCACAAAGTTTATCAAATCTTGGGGGCAATGGGGAGAAAGTGCCGCTCGTAACTGTTTGTCGAGTATTTACCTGGTTCGATATTTGGTTTTCATTGCAGCCACTGCCGAAAAGCCCGTTTCGCATAAATAAGACGTTACAAACGGTAGAAGCACTTGCATTGCTTTGCAATACAAAGATTCATACTCTCCACTAAGATTCACCCAAAATTCCATTATGATTTCATTTTGAAACTTTTGTTTTCGTGAGCTGTCGCATGAAAAATGTATCAATTTTTCTTTTCGATGGTTGTCAACTCAAATTCGTCTATTTATAGATCTTATGGTTTATTCGTTTATTTTTAGATATTATGGTATGAATATTGATTTTTTATTAAAAAGTTTTGGCGCCTCCCCTGGCAATAGTCCGGGCCTCTCAGGTTGGAAACCTTGGTAGTAGAGGGCTAGTTGTATGAATACAATATTTTTATATTTCATCCACCCGATAGTTGAATGTGCTCTATCAGATTTCACAATCACTGAATCCAGTCATTAGGATTTATGCTTCTTAATTTAAAAATTCTAAAAAGTTAAAAAAAATAAGAGACCGTGCATATTAATCCAATAAATGAAACACATTTGTAAATATGGTAATCTTATATTGTTACTAGCGGAAAACCCGCATTTCGCTACGGAGTACATTCAAATTAAATACAACGGTCAATGTATGCAATTAATGCCATATATATATATATATATATATATATATATATATATATATATATATATAATAAATACAACGATCAATGTATGCAATTGATGTAAAAAAAAATGCATTTATAAAATAATCGTAAGGGATATTTTATAGACAAAATAATGTAGAAGAAAATATTCAAATTAAATCTAATAGAACATACTAAAGAATATAGTACAGTTACTGTAGTACAGTTTGAGGAACTTATCTTTTACTGTATTTTAATATTTTTTTTAATAATGTCCAATCGTCTGCCGCATTAGAAAGGAAAAAAATATTTTTTTGTCTATTTCATTATCATGCACGTGACGATAAATTAATTTAAAGTATCAGAAAAAGAAATGACGTGATCAGCATTTAATAAATTAAATTCTAAAAATTAATCTTTAAAAATTCACCAAAAATCTGAAAATGGAGGTAAAGATTTGAAAAAGATTTCATTTTAAAGGAATTTTTACGATCTTGATATAAATTTTATAACCCTCAAATTATTATTTTAAATGCAAACTTAAAAAAAGTTACTAAAACAGCTTAAAAATTTAATTTTAAAAAATCTAAGAATTTTTCAAAAATCTCTCTTAGTGTACCCCTACAGTATAAGAAGAATCGCTATGCAAAATTTCAGCCTTTTAGGGCCAGTGGTTTGTTCTGTGCGTTGTATGTCAAGTCAGTCAATCAGTCAGTCAGTGAGTCAGTCAGTTATGGAACTGTTTTATATATATAGATTAAGGTTATTAGGAAAGACAGATTTTGGTAGGTATGACATCAAAAAACGTAATTCGCGTATTCAAAAATATTTTATCTATGTTTCATATATGTCGTTAAAAGGACGTAGATTGAACAAAATTATTTAATTACATTTGTTAGTAATAATCAGTTTGATTTATTGATAAATAGTAACTTGAATTTGCACATAAAAGTTCCGTAGAGTTCCTTGACTTATATTTGCATAATAGAAATGATGTTGAGTGAGCGGAAATAATTTAACTTGACTTGCCTGTTACATAAAACCTAGTATTTTTATTATGCAATATAAAAAGTGTTTTTTTTTTACCCTTATAAAATCCCTATAACATATCTAGAGAAATTAAAAGGCAATTTCCCACCGCCTTCCAGTTTTAAGGAATTATCGATTTTTTTATTACCTAGGGTATTTCAATAAGCAAAGAACGTTCTCCATTATTCGTGGGATTTTTCTCGCTGGAGATTTTCTTCTTTCTCGCGTGCATAAATGGAGAGTCAGGCTCTTTTACCGAAACACCGGGCGAGCGGTCACGTTTTTTAGGAGTAGGTGAGTGAATGCACTTCGACATTCTCACATTCTCTAACGAGACTGTAATGCCTGTGTTGCAGTGCATAAATGGTGCTTGTTTTTCTTTTCACACCTCACCTAAATGGAATCGCTTCGTGTCGCTCATGACGCTAATGGATCCGGTATGAAGCGTTGTGAAGGAAGTATCGCAATTAAGATACCTTCAATTTTTCATCAACGCTTTCGAGACATTGTTTATAGTCTCCCTGTTCGTTTTCACGATCACAGCGATATAAATGAACTTAATTAAATGCAATATTTGTATCTTTTTTCTTTTTTGCATTGGCTACCGAGAGACCTCTGCAGTATTTGGCCATAATTTCCCAACAGTTGGGGGGAAAATGAAGTCGTGATGTCCTAAGGGGCTTTTGGATTAACAAACCTTTGGTGGTCTTTGTGGGATAAGTTCTGGAGTATAAACTAAATAAGGTATGAAATAATTTTAAAAATCCTTCATTCTCCGTCACTATAACCCTCAAACATTTTTAAAAATCTAATTTGAAGGAATTAGTGTCTCTATTGCGGAAGAACGTTTTACAGTTTTTACTTGAAAAAATATTTTTGATATAGACTGGCTTGGATGCCTTTCTATAATTCTTACAAAATGAGAAATTTAATCCTTTTTTATAATGTATTTTGTACGTCGTAAATAAGAATTGAAAAACACTTTTGATGTCATTTCTTGTGGGTTACGTTTTTAATGGAGTATCATGTAATACGACTTTATATTTTTTAAATTCTTGATAGCTTCATAAAATTCATATTAGCTCTTAATATTTTTTGTGGGACTTTTAATTTTCTTAGATAAGAAATAATTATCAATATAATAATACTAACCAGATTTAATTCTCTAATTCTCTAAAAAGGAATTGTTGTAATTTTACGCAAAATGAGCTCTGCGTCTCCCCAAAAATTCTACTAAAACTTATTTCAAGGAAATAATTTCTTTCTCAGGCATCATAGCAATATCAAAATTCTAAAATATTTATGAATGTATTATGAATGTATTATCACCCTTGTGGAGGTACGTTCTTTAATTTTTATTTTATTTTAGAAAAATATCGAATACCGTGTAATTTCTTGGTCGCCTTCATATAATAATTGCTTTACAATGATGAAAATACCTATTTTCATCATTTTTAAAATTGTTTAGAAAGTTGTAGATAAAATTAGAAAAACATATTAATCATTAATACATAAGCCTTAAGTTGTCTTTGAAGTATGATGTAAATATCGTTTGATATGTTATAAAAAATTGACGAGCCAAAGTGATATATTCATAAAATTCGCATTAACTTTAGTTTCTTTTTGCTTTTCTCTTAGCATAACTTTTAAAAACATTTCACTGACGAAATATAATTTTTGACGGTATATAAGGTTTAAATATATCTTGTAGATCAAATCGCCTAATTATCTAACTTTAGGAACAAAAAATGTGTTTTATACAATAATTTGTGCAGTAAAAAATTATGTAATTTTTACAATACTTTTTAAAAGGCATTGGTTGCAATAGAATTTTATCGATGTTTTCAAAAAATCCTTACAAAACGAAATTTTTTTTCCAAAATTATATGTGCCTCGGAAATGTTTTAAACAATATTTTCATAACTATTTGAAAACCATAATGTACGTAATTCTACGGTAAGTGACCTACGCGACTTCTAAAAAGCACTTAGTTCTTCACAGAAAAATTTTCTACATTGGGTATATTGCCCTGAAAATTGTCTTACCGTATGGGAATGCATGACCCTAAATTCTAAAGAAAGATTGTAATGACCGAATGCCAGGACCGGTGATTGAATCTGGGTTTCGTAGCTTCAAGCCCGGTGTTTTTACAATAGAAATATATTGCAGATGAGAGGAATTATCCTATTTGAACGTCTTCTCTTCACAGATATTACCCCAGTTATTATCACTGCAATTTCGTTAAAGAACTTTCATATCTGAAACTTCAAAATATTTTTTTTCATATGGTCCAGATGTTCTTAAAACTCTGAACATTTAAAATCCCTCATATATATGAAGAGTTAACAAATCCTAGCAACACTTTGTATATAAAAATATAAATGCAATATGATTAGTGTCATTTTGATAACAATGGAAATTAATTCTTTGATATTATGTTAAAAAAGGTACATCAAGAACTGAGAAACTGAAAAACAATTGGATATCACTGGATTTCAGCACAGTACTTAAGTATGAAAATATCTTCAAATGGTAGTATAGTTTTCTCTGAAATTCCTGAGAGTATATAAAAGTGGAAAGTCATCGATGTTTTGTGCGAAAAAAGTTTCTTTAAAATCTGCTTGTTTAAAAACTGCTCATTTTAAAATTAGCCAATGATGTCTAAAAGCGTAATTTTTGGCTCCAAGGTGGCTTCAAGCATGTCTTGGTAATTTTGAAAAAGCTTCACAACTCCAATTCCTATTCAATATTCATTAATATTTTTTCATCTTTGGGAAAAAAAACTATGGCTGGGGCAAGAGTCAAACCCGCTATTTCTAGCGTACCAGGTTGATAAAGAATGGATGATAGGCGATGCTGAACAATAGTGCTAAGTCGTTGAACAACCTTACATTCTCTTCTTTGGAAAGTGAGGCCAAGGGGCCACATACCGACATCGAAAATCACTCCGTTATCGTTGGGCTTTACTGTAACGACCTAGTCTCTAACGCCAAATTACTCGTAATTTTTCTCTTATTAAAAGCAACCTATGGTTGATACAGATTTCATTAAACCCCTGCCACTCCACAGCGGCCAGGGCCAATATTCCAACTACTGAATGTTGTGTAAAGTTTTTGACCAGCTTTACGCATAGTGGACCAGGCATGTACATTGTGGCTATGTGAAAACTGATATTATGATTTCCTTTTAAAAATTACCTACATACACCTTTGAAACACGGCTTTCACTAACTTAATTTTCTCGGGTTTGGTATTATTAGTCATTAAATATGAACGTTTTCTAGGTTCTGCAGCCTATAGCTGTAGAAATGTGTTATTTAAGTTTATAAAAGATACTTTTCTTCATTATACTTCCCTGTATACAACTGTGCATTGTAAACTTCGATAATATTAATGATATTTAAATACTTTACCTTTATTGTCTATTGTAATACTAAAGCATTGCTCATTACAGCTGTTTGTTTGGATTTGTTTTCCTTGTTTTTATGTCAGTTTAATTTCGCAAAATATACTGTTTCTGAACAAAGTACTGCTTTACTTTCATTGAGTATGAGCTAAATAGTATTATCGATGTCATTAAATATTTAGGTTGTGAGGGTGGGAATACAAGATATTTTCTAACTTTTCATTTTTCGCATGGGTCGCGAGCCCTTAACCTCGGCAAATGGGAAGAGACTGCTGTATTAACGAAAAGGAATAAATCTAGGCTTCTCTGTGCGTTTACTGCAGGGATTCCGTACCATTGATATCCCAATATCAGAACTGAATTTTCGAAAACACTTTACCTGTCACTAGTGAGTGAAAATTGCGTTTCTTGATTGATGGCTCTTTTTCCTCTCGCCTCTATGTAAAACACACATAGTGAGGAGAAAGTAAAAACTGATTTGAAATGCACATGGTAAAGTAACGAGTCTCGTTTTCAGCTGAGAAACTCGAGGCAGGTCGGGGTCGAACAACCGGTCCAAATTGATTCAGCGGTGAAATATTATTTCATCACAGGCGAACGAGGCTACGCACCTAACCGGATAATGAATTTTTCGGGACTATCACGCCTCTGCCATTCGCTAATAGGTCAATTTTCTTACAGGTTCGAACCCTCATCAACACCTCACACCCTTTGCCCTGCGTGAGCGGCATTCGCAACGGCCTCATGTGCGGGTAAAGTAATAACAACCCGAAAATTGTTTTCTCCTTTCACCCGAGGCGATTTGCATTGTCTACAACTTCGTCATCTGCCCGTGATTTATGCACCGCCCCAGACGGATGATATTCAATGCAACTTCACTGACAGTTTGGCACTGAAGGAAACTTCCTCGAAGACAGACCGAAAACCTCAATCAATGTATATAAACACACATACACGCTTATATATAGAGAGAGGGTGAATCAAGATAAATTCCATTCCTAGATCAGTAAAGTACAAATATGTAGTAAGGCGAGGATTTGCAGTACATAGTAAAAATGTTATATCTAGCGTTTAAATCATGAAAGAAACATACTGTTTATTTGATTCAAATGGCTTTGCAATCATTTTTGAGCCATAAAAAAAAAGTGTGACTAATATTTTTAGATGAATCCTAATCACAGGTTAATCGATTTCTTTGGTCCATCGACTTAAAAATTCAGTTACATTTCTAGATATCCTTTGAGATACTTGCATAAAATCCTTCTTTCCTAAAAAAAATACTTATTCATTAAAAACAAGCAATAACATTATTGCAACATTATGATATTGTACACTGATGGCAACACCATGAAGGAGGGATGATAAAAACGTAAAATTCCCATGAAAGGAAGAAGATGCTGGGATATGCAAAATATAAGCCTTTAAGCTCAAACGAACGACGCAGGAGGAAGAAACGGCATCTCAAACTCTGTATAAAAGGAAAGTTACGCAGCGGGTTTCACATTCGGAAATCGCATTTGAATGTTGGTTGTTCGTGAGAAGATCGTGTTATGCCTGGTATAAGAAGAAGAAACGGCTACCTGCACTTGTCGGAATTCGACAGCGGCAGGATCAGGGCCTATCGAGAGTGCGGTTAATCGTTCAGCGATATTGCCACTTGTATTTGTCGGAATCCAACGATTGCCATGCGAATACGAAATCGATGGGTTCAGGAGGGTCATACTGAACGCCGTGCAAGATCTCAATGGCCTCCCTGCACTAACGCCCGAGAGGACAAACATGTTGTTAGGTCGGCCTTGCAGGATCGTACAGCCACATCACGGACCTTGAGTCAGAAAATTGGCTTGTTTGCAGCACGACAAGTATCCGCACGGACAGTGCGACGACGTCTGGAGCAGCACGGACTGTCTGCACGACGACCATTATTGCGGCTTCCCTTGACACTGCAGCATAGAGACGCTCGGCGACAATGGTGTGCCCAACGACAAAACTGTATACAGGGTGGCATCATATCGTATTTTCAGACGTGTCCCAGTTCTGCGTGCAGCATCATGATAGACGTATCCGTGCATGGGGGTGCCGAGGAGAACGCACGTGGCCTGCTAGTATTCGATATCGTCATACGGGCCCTGCACCTGGTGTGATGGTATGGGCAGCCATTAGGTACACGACACGAACACCTCTTGTTCGTGGCGTTCGTAATCTGAACATTTCTCAGATCTTAAGGCCGGCCGATGTGCCCTATCTTCGATTCCTCGGAGACGTCATCGTTTAACAAGATAACGCAAGACCGCATGTTGCCCGTATCCTGACCTACCTCGACAAAGAGGGTGTTCGACTGTTGCCCTGGCCAGCACGTTCTCCAGATCTCTCGCCCACTGAAAACATCTTGTCATGGGTTGCTGAGAGACAGGGCCGCCACCGCTCTCCAGCCTCTACGATTGGGGAAGTGGGGCATAGAACTGAAGTAGCATGAAATGACTTGGCCATATCTGTCCTCCAAGCTCAGTACGACTCGATGCCTAACCGGGTTAAAGCCGTTAGGCACCCCTACACTATAAGAAGAATCACCAAGCAAAATTTCATCCCTTTAGGTCCAGCGGTTTGGTCTGTGCGTTATCTGTCAGTCAGTCAGTTACGGAACTGTTTTATATATATATGGATTATAATAATTTTACATTGCTCCTTATTTTTAACGACACTATATTATATTGTCATTGAAATGTTTTATTACCTTAATAACTGACGTTTACACTAACCAAATTACATTTCCGTTTTCAACTAATATTGTGCTTTAAAAATCTTTTTCTTTGAATCAACTTCCTCAAAGCGATTCCGAGATAAAGAAAAATAAATAAACAAATAAAAATTAGCTATCGATTACTATCACTAGACATTCACATCGATTGGAAAAGTGACTAAGTTCCTCTTCAGATCCATATGCATCGGAAACGGAAACTTTCGAAAGATGCATCATCGCAGACCGAGGGTCACCGCCTGATGTAAATTGCAAAATGAGTCTGAAATAGAATACGTGCGTCGTTCGAACGGAAGTCAGGAGTTTGTTGAATGTTTGTTCTCAGTATATTGCGGCGTGGAAATTTTCGCCAATGTCAAGGGCGCGAAGTCATCCACGAGAGATGAGCAAGGATTTCCTAACTGAGCGCATGTGTCATCAATATTGGAATTATCAAATTTCTCTGGTGTGAATCATGGAATGTATGATAGAATAACCCAGAACAATAATCCTGTTATGTTGGAGTATACAATGGAATCTCCATATTGTATAAGTCAGATGACCATTTTTCCAAACACTTCTTTTATTTATTTATTTTTTAAAGAATATTTTTCTTGAATTTATATATATATATATATATATATATATATATATATATATATATATATATATATATATATATATATATATATATATATATATACATTTATTCAACACTTTGTCATCAAGATAGCAATGATTCGAGAATAAAGCGTTCAAGTCCATATAAATATATTCTATGTATATTTATTTCTAGAGTTGAAGAATTCAATGATTGGGGTAAAATCAAACTCTGCTTTATCACATTAGAAAGAGACAGGTAAAAAGTATTAAAATCCCTCAGAATCTTTCAAGTCGATAGAAATACTTTCTATGTACGTTTATTTCTAGAGCTGGAATAATTCAATGATTGGGGCAAAATCAGAATCTGCTTTAGCACATTAGAAAGAGACACGTAAAATGTATAAAAATCTTATAGAAGTGTTCAAGTCGATAGAAATACATTCTGTGTATGTTTAGTTATAGAACTGAACTTTAGTTATAGAACTATCTTTAGTTATAGAGCTGAAGAATTCAATGATTGGGGTAAAATCAGAATCTGCTTTAATACCTTATAAAGAAACAGGTTTAAACTATTAAAATCTCATAGAAGCGTTCAAGTCGATTAAAATACATTATATGGACATTTATTTCTAGAACTGAAAAATTGAATGATTGGGGTAAAAACAGAATCTGCTTTAGCACCTTAGGAAGAAACAGGTATAAACTATTAAAATCTCATAGAAGCGTTCGATAGAAATACATTCTATGTACATTTATTTCTAGAGCTGAAGAATTTAATGATTGGGGCAAAATAAGAATCAGCTGTCGCACCTTAGGAAGAAACAGGTATAAACTATTAAAATCTCAAAGAAGTGTTCTCATAGAAGTCGATAGAAATACATTCTATGTACATTTATTTATAAAGCTGAAGAATTGAATGATTGGGGTAAAACCAGAATCTGCTTAAAAAGAGACAAGTATAATGTATAAAAATTTCATAGAAGTGTTCAAGTCAAGAGAAATACATTCTATGTACATTTATGAATAGAGCTGAAGAATTGAATGATTGGAGTAAAATCAAAATCTGCTTCAGCACATTAGAAAGAGAAAAGTATAATTTATAGAAATCTCATAGAAGTGTTCAAGTCGAGAGAAACACATTATATGTTCATTTCTTTTTAGAGCTGAAGGAATTGAATGATTGGAGAAATATAAAAATCTGCTTTAGCGCATGAAAAAGAAACAGGTATAAAGTATTAAAATATCATAGAAATATTAAAAAACAAATGCATTAGTTGAAAATAACTGAAATTAAATTACTGAAAAATTGAATTGAATTGAATTAAATTTCACCGAAATTAAATTGTTTTTCTTCCCCCGAAATTTTTTGATAGGGATATTAAGTGCTCAGAAAATAAAATATTAGCAGATGTATCACCCTTGAGTAAAGGTGCGTCTTCAGTACCGAAAAAAAAAAAATAAATAAATAAATAAAAAAAAATAAATTGCAGATATGTACCCCAAAATCGTATTTACGCCACTGCTCTTTCCCGAGACTCGTAATGGATTTTCATTGGGAAGTCTGTATCCCAGCCCGGAACTCTTTCGGTGCTCGCTAATGCGCAGTGTGTGAAGCCGACGGGCCGCAGCACGCCTTGGAGAACACTTACGGATTGAATTGTTTTCACTCTCTCTCCCATCTACCCTATAACGAAGTGTAAATGTATTCGTGTTCCGACCCACCCTCCCGCGGAGCAAGAAAGAGACCGCGTCCAAAATGTATCCTCGTAACGACACCTAATAACGGGTTGAATATCACTTTGCGTGGCGAGAAATTGCAGCCCAAAAGTGAGAAACGACAATCAGTGGGGACGGCAAGTGGGGAGGCCGGACCCGAGCGCTTCATTTGTGTCCGAATATCTGGAACTCGCGGTCTCGCCACCCCCCAATCTCCTGATGTCTTTTTTTTTTCTATACCTTCTAGGTGCTGTTTGTAATTTAATCGCTTTCTGGCCTCTTTTGTGTGTGTGCGCCCTTAATGGACGATTTATTACACGGTTCGAGGTTTTTTTTTCTTTTTTTTCGATGCACTCGGAAGGTAAAAAGAGCTGCCACTTGTTGGCGACGGGAAAACAGGCAAGTGTTGTTTTTGCTGGACTTTTTAAGAGGTCGTTACCTGGTTAGGTTCTTTACAAGTGCCGTGGGCAGATATCTGGGGTTCCAAGCGTGCGTGAACTTACGGGACACACACACACCCTTTACTCCACTCAACTGTTAGAAAATGGATAAATATGCATTCAGTGATCTGTTATGAAACGCTGTTTCTCCTTCAATACAATCGCATCTATCAGGGGGATTTACAAAAAAAAAAACTTTTTTAACTCCAACAATGTAAAAGGAATACCATGATTACTTCGAATTCTGCTCGTGATTGCAATTATGATATTGTTGCATAATAATGCACAAATGAAAACCTTTAGTGTTCCCTACGAAGTTTTTTGATAATAGTCTGATACTTGCCTTATTTTAGATGAAAGGGTTGGACAGATGAAGCTCCGAACGTAATATAAATACGTAGTACTCGTAATACGTAAGATGTATACGTAAGGAGAAAAACGAGCTGAAAAAAAAAAACTGATTAATTTCTTCCACCTTCTTGGTAAGAACAGGAAAAACTCTTCTCGTTTTTAAGAGGGATTTTGATGGGAAGAAATAAATAAAAATCGGAAATTAATTGAAATAATAGCATGTTAAGAAATTTATTAATACACTCTTAGACAAAAAAAAAAGAAAAAAAAAGACGTACCAAGAAGGAGTTATCCGAATGGGAAAATCGGTAGATGTGATGTACATGTACAAAAAAAAACAAATGATTACAATTTGAGAAAAGTTGGATGATTTATTCAAGAGAAAGAGCTTCACAAAGTGAAAAAGTCAATAACGCGTTGGTCTACCTCTGGCCCTTATGCAAGCAGTTATTCGGCTTGACATTGATTGATAGAGGTGGCGGATGCTGTCCTCCTGCGGGATATCGGGCCAAATTCTGTCCAATTGGCGTGTTAGATCGTCAAAATCCCGAGCTGGTTTGGGGGTCCTACCCATAATGCTCAAAACGTGCTGAATGGGGGAGAGATCCGGCTACCTTGCTGGCCAAGGTAGCGATCGGCAAGCACGAAAACAACCAGTAGAAACTCCCGCCGTGTGCGCATTATCTTGCTGAAATGTAAGTTTAGGATGGGTGTGATATGAAGGGCAACACAACGGGGCGTAGAATATCGTCGACGTACCACTGTGCTGTAAGGGTGCCGCGGATGACAGCCAAAGGGGTCCTGCTATGAAATGAAGTGGCATCCCAGACCATCACTCCTGGTTGTCGATCCGTATGGCGAAAGACAGTCAGGTTGGTATCCCACCGCTGTCCGGGGCTTCTCCAAACACGTATTCGCTGGTCATCGGGGCTCAATTCGAAGCGAGACTCATCACTGAAGACAATTCTACTCCAGTCACTGATAATCCAGGTCGAATGTGCCCGACACCACTGCAAACGGGCTTGTCGGTGTACAGAGGTCAATGTTAGTCGGCGCAAGGGGCGTCGTGAGCTCAGCCCCCGTTCTCAGAGCCGCCTATGAATGGTCCTTTCGGTCACTTAAGCACCAGTTGCACATACGATCGATAATAATGGGGAATCTGAGGCTGTGAGTGCCGCTCTGACGAATGCTCGGTCCTCACGTTCTGTCGTTTCTCTAGGCCAGTGATTCTCAACCACTGTGCCGCAAGAATCTTGAAGTGTGCCGCCATTGCAAATATCCATACATAAGCGACGTTAGACAAGTAGTTCAATCAGTTCTACCTTCCCAGCGGGGATTGGCTGAACCAATACGCATGATTATTACAGTTTGGTAATTGGCAACTGGCAGCTTTCGACTATTCCAGTTCTAGACTTTTAAATCCCGAAATGAGAGTAGCATTATTGTTGGTGTGCCACCAAATTTTTAAATTATTAAAAGTGTACCGTGACGAAAAAAAGGTTGAGAATCACTGCTCTAGACCGACCGCTTCCTTCTTGACGCTGTGTTCCACCATGATTCTGTGGCAACTAAGCTTTTGTATTGGGGGTTATTTAAAACCTTAATATTATAATTACTTACTAATTAATATTAGGATAGGTCTCTACTGATTTTAGACTTTTTGGAAATTTTTGGTTTTATGGAGATTGTCTAGCCTTGCTAGACAATCTTGGATTAGTATTTAAAAAAAAAAAAAAAAAAAAAAGGATAGGTCTTTCCAAACCTTTAAAATCAATTTACATTTAATACTACGTTTCAATTAAATTTACTTCAACAATATATGCCATTTGCCATTAGTGGTTAGTACGATATAAGTTAGATGGTAAAGTTGCGTTGTGTTTTTTTTAATGCAATAACCCATAATAAATAATATTATAATTAACACTGGTTCGATACTGAATGCATCACTGTGGTGATTAATGAGCCAAAAAGAAAAGGAAAAATTAAATCTAATAAATTTACTTAACCTTGGAGAACACCTAGAAATAAAATTACTTCACCTAAAAGAAAAAGTTTCATATCTGCTGAAATAAAAAAATAATACCTAAAGCTGAAAGTCAGACAATTAATTAAAAAGGCAAGGACCGACATGACACAACTTTACAAACTAATAATAACAATTTATTAACATTATAACCATCAATCTGGTAATCAATTATAATCAACATATTTCCAAACATACCAAATGCAATTATCAAAAATGCAATTGCTGTAAAACCAACATCTATATCCTCACAACACAATCAAATAGATACAATGAAAATTCCAAAATAAAGTGGCTGGCGAATAAAAAAAACTAAATTATTCTATATGTAATTACTAATCATTAATTAAATTTTAAATTTAAATTGAATCTTAATGACTCTGCTGCAGCTATCAAAAAGGAGAGAGTTTAAGGATAGAATTTACAGAAAGGAAAGGAAAAGGAAAAAGGGAAATTCACCCGTGGCCATCGTCCCTTGGGCCGGGAGGCCCCCAGCTTGGGTCTCAAGCTCTCGGGCTCTCAAGCCACCAGTTCAGGATCCCCGAATAATCTGTTTTCAAACCCCCGCGCTCCCGAGTCAGCTCCTCGTCACCACTTCATCAGTCCGCAAAATCATCTTCCATTCCAAGTAGTTCCTCGGCGCGCCGTGAATTCTGATGGTCGAAATGAGGGGGAAGGCTACAGGTAGCATTCTTGCACTCTGCAATTCGTTATACAATTTATTTTTCCCACCCCTCATCTCGTTCTTGTTGATTATTTTAATTTCACGGCGCCCTGGTCATCCGCCAGACGATGTATCCTTGCTCGCCTTCCATCTCCTGTTCTGAGATTTCTTCCCGTTCGAAAAAGGCGCGCAGCGGAAGCATCGGGTTACAGATAGCGGAGGTGGCTATGAGAACTTGTTGCTAGGCACAGGGTCATTTTTAGGGAAAGAAGGAAAACAATAAATATTTCTAAAACCTATACCATTTTACAAAATTCCTTCAACCTTTGAATTAAAATTCTGCCAGCCAAAAACCGTACCAGCCAACTCACAATGTTTATAATTAAGACTTATTAATTTATCGATATTTTTAACAATAAGGTATAACCTGTGATGATCTATTTCAACTTAATTCTTCTCAATGTCAAAACATTTAGAGAAACTTGCGCACACTTCTCCAAATGCGATGACATTAATCAAATCAATTAATATTTGATCACCACAGGTTTAACCCTGACATATATTTAGCAGAGGCTTAATAAATTGATTAAAACAAAGCACAATCGTTACTAAAATTTACTTACTTACTTACTTACTTTACTAATTTAATTATCTGAATACCCGATATTAATATTAACTTTAATTATTTCTAAAACTATTAATTATCATCACAACAATTCACCCATTCCTGCCAACATCGTCTAATAGTGGTATCGCTCCTATCCAAATGTCGAGCGATTCGCCGATTAGACCCATTGGCTTCTTTGAGCCCAATTACACGTCCTATCTCAAATACTGACATCTGCGCATATTGTTTGCGCACCTGTATGCGAGGAATAGTTACTGTCTACCTGACTACACGGAATTAAATTCGCAAAGAATTTATGACCTGAAATCGAAATTTCTCCTCTTTAATATTTTGCCAGTTGCGCAGTTAAGATGCGCTCCAGCGTCACATGTTCATTCATAGGCCGCCAAACTTTGAAATTTTGCATTTTCTTTCGAAACCTGTATGCATATCAATTTGTGTTCAATTTGAATCACCCCTTCTTGGTGCGTCGTTTATTTATTTATTTATTTATTATTATTATTTTTTGTCTAAGAGTGTACTTGGCATAACTCATAAAAATAAAGGAGGCAGAACTTATTTTATCAAATTTTTCATATTTTTTTTTATTATTGAGAGTAACAGCAGATGGATATAAAGACAAACTAAATATTGTTTGAACAAAGGAAAAGTTAAAACTGCTAGCAATTATAGTTAGGTGCTACATTTGCCAGCTTTTGCCCCAAAACCTCTCAAAAGCTTAATACAGATTTCATGTTTGACCGTAAATCGACAGCTATATTCTGGGTGAAATATCCAAGCAGCGTTAAGGCAGATTTCTAGCAAACTTAGCATATATTGATCCGATAGAATAATTAATCTCTCTCATAAAACCACCAGCATTTCTCCTTAAGCACATTTGCCCTTCAGTGTAATTAGTATAAAGTGGTAAACTGTATAAAACCATACTCAAGTTGTTAAACTATTAAGATAGGAATTTCTGTTTACTGATGTAAAACAATTATTAAATTTATTGTTGTATTAATTTTGTTTAACAATCATCGTTAAACAATATTTTAATACATTTTTCCAGCCAAACCGTTGCGTCAGTCTAGATGTCTAGAACCTCCATGGTTACACAGCCATCATGATAGACGAAGCTACAAGAAATACTTCATTTATGTTATTCTGAGTTTTCTCATGTGGTTATTCCTTGTCTTGGATGAAATAACTACGAACAAGCTGACTTATGAATAAAAATTAAAACCATGAGTTTAAATGCTCAATATCAATATATATATATATATATATATATATATATATATATATATATATATATATATATATATATATATATATATATATATATATACAGGTGATTATCAAAATAAAGGAAACACTAAGAAACATCATGAAAACCTTTATTAATATGGCGCAGGATCACCTTTGTCATGTAATACCACCTAAGTCACATTGGAATTGGATTATACAAGTCATGAATAGTGGTTAAGAATATATTATATTTTTCTACAGGGAAAAATCGTGAAAGCTCCAGAAGAGATGCTGTGGTGGATATCGATACCTGGCTCTATCCGGTTATACAGATCACACTGGTTGGATGATTTATAGTCGGGGGATTGTACAGGGCAAGATAAGATATTTTACTTCTTTTTCAGGCTCTTCAAACCAATAATTGATAGATTTAGCTGTATGTATAGGGGGATTATCATCCTGGAGAACGCCATCTCCTTCCCGAAACAATGTTTACACCATAGGATGGACTAGTGAGCTAAAATTTCGACATAGTCCTTCCCCTTCAATCTCCCTTTTAGGGTTACAATAGGGCCTGAAGAAAACCATGAGATGTCATCCTAAACCCTGATAGATCTATCTACATGATTGACAGTTGAGATGAGACAGCCAGAATCTTACGCTTGTGCAGGAGTTCTCCAGACATACACACGTGTTGCGAGGAACAATGTGAACAATGATTCGTCTGTCCAAATGCCGTTTTTCGACATATTACTCGACCAGGATTTGCACTCGTGGCACCATTGTGGACGATATTTTGTATTGGCATCAATTACAAGTAGCTTGCGAATAACTACTCCTCCGTAAATACTTTGTTAGTGTAGTTTCCCTCTACCTCAAATTGTTGATACCGGAACATGCAAATGCAGACTTCTTCGGTCATTTTAGTTGCAGTTGTTTTCTTTTTTCATGTCACATTCCGCTTCAATATCTCTTCCGTCTCTTTCACTCAGCTCACCCTTTCGTCCACTATCCTGTTTGGCAAAGGATGTTTTTCCGCGCACTCTGTTTGCTATCATGACTTTCGATACCATAGCTCGAAAAACACCCATTAGCCTGGGTTGCAGTGACAGATACTCCAATTTAAACGCGCTCCAACAATTTACCGTTTTAGCAAGGTCTGCACGGTTTGACATTTTACTCTGTTCCCCCAAAAGCACGATGCCTTTAGTTTCATTACTGCTTCCTGACAGTAGAATAATACATACACTATATTATATAAAAAATACCGGTGGCCAGACTTATTTTCTAAGGAACACGGAGCACATTCATAAACACCACTAATATTAATAGGTGTTTCCATTATTTTGATAACCACCTATATATATATATATATATATATATATATATATATATATATATATATATATATATATATATATATATATTTATATATATATATATATATTATCGTGAACTGGGCAATTCGACTTCCCTGCCCAGTCTATTCCGATAGCGCGCCGAACTGTGGCTAATTCCTAGCCACCCTGTTCCCTCAGAAATCACTGAGAATACGCTGGATTAATGAACGTAAAAATAGCACATTTATTCACTTCACGTATTTACAAACTATATACATTAACTCCTTGAGATTTTCACCTCCAGTGCATTCATGGCTGCCAGCCAAATCAATAATTCACACCTGTAAGGCACTCCGGCCAAACAATCACAATCACTTTCCGCGTGGCTCTCCGGCACACGCAAAACGCTGGACCGAGACAAAGTCGACCTCCGTCAACACCAAACCCCTGTCCTTCTCTGTCTGCCACACTGGTCTGCTCTGGCCTGGACAGACGAACCACCAGTCCAAACCGGTTCTCCTTCGACTGCATACCTCCGACACAACACCTCACTATCCAGAAACCACGTGCACTCCAGTCCTTGTTGTTCGTCTGTTTACTGGTCATCTGTTTACTAAAAAGCTGGCACGCCTTTTGATTGATGGACCTGGAATCACCTCTGGTAAACATTCAAAGCTGTAATGAAACTTCACCATATTTTCATATATAATACCGGGGGTTAAGAAGAGAGTCCGCCGCCATCATAATGTATATATATATATATATATATATATATATATATACACACTGAAGAGCCAAAAAGACTAGTACACCTGCCTAATATCATGTAGGGCCTTCACGAGCAGGCAGAGTTGCCATGGCATGACGTGGCATGGATTCGACTAATATCTGAAGATTTTCTGGAGGCAATTCACACTATGAATCCTACAGGGTAATCTACAAATCCAATTCAGAGGACTGCGATTAGGAGGAGATCTCTTCCGAAAAGCACATTACAAAGCATCCCAAATACAGAAGGTTGTTCTCACTTTATGGAAACAATTTTGCAATTGGTTTTTGGCGTTTGGGTTTTGAGATAAAAGTTTGGCAACTTCAGTATAATCGTCTGCTATTGTTTTGCTTTGATTAGAATGTAAAATAAAATATTTATTTTGAAAATGGCTCCTAAAATTGATAGATGGCTCGAAGGTTACGTAACTGCACTTTCCGGGGAGAAATATTCGTATCAACAAATTATAAAGCGGTGTAAAAATTGCGGTTATGGCATTTCATAAATAGGTATTTATAATATATTAAATTTAAAAGGGAAATACGTCTAACTGAAAGTAAAAAGGAAAACATGACCACTAAACCTCATTATTCGAACGGAGGTAAATATCAAGAAAGTGAAGTCTCTGATCCTAAAAGAAAATACGCCGACTCAAAGATCCATTGCATCGAAACTAGGAATGTTTTCTGGCACTGTAAGTAAAATCATTCATAAAGGTTTGAAATTAAAAAGATGTTTAAACCTAAAGTTCATCTGCTTTTTCCAAAGCATATTGCTGAAAGGAAAACAAAATGTAGAAAATTATATGAAAAACACCTAGCTGCTGAAAATGAAAAATTGTGGTAACACTCGATGGGGCATGGGTGCATTTAAGTGACTGTAACAAAAAAAAGATCAATTTTCTATTGCTCAACTGACGGGAATGACTGTACGAAATGGCTACGTCAGTGTACAGAAAAGTTCTCAAAGGAGTTCATGATAGTAGCAGGATTTTGTCACAACGACAAATAAAATATAAAAAAAAAGTCTCAAGTAAAGCCAAAATTAATTCACTCTGCTATCAGCAGAATATTTTAGAACCAATTTTTGAAGAAGAAATTCCAGCCTTATATTGGAAGGACATTGATAAAGTTGAGCTTCATATGGACAAAGCCTCTAGTCACACGTCTAAATCAACTGCCGCTTATTTAGCAAAGAAAGAATCAGAAACAGGCATAAAATGTATCCCATTTAATGAAATACCTGTTAAATTACCTGACTCTTCTCCAATAGACTTTTACGATTTTGGTTTTTTTAATACGAGCCTTAGGAAAACTGCATCTAAGAACACTGAACGGACTTTGGAAAACGGTCTAGGAGGAATGAGGTAAATCTGACGTAACAGTTCTAAGCAAAATTTTACTTTCATGAAAAATTCGAGCTAGAGCTATTGTCAGGAACCATGGCTATCAGATAGAAGCAAATCACCGCATAAAATATGGCATTTATGCATAAAACGTAACTATCAAAATCGTTTTTCCATAAAGTGCGAACGGCCTCCTGTATGCTAAGGTTCATGTCTGGAAATTTAGGTCGCCAATGGAAGTGTCTAAAGTCAGAAGAGCGATCCTGGATCCACTCGGTAGCAACTCTCGACGTATGGGGTGTCACATTGTCCCGCTGGAATTGTCCAAGTCCATCGGAATGCGACATTGGATTAGAATGGGTGTAGATGATCGGGCAGGATGCTTATGTACCCGTCACTTGTCAGAGTCTCTCTAGACGTATCAGAGGTCCCATATCACGCTAACTACGCACTCACCATACCATCACAGCGGCTCCACCAGCTTGAAATGTCCCCTGTTGACATGTACGTTCCATGGATTTATGAGGTCGTCTCCATATCCGTACACGTTCATCCACCCGATACAATTGGAAACGACACTCACCAGACTAGGCAACGTGTTTCCAGTCATCAACAGTACAATGGAGGTGTTGACGGGCTCTGGTGAGGTATAAAGCTTTGTGCCGTGCAGTCACAAATGACACACGAGTGGGCCTGGGACTCCGAAAGCCGATATAAATGAAGGTCCGCTGAACAATTCGCACGCTGACACTTGTTGATGTCCCATCTATGAAATCCGCAGCAATTAGAGGAAGCGTTGCACGGCTATCTCCTTTAAGGATTCTCGTCAGCCGTCGACGGTCCGGTTCTTTCAAGGCCCTTTTCCGGCCGCACCACTGTCGGAGATTTGATGTTTTACCGGATACTTGGTATTCCTGGTACACTCGTGAAATGGCCGTGAGCGAAAATCCAAATTGCATCGCTACCTCGGAGGTGTCATGCCCCCATCTCTTGTGCACCTACTACAAAGCCACGTTTAAAATCTCATAAATCATGATAACCTGCCATTGTAGCAAGAGGAACCTATCTAACAGCTTCGTCAGACACCTGTTGTCTTATATAGACACTATCAATACCATAGCGTTACGCTGATTGGTTGAATATCTCCGTTATTCGAACACGCATGCCTGTACCACTTTTTTTTTGGGGGGGGGCTCTTCAGTGTATATATATATATATATATATATATATATATATATATATATATATATATATATATATATATATATATATATATATATATATATATATATATATATATATATATATATATATATATATATATATATATATATACACAAAGAGAGAAAATTCGACATTTCTTAGAAAATATTACTATTCATGACAGTGGGAAATTTAGTTCATTTTTATGCAATTTAAACAACAATCATTAATTCACATATACAAGGGATTTTAAAGAGAGGCAAGATGTATATGAGATCTCACATGCCACAAAAATTATGATATTTCGCGAACGTTCTTTTTTATTTTTTGTAACTCAATTCTGTTTTTGAGACAAATGCAGTGACCGTTACAGAACTGGATTACCCTGAATTAATCCGAATTCTGAAGAAAAAATTTACGAGGGACGACCAAGAAATGGCGCAACTCTCTTAACACGCGTTGAAAAGTGGATGCGTATAATCTAACCTTAGGCATTGACTGGTAAGGAAGCACATTTCAATCTGGAGACAAATTGACCGCAGACAAGAGGGTGTGCTTGGAAATGGTTGAGAAGATAAGGCTGGTAGAGGCAGGAAAATAAGACAAGGTGCTGCGAAAGCCAACTTTCGCAAACCAAAGGCACCTGTCGAGAAAGTCCGCCAAATTTCGACCCAACAATTCAAAATCCGGACCATTGTGTGTTTGCGAGGACCCCTCATTCGGCAACCACACCTCGGGACTTGAATGCAAATATAACGAGACTCCTAATTGCACGTTTATGCAGGTCCCGAAGAGCGGAGAAAAGTGCCCCGGCGAAAAATATCCGGGTGTGGTTGGATATGCAGGCCTTTTTCGCGAATCGTATTTTTATTCCTTCGAGCGCGCGCTTATCGTCATTGTACCTGTGGAGTTGTGCGCGGTAAACACCGATCTCTTCTCTTTTTTATTTCCCCGTCCACATTTGAATGACAGTGAGTGAGTGTGTGTGTATGAATGTGCACCCGTTGCTACTCCAGGATATTAAATGGTTTTCTGGTTTTTCGTAATTAGTGAAACACGGAAATGGGAAGCGTGGGAATAAATAAATACATGAAAAAAAAAAGAATTATTCTGTTTTTCTAGAGTGGTGTGGTTTGTTAACTGATCTCAGAAGACAATGCTCCGAATTCGTAGATAGACCTTTTTTTTCTGTTATTAATTTGCTATTTAAATATTCGAATGAAACCTCTCAGGGAAGGAATAAAATTAGCCGTACTTTACGCCCGGTTCATTCAAATCATGCCTTTTATTTCTTCCCTCAGCATTCGATATATTAAGCTTCCTTTCATTGTCCTTAGATGAATAAAGCCTCTGCTTCTCCCACGATAAAAGAAATTAACCGGAATGAATCATTTTAATCTCACTTTGGTGCTTCTATTCAGTCCTTATAAAAGGTGGGGGGGAGGGGATAAGGTCTTTGCCCGGGCCCGGGGCTCTAAAGAACTCTGAGGTTTGTTACGGTGAAAAAATTGCATGCTAAAAACCGTTGAACGAAGATGCAATAAAGGAACTAACAGGAAAGGGAGGAAATATAAAGAAATGCATAAAATGTGTGTGAACTAATTTTTGAAATATAAAATGATGAATTCCCTTTTTTTTAAATAATTTATCGAGCAAATTTTGACACGAAAAAATTTCTAACAATTTTTTTAAAAATATTCTATAACCAAACATAATTATTTCTTTTTCAGCTTTGTTATTACCGGTTATTTGAAAATATTTTTCAAATAACTGGTTCCCGCTGTGATCGGAGAAAGATTTTAGTATGCTTTAATTAAAAAAAATTAAAAACTCCAAACACTGAACAGCAAGTCAGAAAAATTTGACCACATTAGAGCAACTGCACCTCTATTTGAATAATAATTAGAAAGTTCAATCCTTTGAAATCGTAAGAGAATTTGAAAAGGAAAGTTCGTAAAGTATTTTTAAAATAAGCCATATGAGCTTAATTTAATTTTTTATTCACTCTAATATAAGAAAATTCTCTTTTTTTGGGGATTTAACTATATTTTCTTTAAATTCTAGCCTCATTTTTAATTACTGCTAATTTTCAAATAATACATAATTTATTTGCCTGTACGTTTGAAAATCACATCCCTCGTTAATAAAGACCCCGATATGCCAATGGCCCGGGCCCCAGTTCACCTCTCCAAGGCCCTGTTTCCGATGTAATACAACAATGGTATCACAATTCAAAATTAAATAAAGTTACAACTATTTTCCAAGGAAATGTGTACACTAAAAACAAATTTCAGGTAGTCTCTTCTAATGAAACTACCGCGGGTTATTAACGCAGGATTACTTGCTATCCTCTTTTGTATGTATATGTATATGTAATTTTATATATATATATATATATATATATATATATAAATTTTGATGCATTTTGGTACTTTTCTGTTTAACTTTTCACTGCTTGCCCAAACGATACAGACTGGATTTGGCACGCTGCCAAAATTATAATTCGCGACGACGAATGGTTTTAGCGTCTGAAATTTTGCTTTCCGGACGACCGTTATAGAGGAACGTAATCCTACTTTAAAAAGAAAGACGGTTTCAAGCAAAACAAAGAAGGTGAGGAAAAGTTCTATTTTTTAAAACTGCTAAAATTATAGGTGCACTTAAGACACTTATTTTACTGATTTCCTCATATCCCACAAACATTTATTTCTCATTGTCTATTTATCATAAAAGTATAAGGATTTTACCTCTGAGTTTATTGTGTGTATATCTAATTGCAGATCTGAATGGAACTGAGAAATCTGCAGTTAAAAACCGTACAATGTATCTTCCTATTTTTAATGCATGTGAGAATGCAACAAAATTATTCTTTTTGGAGAAAAAAAATTCCTTATGAGGAAATCCTATCTGTTTGAACCTCAGTTTAAACAATATTTAAATATCGAAAGATTTTATAAGGTTTTAAATGTTGGGTTATTTTGAAAAGGGTAATACTCTCGCAAACTGCAGTTTTTAAAAATATCACTTGATATATGGCTTAAGTTATTTCAAACAGTAAAATAAGTATTTTCGTCTAATTCCATCAATAAAATCCAGAACTATTTTGAGATATTCAGTATTACTTTTAACACAAACAGGTTTTAGTTTTAGTGAAAGATTCGTAATTTTTCAAAATGTAAAATTATGTATCATAGAGCGGATAAATTAGAACAGACATCGTGTTTATGTAGTAATATTTACAAACTAGTTTAAGTTAAAGAGAATCAGTGCCGCCCAGAGACTTTACGGGGCCTGGGGCAAACTTCTGTTGGGGGCCCCAAGAAAAATAAAAAATGGAAAGAGACGAAATCACACATTCAAATAAATTTTTCAGAAGACTATTTTGTAGTAATAGAAATCTGATTAATAGAATAATTTTTTTTAATTTTTTTTTTTTTTTTTTTGGGGGGGGGGCTTTTTTCAGGCGATTATTTTGAATTTTGAAGTATGGTACAAGTTTCAGAATTTTCTTTCGGGGGAAATCTAATGAATAATTTTTTTAATTTTTTGGGGCCCCTCCGGCAGTTGGGGGCCTGGGGCAAGGTGCCCCAGTTGTCCCCCCCCCCCCTCTGGGCGACCCTGAAGAGAATGCAAAATCTTATTTGTTATGCTGCACATGAAAAAACCTACTCTGTTTAGATTTTTTCTAGATTTCATGTAGTAAGCAAGCACTTTTCTATGACAGATATAGGGGCATAATTGTATAATTTTCTATGACAGATATAGGGGAGACCGGGGCTTGTTGGCCCATTTTTTTCTACAATATATTTTTAAAAATTGTATCAAAATTTTAAATTTTTTTTAGTTTGTATAATAAGCACAGCTTAAAGCCTAACCACGTATGATAAAATTTGAAAAATATTAATTAATAGTTTCTATATGAAGATCAGCAGGACATCAAGTCAGTGACTCAACCTGCACCATCGAACGGGGCAGGTTGGCCCTCTAAGTTGATTTGATTTTCGGATTACTAACGGAAATGAAAAAACACATAAAATATTTAATGTAATTTTAATTTGGTATATTAAAGACACAATAGATAAGAAAAGACATTTTGTCCAACTTAACTACTGCCTTCATTGAAATCTTTCTCATCATCACAATGAATGTAAACATAAAATATCGTGTCCCCAGTGACACATGATTAATGTGCCCAAAGTTTGCACCTGGTACATTGAATCCACTCTTCTGTTGATTTATTGACAATTTTATTGACTTTTATAGGCTTGTGAATGTAGAAAACAAAGTCTTGGACTTTGGGACATCTTGGCCAACTGAGCCAACAAGCCCGGATTAAATGGGCCAACTTAAACCATATCGTCATTTTGGTTTTTGATCGTTGTATCAAATATTCTGTTAATATTTTTTCCAAATCAGTAGGTAGAAAATAAGCTCTGAAAAATAATCTTTTCGATTGCAATTTATCTAAGTGAAATTTTAATTTAGAAACAAATCAGAAGCGATTATTTATAAGTGAAAAAAAAAACTTACCTCAGTGAAAATTTGAAAATTTGAAGTGGCTTTCATTTGATTGTTTCTTCGCTGCTGTAGCTGTTAAGGGTGAAAGAAAACGCGATAAGACACAAGTCGCTTAACTAGTAACGCAATTTACCGGATAGTTTAAAAAATATCGCGGATGGGCCAACGTGCCCCTATGGCCAACATGCCTCGGTTTCCCCTATAAGTAAAAATTTCCTCTGGTATCGATTTTTTCTCTATTAAAACTCCACCATTTTCTCCATTAACATCATCATTTTCTTTTCCTAAACTGTGTATTGGAAAACAGAGTTTACGCTTTCTTTTCAGTCGCTGGTTCTGCATCCTAAACGATGTTAAATACAAGCAAAACGTGAAGGAACTCTTTAAATAATTACCATAAACTCTAACTTCGCGAATTGCAGTAAAAAACGCTATTCGCGGTATTCATTAAGAACAGAATCACAAAAGTCACACTGCAAGCTACTGCCGAAAAATAAATAGACATCCCTATTACTATTTTAAAGGGAATTTTTTGTCTCTCTCTTACCAATCATTGTTTGCAGTCTAGCGCTATCTTTTGCATTTACAAGCAATATGTCAAAGGTTAGTTTTATGAATTTATTCATTGTCAGTCATTTGCAGTTCCCAGTGGAAGAATAATATAATCATATAAATGTGCTAGATGAAAACCCGTACTTCGCTAGGGAGTACATTCAAATTAAATACAACGGTCAATGTATGCAATTAATGCCAATATATATATATATATATATATATAATACAACGATCAATGTATGCAACTGATGTGAAAAAAACGAAAAAATATATTTTTAAAAAATATATAGTTATAATTAAAATATATAGTTATATTTTTTAAAAATATATAGTTATAAAAATATATATTTTTATAGATAAAATAATGTAGAAGAAAATATTCAAATTAAGTTTAATAGAACATACTAAAGAATATAGTACAGTTAATATAGTCAGTTTGAGGAACAATTATTTTACTGTATTTTAATATATTTTTGGATAATGTCCAGTCGTCTGCCGCATTAGAAAGAAAAAAAAAATTAAGTCTATTTCGTTGTTATGCACGTGACGCAAAATTAAAAGAAAAGAAACCACGTGATCACCATTTAATAAATTAACTTCTAAAAATTAATCTTTAAAAATTCACCAAAAATCAGAAAATGGAGGTAAAGATTCGAAAAAGATTTCCTTTTAAAGGAATTTTTAGGATCTTCCTCGTGATATAAATTTTATAACCCTCGTATTATTATTTTAAATGCAAACATTAAAGAATGTTACAAAAACAGCTTAAAAATTTAATTTAAAAAATCTAAGAATTTTAAAAAAATCTCTCTTAGTGCACCCCTACACTATATAAGAAGAATCGCCATACCAAATTTCAGCTCTTTAGGTCCAGCGGTTTGGTCTGTGCTGTCAGTCAGTCAGTCAGTTACGGAACTGTTTTATATATATAGACTACTAAAGAAGTCAGTAATGCAGGTAAATTTCAAGAATTTTATGTCTGCCTACATTTTTTTCACTTCTCTCAACATCGACCTCTTATTGATCTCAGAAATGATATTATTATTTTCATAACATTCAGTTACCTATAACGCCGGAAAGTTATGACTGGCATTAAATTGTTTAAACTTGAAATATACACTATGGGACCAAAGTATCAAGTCAGCTTGGAATCTTGTTTATTTCTTGAACCGGGTGGAAATGAATAATGCCTAAAGACTACATTTTGCTGTTATGACAGCTTCTTCTTTGCTTAGAAGGTTATCCACTAACTGTGAGACGCTTTTGAAGGAAATTTTCTTCATTATTCCAAAAGGGCATTCATTATAACGCAATTTAGGGATATAAAAATTTGCATAAAAACCTGTTCTTATAAGGCGCGCGTTTGAAATTCGCTTTTATTGCATGAATTTTTATGTCTGTCTTTTGTCTCGTCAGTCAGATATATTTCTTGAACTCCAATGCGCTTGATTATAGACTATATGCAAAAAAATATTAGTACTTTAGAAACATATAATAATATTCTGCTGCAAATTTCTAAATATTGCAAGTAAGAAATTGGAGGTAACAACAAAACTTTTGTTATTACTAGTAATAGTCATGAAAAGGGTTACTCATTAATTTTCAGTCGGCCATTTCTCCAAATGCTGAAATTTTGTTGTATAGGCATCGATCACAAGCTAGACAGTAGTTACAATGTTAATATTTCTGACTACATAAACATAATCTATATATATAAAACAGTTCCGTAACGGACTGACTGACTCATTGACTGACTGACTGTCTGACTGACAAACAACGCACAGACTAAACCGCTGGTCCTAAAGGGTTGAAATTTTGTATGGCGATTATGTAGGGGTGCACTAAGAAATATTTTTGAAAAATTCTTCTTAGATTTTTTTAAATTAAATTTTTAAGCTGTTTTTGTAAAATTCTTTAAAGTGTGCATTTAAAATAATAATTTGAGGGTTATAAAATTTATATCACGAGAAAGATCATAAAAATTCCTCTAAAATGAAATCTTTTTTTAATCTTTACCTCCATTTTCTGGTTTTTAGTGAATTTTTAAAGATTAATTTTTATAATTTTATTTATAAAATGCTGATCACGTGGTTTCTTTTCTTTTTGTGATACTTTAAATTAATTTATCGTCACGTGCATAGCAACGAAATAAATTGACAAATAAATATTTTTTTCTTTCTAATGTGGCAGACGATTGGAAATTATCCAAAAAAGTATTAAAATACAGTAAAATAAATGTTCTTCAAACTGTACTATATTAACTCTACTATATTCTTTAGTATGTTCTATTAGATTTCATTTCAATATTTTCTTCTACATTATTTTGTGTATTAAAATATCCTTTATGTTTTTTTTATAAATATATTTTTGGGGCTTTTTTTTTTTTGGTATTCATTGCATACATTGACCGTTGTATTTACACTCATGTCCATAAATTAAGGATAATGCCAGCTCCGGCAAATAAAGGTTCAGAAACAAAACAAACGTGACTTATTCATAAAGCCCATTTATTAAACAAAAGATGGTGTATGTATGATACCATTCATAAAAACTACGAATTTTGCTCCCTGGAGCAATTGTAAAAAATATTTCCTTTACAAAAACTGAATATTACATGGTTGGTATGATGGTTAATACATTGTATGTCTCCCATACGATGAAATACAGTTCGTACAACGCCTAGGCATGCTGAGTATCAAATTATAGAGCTGATCTTGGGGAAGATTAGTCCACTCAGCAAGCAATGCTCTCCCAAATTCCGGTACACATGTAGAAGGTGGTTAACGGGCTGCAAATCGTCGGCCAAGCAAGTCCCACACATGCTCTATTGGATTCAAGTCAGATGAGAATGCTGGCCATTCCATACGGGTGATGTCCTCAGATTGAAGGTATTCGTTTACGATGTTTACTCGTTGAGGACGGGCGTTGTCATCCATAAACACAAATTCTGCGCCCATGGCACCCCTAAACAAACGTACATGTTATTCCAGAAGGATGTCCCGATAAATGCGGCTGATTTGAACATGCAGATTTGAACATGCTGATTTGAACGTGCAGATCTGTTCTGGAGCCCAGTATAATTCCACCCCAAACGAGCAATCCTGCACCACCGTAACGGTGTCGTTCAATGATGTTGTCTTGGTGGTAACGGGTACCTGGCATTCTCCATATGAAAGTCTGACGTGAATCAGACTGCAAGCTAAACCTGGACTCGTCGGAAAGTATCACACAAGCCCATTGTGACGATGTCCACATTGCATGTTCTCTACTCCAGGCTAATCACTGCCGACAGTGAGTTGCCGTGAGCGGAACACATCTGAAGTGCCTGCCAGCATATAGACCAATATTTCCCAAACGTCTGTACACGGTTTGCCTTGAAACTGTGGTACCCGTGACTGCAGATAGCTGACGAGACAGGTCAGATGCTGTGCTCCGTCTGCTTCTTTTGGCAGTTACTGCCAAATACCGGTCTTCATTCGGCGTTGTAACTCGGGGGCGACCTGTACTGTAACTGCAACATCTACTGACATTTCCATCATCTTGGAATCGTTGCCAAAGCCTAGATATGACACTTTCGGCAATTCCAAGTTCCTCGGATACTTCCATCTGAGTAAGCCCACATTCCAGGCGGCCGATAATTCTACCACGTAAAAAATCATCCACATGCGTCATCTGTGTCATAACTATTCGGTTATGTCACTGGGTGTCCATACCAACCATGTAATATTAAGTTTTTATAAAGGAGATATTTTTTACAATTGCTCCAGGGAGCAAAAATCGTAGTTTTTATGAATGGTATCATACATGCACCATCTTTTTTTGTTCTTTATCTTTTGTTTAATAAATGGGCTTTATGAATAAGTCACGTTTGTTTTGTTTCCGAACCTTTATTTGCCGGAGCTGGCATTATCCATAATTTATGGACATGAGTGTAATTTGAATGTACTCCGTAGCGAAGCACGGGTATTCAGCTAGTTACCTATAAATGTGTTGAAAAATAAATATTTGGTTACCTCCAGGATCTAACACTAAAAAGCATACACTTCCTTTCGGGAGTTTACTTTTCATCTGATGTAAGATTCTCATTGCGTTATATCTGAAGTGAGAGTTTAAATCTCCTCAATGATCAAATGTTTTAAAGTTAACGGCATTTTAAATAAGAGTTTCGCTTTTTTAAAAGCTGTCTTGTTACGGGACTATGTTAAATTGCGAATAATAACCAGCAGACGCATTTGCCATTCGTGCTCACTAATATCTTTATTCTGAGTCATTACAAAAATAGCTGTTTTTTTATCTTTATTCAACATAACCAGTAAAGTATGATTAATTAAAAAAGTTTATCACAAAATGGCCTTTTCATTTTATATCTAACTAGTTGGTACCCGTTAAAACATGACGGGTAGAGAGTAAATAAATGTACTAATACACAAATTATACTCAACACATCATTGCCAAATGTTGAAAATCATAATAATGCGCAGAAACAAATGAATGTGTTTAAGCGGCCTCATGCTTAGTGAGCATCTAAAGCCAGATTTAAAAGTGTCACTGAGCATGCGCAGAAAGCATTTTTTTAATTGTAAATTATCACTAATTAAACAGCGCGAAATAAACAATTTCCGTGAGGTTTAATCTTATGTTTAACAAACATAATTATCATAAAAATAAAAATGGCAGAGAGAGATCTAGAGAGAATTCTCGGAATAAACGTGTCTATCATTAAAACATGTCACTGAGATGTGCAGAAACAGCGAGTTTCTAAACACAGATTTAAACATACCACTGAGCATGCGCAGAAATAAATTTTTAATTGTAAATTATCGCTCATTAATAGAAATTGCCGTTACAGAAACCAAATTTGACAAATCTACAGATTACAATCTTTCGTTTAAGACCAAAATGAAGTAAATTGATGCAGTAGTTTTCTCTCACGGACTGCCCAAAAAGTCGCTTAACAACTTAAATATATATATTAGATTGCTACCTCGACCAGGAGTCACAGAAATTTTTTGACTGATATCTTAAAACTCGTCATAATAATGATGTAATTTACTACAGAAAAAAAAAAAATTGTTGTTCCCCATTTTGCGTGCTACTGATTTTCTGATTTCGATCTTTTTTTTTTTGCCATTCTAGAGGGTCTGTTACGGGACTATGTTAAATTGCGAATAATAACCAGCAGACGCATTTGCCATTCGTGCTCACTAATGTCTTTATTCTGAGTCACTGGCCACCGTGTGATGACCCGGATCGCGGCCACCCAGGGATACGAATATCCACTCCCGGCAAACCAATGTTCGGACTCCGTATGCAAAGATCGTTCCCCGATAAAAAATGTAAGCTGTCGGTGTAGTAGGATTTCCCCTGCTCTGTTTTTCAAAGAATGTTTTTTGAGAAAGAGAGAGAGGGAGGCTCAATTATAGAAACTCGCGAGACTTCATTGTCTATGCCCCCCTCCCCCCCCCCCCTCATCAACAGTGGTCGAAACTCCGCCCAGCCGATTACGTTCCAAGCTTCATTTGTTTTGTCCATGGACGTAATGGGGTGTTATGTCTTAATCGTGATTGGACCGATGATTTATGGCGGATTCATGATTCGGCCCCACACACCAAACAGATGGGATCTCGAGTTGGGGAAGATCCGTGAGCTGCTGGCCTCATCTTTCTTACTCGGCTACAAGCACCGAACGATGAACGAAAAGTTACAAAGGAATTACGGAGTCGGCCATTAAGTGATTATGACCCCTCTCCAATTTCTTGGCCGCAGATTCCATGATGCATCGGCAGCCCCCCCTGACAGCCATGAGCGCGTTTCCTAATGAGTGTAATGTGCATTAATTGGCGCAATTCTTGTACGGTGGTGGCTAACTCCCATCGATAAAGCAACTGACAGGCAGGCTTTAGTTTTTTTTAATTCTTTTTATTTTTTTTTATTTTTACCTGCATGCACCTATTTCGCAAGGTAATATGTTGGCGCCGTCGCTAATTGCTATATACGAATTTTGGATCGTTTTTTAATTTGAACACGATCTTTCTAAAATGTGTCGAAAAGATTTTAGGACGGTCTGTAATCTCATTTTGACAGTAATGAATTTGAGATGCGAGATATCGGCAAGGAAAAAAAAAAAAAAGCTATTGCCTTTTGGATATAAATAGGATTTTGGGCCTGATTTTTCGTACTGAACAAACCAAACTTAATAATCATCAAAGAAAACTGAATACCCTGCTGAATACATGAAATTGAATACATGAAATTGAATACATGAAAACTGAATACATGAAATTGAATACATGAAATTGAATACATGAAAACTGAATACATGAAATTGAGAAAAAAATAATAATATGCTCTTTTGTGGTTTATAAAAGACAATGAACTATAAAACTGCGATTTATAAAAAAGAAGTTTTTAATGGATTATTTTGAAAGTTGGCTACTTTAATAAATAAAAGCTCAAAGAACCAACATCAAGATATACGTTAATACACTGAACTGCCACTGAATTAGGGATACCTACCTAGTAACGAGTTGGGCCTCCTCTGGCCTTGATAACGGCTGCCACACGACGAGGCATAGATTCAATAAGCTTCTGGAAACGTTCCACGGGAATGGCTTGCCAAATATTGACTAAAGCTGTCTATAATTCAGTAAGGTTCTTTGGTGCTGTGTGACGGCCTTTCACGCCTTGTTCCAAAACATCCCAAAGATGCTCAATAGGATTTAATCCTGGGCTTCTAGGTGGCCAATTCATGACAGCGAAGTCAGAGGAATGCTTATCCAACCAGCCAGTAGCCAACCGGGACTTGTGACAGGTACAGTTGTCTTGCTGGAAAACTCCATTACAGTGCGGATAACAGAACAGCATAAACGGATGGAGGTGATCACCCAGCAACTCTACGTACCGAATTCCATTGAGGGAGGTTGGTACACGCACCAAAGATCCCAAACTGTGCCACGAAAAAACACTCCAGACCATGATTGAGCCATCATGCCCTTGTACAGTTCCAGCCAGGCATGCAGGATCCATGGCTTCATGAGCCTGACGCCATATTCTCAGCCTCCCGTCGGCGTTAAGTAGTCGGAATCGAGACTCATCATTCCATGCTACTCGTTTCCAGTCCTCTACACTCCAGTCTCTGTGCTTTCTTGCCCAGGCAAGACGTGCAGCCCGATGGCGAGTATAGAGCAATGGTACTCTCGTAGGTCGACGGCTCCCGAAACCCATACGGTGAAGCGAGCGTTGCACAGTCCGTTTACTGACTGTACGACTGGCACCGTCATTAAACTGGGTGGTAATTTGAGCTAATGTCTGGCTTCGCTGGCTACGTACAATACGCCTGAGCCGTCTCTCACCACGCACTGTCAAGGCTAATTGTCCTTTGCAGTTTGCCCGATCGCTAGTTTTTTTTTCATCATCCATGTATTCTTGGTATACTCTTGACACTGTCGACCTTGAAAATCCTAGCTGTCTGACGATTTCGGAAATTGAATGGCCCATGCGTCGCGCACCTACGATTTGTCCGCGATCGAAGGCGTCTAAATCAGGCAGTTTACCCATACTGGCAATTTCAACAACTAATTCAGAACAACCACAGTACGCGCTATATATGCAGTTACCACAGCGCCCCCACTTGCGCATACATGATGCGCAGCGCTATACAATTTGCATAGGCTTTGCTATCCCTAATTCAGTGGCACTTCAGTGTATATAGGGTGAGCCAAAAGTTCGTAAAAACTTTAAAAATTCATGAAAAAGGAAGAAATTAAGATAAAGAAGTGCGGTTTGTAAGAAAGGGCTCACAAGGAATTCGGATTTTTTTTAACAGCAAATTAAAAATTTCTTTAAAAAAGTCACCGGTAGAAGGCGCTGACGACCCGAAATACAATGAACAGGACAGCAGTACGTTCCATTAATTTATTCTTGCTATAACAATTGTTCTACATGACCGCCAGAACATTCTACGACACAACTAAGGCTAATATTAACAGCTTAACCAACAACGTTCGATCGTGTAATGATAACATTCTGAAAGCGAATGAGAAATCCTCGTGCATCACGGTCTTTTATTGCAAGATTGATTTGACTAATTCTGCTAAATCTCTCGCATGTAAGCGCCATCTACCGGTGAATTTTTAACTAATATTTTTGTTGTTGCTGCTAAAAAAAATCCGACTTTCTTGTGAGCATTTTCTTGCAAACCGCACTTCTTTATCATAATTTCTTCCTTTTTTTATGAAATTTTAAAGTTTTTACGAACTTTTGGCTCACGCTGTATATAAAGAAAACATTTTCAGGGGCTAAAGTTTTACAATATTAAAACAAATCTTATTGAATTTGTGTCTACTTGTATTATTTAAAATGATCCATGTGATTTCTTTTCCGTGTAAGCAAGAGTTTTTATTCATAACATACTTCTGAGACTCTGGAATCAAAATTACCATTTGGTGGTTATAAAAATTCATGATTTGACGTTATTACGTTTACTAATTTTCATAGCAATTTAAACTATAAAATTTATTATAATATCTTTCACTCACAACTATACAGAATAAAAATTTTGCAATAACAGTGAGGATTTTTTGGAGGCGCGTAATAGTTTTGAGGAAAACCTACGCAAGAATAATTTCCCCAATAATTTTTTGTAATCTAAAAGTATTAAAGAAATGGTATTTAGACTCGGGTGTATTTTAAAGACAATAAAGGTAGAGTTTTCTGATTTCACAATTTCTTTCAATACTTGTTACTGTAAAATTTCAATTAGATGTGGCGCTGTAGTTGTGCTGCAGTGGTGTAATTCTTACGGCAAAAATTACTGATTTTTAGTTACGACCGTCACTTCACAATTTATCGGGATAGGGTGAGTGTGCTTTTTGTATTTCTGTTTTTCATGTGTGTTCATTTTAGGATTGTATGTTCTTTTTATTGCTACAGAATCTTGCATTTATAGTACGTTTAGTTCTAAGTACGGTTGCCAACTTTTTCTGTGACGATTCCAGGACAAATTCCTCAAAACTGAACATCATCATCATTATCAGTCAGCCATTACCTAGTTTTCTGAGGAAACTTTTTATGTATGAAAAAATTAAAATACAGTTTTTTTTAATTTATTTTTTATATTTTTTATTTTAACTATCATAGAAACTTAATTATATATATATATATATATATATATACAGTTGGCTCTCTGTTTAACGACTTTCAAGGGACCGTGAAAAATCGTCCTTAAGTAGAGATCGCCCTTAAACAGAATTTGTGAAAAAATAACATTTCCCATAACGTCGGAGGGGCCGGGACTGGGAAATATCGTCTTTAAATAGAGATCGTCGTTAAGTAGAGCGTCGTTAAACAGAGAGCCAACTGTATATTACATAATAATAATAATAAAAATTTTAAATCTTATAATAACAAATTTAACGTTATATTTTTATGGGTTTTTCCAAAAATATTTTCTCTCATTTTTTGCTGCAATCACCAATTCTTTCGCAAGTGAGTCCCTATTTAAAAAGTTCGCAAATTCTGCACACGATTCACTATTAAGTCGTATTTGCAATTCCGCCTTCACTAAGTCGATATTCATGTTATTCCTGGCCTTCGTCCACACACTGTTTATGTGACTAAATACTCTCTCTGGATGAGCATTACTCGCAGGGATGGACAAAATGAAAGACACAATTTTCATCAGCTCGACCGATTTTTCATGCTTTTTGAAATACTCTGCCCATAGTTTGTCACTGCAATCACCATCTATGATATCACCGTGTACTTCCTGATCTGTATATAAATTGATCTTGTAAATAAATATCGTGGAAACTTTAATTTTAGTCTGTGACGTTCACGATACCTGTCGGATTACTACGACGTCACAACGTTCAACGGATTTACAAGATGTCAATTTCAATTAAAAAAAAATGGAATAGTTTCCACTACATTCCGCGACAATTTAGCATTAATCCGGGATCAGGGACAGCGATTCCAATTCCGGGACAATCCCGGCCAATCCGGGACAGTTGGCAACCCTAGTTTAAGTGCCGGATTTCTGTTTATTTTCAATTGATTTGACTATCTGTTTCCATGGGAATCTCGGGGCCTTGGGATGTCTTTTGGCTAGACCTGCATCGTATTCAGATAGTTACCCCTTGAGGTAATCGATTCGGTTAGGCCTCTTGGTGAAGAGACCGATCAGTTGCCTCGGCATATGGTTTAGTTTTTATACTGCTACAGAATCTTGCATTTACGGTGTGTTTAGCTGTAAGTGCAGGATTTCTGTTTATTTCGTTTGATGGTCATTGCATTCTTCTTGTTATATAATATTTTTTCTGTTGAATGATTTACATTTTACTAGTTATAATTGTCTGCTTTTTCAGTATGAGGATTTGTTGCCACTGCGCAATCTTTTATTGAAAAGTTTTAAAATAATTTAACGCTAGTGCAGTTTTTCTGTTAAGGCTGCTATGTACTAACCCCATTGGATTCGCTCACCTTAATGTTAACCTATGGAGAAAATTTGTCCACGGATTGCCGACATGGATTCAAAGATTTTTTTTAAAAAAAATTGTACTCCGTCATAGAGAAAGAAATTTTACATTTGTGTACATTTTTCGTTTTTCTTTTTAAAAATGCAATTAATATTTTAAAATTTAAATTATTCGGGGAAAAATTCGGGGCTATCTGACAATACCAATTTTATTTCATTATCAACATTTATGTACCTGTAAATAGTTGACAAAAATATATTTTAAATAAAAAAATTGGGGGGCAGCTCTCACCCCCCCCTATAGAGAGAGAGCCATTAGAATCCCTCAAAATGTCAATCCTACGGGGGGTGGAATTCTCAAACTGTCAACTGGACTCCTCCCACCACAAGAGTCTGCAAGAAGAGGAAAAGGGAAATACAATTTTTTTTCTTAGTACATAGCAGCCTTAATTTCATTCGGCTGTTTATGCCTTCTTTATGTACTTTAATTTCTTATTTTCTGTTGAATTATTTACAGTGTATAAGTTATAAAAATTCATGACATTTATTTTACGAAGAATTTTTTTTTATATTTAAGTAGCCTTTTTCTATTAAAAATTCCGACAGTCATCAAATTGCATGCATTATTTTGCGCAAATTAAATCAGTTTTGTTTGCTAATACTTACTCATTGTTGTTATAAAGTATCATTTTGAAAAGAATATGATGATTAGACATGCGCGTGGAACATTTTAAATATATTATGACACCAAAATTTTCAGAACTGAGACAACGTTATTTAAAATAAGTGTAAGCTTATAATTTGTTAATTAAGATATAACTAGTCGTACCCGTTAAAAAACGACGGCTGGATAGTAAATAAATGTAGCAATACAAAAATCAACACATCATTATCAAATGTTGAAAGTCATAATATTAAGAATAGAGAAATTTACTTTAAAAAATTACTATTGAACCTAATAAAAAGAAATATGGTTTCTCAACAGCTCGAAATAAAAAATTTCCGTTAGGTAAAATTCTATATCTCCCAAACATAATTAAAAATAAAAATAGCAGAGAGAAAGCTAGAGAGATTCCTTGGAATAAACAAATTAGCGTTTTTATGCTGCCTTGTGCGTAGTAAGTACCTAAAGCCAGATTTAAACATGCCACTTAGCATGCGCAAAAACACATTAATGTGTTTATGAGGCCTCGTGCTTAGTGAGTATCTAAAGCCAGATTTAAACATGTCACTGAGCATGCGCAGAAAGCAATTTTTCAATTGTAAATAATCACTAATTAATAGAAACTGCGGTTAAAAAAAACCAAATTTGACACATCTATAGATTACAGTCTTTCGTTTAAGACCAAAAGAGAAGTAAATTGATGCAGTAGTTTTCTCTCACGGATTGCCCAAAGAATCGGCTTAGCATCTTAAATATATAGATGTAACACGTCAAAACTACTCATTATTGATACTTATATAAGAAATTTTTGATTAGTAATGTGTATAATACTTAGCGCTATGCTCACAGAAGTAGCTATGCGTTTTGAAAATTTACTATTATCTTAAAGGTCAAACAGAAAATACTGGTGTTTGCATTCATCTTCGAAGATAGGAAAATCAATATTAGCTTTGATTTTCTCATTACTGTTCATGTATCACTGCGCTGTACGCAGAATAATACAATATAATTCTTAAGATATTAGTTGGTACTTTTCTTGACAGATAGAAAGAATTTTTACAATAGGATAAATAACGAATGAGTTTGGGATCCGAGGTAGCCTGCTGGTACCGTTTCGGGTTTCGAAGCCGAGGGTGATAGGATTGATTCCCGACTAAGCGCTGTTAAATATCTATGTGTCTAGGTCGGATATGGGCATGTTAAATTCGTAGACCGGGAAGTCCATCTATGAGGTCAGAGAGGGTGGGAGAGGGTACGATCTCTCCAGATGTCACCTCTGGGTTTGCTCGGTCAAAATAGAGGTAGCACCTGGATATATCGTACTTCGAATCTTGATGTGCCATTTTAAACCGGATCCGCACCCTTCAGCATGCTAGTCTATATGGAGCTGATCTGAAATACGAAGGCATTAGAAACCCTAACAACAACAAAGAATTGGTTTATTTTAATCCAACTATTAAAAAAGAGATTTGGCAAAGTCAGATATAGATGCTGAGGAGTACGGAATACCAAATTAGAAATATTAAAGAAAGGGAGGTAAATGTTGTTGAACTAGTCATATAAACTCCAAATCTGGAGAGCCAAGAATTAATTCCCTTGACCAGTCGAAGGAGAACAGATACCTTTATTTCTCGATTTTAAGAACTTTTGCAGCTGAGATTCGAAAATGTTAAGACTATGGAGGTCCTATTCCTCCCAAACGAACTGCTGAAAAACTTAAGAAATTGAGTTGTACACTACAACAAAAATTATTCCGAATTTAGAAGAAAATTTCATTATTTTGATTATTACGTTACTACTAGTTGGATTTTACTGAAATGTACCTCACTCCTAAAAGTTAAATCAAATATTATAAAGTCTCTTGCACACATCCAGTTTGCAAACGACTTCACCGTTCTGCGGATGAGACCATCTTCGCGTTGTTCCACTTCTTGAATAAGTTAATGATTCATAACGAACACTACGTTTATTAAACATGTCCATTTACTAAACGCTGGTACGAATAATGCATACAGCGGAATCAAAACTAGTTTTTTTAAGCATGCATTACTATACTAATGCACACTTCAACTGCTGTCCGATGATTACCAGTCTGAGATAAGAACATAAATGATAGAGATAAATGGGGTGAGTTAGCAAAATTTTACAGGTATCCTATACGAATGGGTCATTGAAATTGTTTACTTAAATCATACGCTTCGTCGAGCATGTCTCGATCTTGATTTGCAGAAATTTTTGCGACAAAATGATAGTTCACTGGATACGAGCCCTCTCCCTTTTAGGATTTCCCATATACACCCATGTTCAAACTCAATGGTCTGTAGAGAAAAAAAAAAGATCGAGAAAGATCGAAACCGTGTATTTTGTCTGCCAGGTGTCTGATTTATTCTCAAAAGGACAGCTTTATTTCTTCGCGCTATGACACTAGGGAGTTCGTTCGCACCGAGTCGCAGTCGCACGTACTCACCGGATAATTTAACCGATTCCGTCCATTCATATGTCGAATATTTATTGCGCAGGAGACGAAATCACAGACACATAATGGGGCTGTAATTCATTTTAGCGTAATTCTCGCTGGCCACTTTTTTTTTTTTGTATTTTTGCTGAAAAGCTGGTCCCCTTTCGACTCTTTTGTTTCTCGGCGTCTCAGACCAGTGATTTTTCGCACGTGCTTGGAAGGTCCCAAGCAAGGAGCCCCCTTCCATCCCCTCACCAAGTAGCGGATCAAAGAAACAAGAAAAATAATAATAAGCGATCTTTGAATCCAGGAGGGGGGGGATGGAAGGATTCGTTAGGATCCTGTGAGGCGTGACATCACGCGATCCTCGCATAAAAGGATATTAGAACCGCTTTTTCTCGCGGTGTGACTGTTGCACCGTGATGACCAAGTTCTAGTAGGCACAAAAGTGCGAGTCTGAGGTCATGCCCCACCCTTCAATACTTCCTACCCCCTTCCTCTGTTTATTTTTATTTTTCCTTCCCATTCCACGTAACATGCAAAGGTAATTTTTTGAACCATTTATGATTTCCTAAAGGTTCGAATGAGCCAACAATGGTCCATAATGCTCAACGCCAGACAATGCGCTTCTTTTTCCATCCCCCCCCCCCTTCCAACTTTTTTTTCCCTTTCTTTTGTCGTGGGCATTTTATTTCATTTTATTACCTGTTGAAGATCGGTAACACGCACGGGATTTCTGTTAACAATTTATTTTGTATCTTTTGAGAGCGTAACTTAGGTTTTTTTTTCTGCTGTTGTTCTTTCAAGACTTGGTCATTTCTACTGTTGAGTGAATGTTCAAGGACTTTTTTCGCAGGCGTTTTTAGAGAGTTACGCACAGCGCTCGCACCCCATTTGCGTGCTGCAGACGATCCAAGTTCAAGTTTGATAGCGCTTTGTTTTCCAGTTAGTACGCTTTGAAGCTATCCAGATGCAGATTTCTCTGCGACTTCGAGCTTCTTTGCTGTCGGTTGGAGTCGGCGACTTATCGCATGACATCAATATGGTCGTCGAACTCGCTCAGTTTAATGCCTATTGAAAATTTTAAAATCTTTTCTCCTTTGTATCTACGAACGGCAGATTTTCTCATCTTATGAGTTTATTATTCAGTATCAACTTACATGATAGTACTGTTGGCTGCCTTGAGTGTTCTTAGTCAATGGCTTTTAGCATTCCTCGATTATGATTCAAGCCTGTCGTAAAGATTGTATTTGTAGTACGTAAAAAGCATTAGATCATAAATTTTCCTTTCTTAACTTCAATTTTTGAAGAAAAATAACAGGCAGAGTGAATACGTGACTGGAACTTGTAAAACTTCTCTTAGACGTGTTCAGGTCGCGAAAAATAAATGATAATGATGAGCGAAATGAATCAACAAGTGAAGCCTGTAAAGTTGTTTTAACAGCAAGCTGCTATATATCCAAATGCTCACTTGTGAGATTATATTATTGTCTGACGACATCATACCTTTTACATCTTTATATGTTTTATATTCTTTGGCCAGAGCACTCGCTAAGGGACCTAGGCCTTCTTTCCTTGGCTACGAATGATCTCTTTGCTATCTCTAAATTCTTTAAATGACATACAAGCTATAGAATGGGACAATGTACTCTTTGCTTTACCATACTGAGGTATTTACCTCTTAAAAACTTCTCAATAATTTTCTCTGCGTAATGTTAGTTTCTATCGCATGCCTTCTAATTTTAAGGCGGGAATCTAGTAATGCTTACCTCTAAAAGCAAAATACGGTAGCACAACCATGGGAAATTGGAAGTAAAAAAAGGTAATTCCCATGTGTTTTTTTTTCACCGGTCCCCCAGAAACAAACAAAAAACTTCTTAGAAATGCCTCAGTGCGCTTCTGAGTATACTCGAGTTTAAAATCATAAGTGGGCACAAACAAAGAGAAATGTTTAAGAATACCAGTGCTATTATTCACTTGTAGAAGTTGCTCGGGGTTTGAATCGAAGAAAGTCTCTTTACGTTTTTCTTCTTAAAGATTCTATCTTATTTGACCAGCCCTAATAAATATTTATCTTTTATTTTAATGACATATCGATATTCTTATGTAATATATATATATATATATATATATATATATATATATATATATATATATATATATATATATATATATATATATATATATATATATATATATATATATATATATATATACACTGGTGTTAGAAATTAAGAGAATTTGCAGACTTGGTCGATTATCTCTAGAACTACTGTACTGATTTTAATGAAATTTGATATGTACATACATTGATACAATACAAAACAAATAACTATTCAATAATTGTAATACACACGCATGATCGTGCGTAACACTCGTGGGAGTCGGAAGGTATTAAATAGCGGTTGCAGAATAAACAAAAAAATGGGTTAATAGATGAGTTAATAGGGAGTATGGTCCCTTCTTACAAATATACAGGTCTTGCAGCGTGATTTCATACTTGAAATAAGGCAGTTTATCATTTCCTGTGGCAATTGGTCCCACTCTTTCAGCAACGCTGTTTTCATTCCCTGGATGATTCTCGGAGGGGGGTTGCGAGTTGCAATTGCCTTCCCCAGAGCGTCCCAGACATGCTCTATAGGGTTAAGGTCTGGAGATCTGGCTCGCCAATCCATCCGGCGAATATCCTCACTGTCTAGAAATTCGTCGACCAGAAGAGCTCTATGTGGCCTCACGTTATCGTCCATTAAAATGAACTCAGGGCCAACTGTACCCCTTAAAAGGAGAACATAGGGCTCCAAGACCTCATCCCTATACATCACACCAGTCACAGTGCCTCTTTCAAAGACATGGAGAGGTGTGCGGCTATCCAACATGATGCCTGCCCAGACCATTAAACCTCCTCCGCCATAATGGTCGATTTCGCGGACATTGGAGGGTAGGAAGGGGTCCCTGGTTCTCTCCATATGAACGTACGGCGAGAATCGGTGTTTTGGGACTCATCAGTGAAGAGAACGGTCGCCCATTGATCCATACTCCAATCTCTATGCTCTCTGCACCATGATAAACGGATTCTCCTGTTCGTAGAAGTAAGCGGGACGCAAACAGCAGGTCTTCTTGCAAACAACCCTCTGTCATGAAGTCTTTTGGAAACAGTCACCCTTGATACACGGGTTCCTGTGGCTACATACAAGTCACGAGAGAGCTGAGAAGCTGTAGCACTCCTGTTACGCCTCGCTATAATGGACAAATGGCGATCTTCTCTGGCCGTCGTGAATCTTGGACGACCTTTTGCCCAGGCTTTTTCTCGATGAATCCGGTATCCTGGAACTGTTTCCATAAGTTACACATGACGCTGGACGCTAAATTGAACTCTCTACAAATTTGGACTTGAGATTGGCCTGCTTCTAGCCTCCCCACAATTCGCCACCTCATTCCATCATCTAAACGTTGGTGGTTACTCATTTTTATTGTTACAATTTGAAATTAACCAATTGCTGCAAAATAACACCATCTATTAACCCATTTTTTTGTTTATTCTGCAACCGCTGTTTCATACCTTCCGACTCCAACGAGTGTTACGCACGGTCATGCGTGTGTATTACAATTATTGAATGGTTATTTGTTTTGTATTGTATCAATGTATGTACATATCAAATTTCATTTAAATCGGTACAGTAGTGCTAGAGATAATCGACCAAGTCTGCAAATTCTCTTAATTTCTTACACCAGTGTATATATATATATATATATATATATATATATATATATATATATATATACACTTATGAGCCAAAACATTATGACCACCCCTACATTTTGCAATGAATTCGCCTTGATGACGTGGAAGGCACGTGATCAGGTAGAAGTGGTATTTAACTGCTGCTGGAGAGTCTGAAGAATCATTCTTTCACTTACTTCTGTGTGTGATGGGAAAGGCTGCGGATCTAAGCGACTGTGATAGAGGGCAGATTGTAATGGCTCGAAGGCTCGGAACAAGTATTTCCGAAACTGCACGACTCGTGGGTTGTTCGCGACCTACAGTTGTTAGTACTTATGCAAAGTGGATGAATGACGGTGAAACCAGCAGTAGACGACATGGTGTTGGACGTCCACACGCTATCAAAGAAAAAGGTCGTTGGAGACTGTCTCGCATGGTGAAGCAAAACCGGAGCCTGACAGTGGCTCAGCTGACAGCCCAATGCAGGGCCAAGTAGAATAGTATCGCAGCACACTGTTCAGCGGACACTGTTGGATATGGGGCTACGCAGCAAGCGTCCCACTCGTGTGCCTTTGCTGACCAAGCGTCATCGCCAACTGCGCCTGCGCTGGGCCCGGGTACATCGCGACTGGTCCATGGATCAGTGGGAGAGAGTTGCCTGGTCAGATGAATCACGGTTTGTCATTCATCACGCCGATGGCCGTGTCAGGATACGTCGTCTTCCAGGCGAACTGTTGCTCCCTCAATGTACAGTAGGTCCTACACAGGCCGGTGGTGGCGGTATTATGCTTTGGGGGACGTTCTCTTGGGCGTCTCTGGGACCCGTGGTTGTGGTAGAGCAGACCATGAATGCTACAGGGTATCTGAACATCATTGCGGACCAGTTGCACCCTTACATGGCCTCTGTTTTTCCAGCTGGAAATGGAATGTTCCAACAGGGCAACGCCCCGTGTCACAAGGCTAAAATTGTGTTGGAGTGGTTCCAGGAACATGATGCTGAATTCCAGTTAATGTCCTGGCCGCCTAACTCACCGGATCTCAATCCGATAGAACACATTTGGGATATCATGGGACGGCAGCTCAGAGTTCAAAGACCACCAATTCGCAATATCTCGGATTTGCGTGATCGTTGCTTAAACATCTGGTACAATCTGTCTCCGGCCATCTACCAAGGAGTTGTGGCATCCATGCCAAGGCGGGTTGAAGCTGTGTTGCTCGCCAAAGGTGGGCCAACTCGTTATTGACAGGTGGTCATAATGTTTTGGCTCTTGAGTGTATATATATATATGTAAAAGCGAATATTTTGGGGAAATAAGTGTTGTTTAAGAAAACTATTCTTCTTCGAAATTTATGAACCCTATATATTGACTCATAAATATAATATTAAATGAGTGAATACAACGTCTAAAAATTATTAAATTTAGAATTAAATGTATGGTAAGAAATGAGATGAACTCTGTGTACATAGACACATGTTAGGGAAAGGAATAAGTTTAGGTGAAAATGCTGTTAAAAGGAAAAGAAGTTAACAGAGATGTAATTTAAATGTGAAGACACATTATAAATTGTATTGTAAATACAGGTAACGTAAAACTGACAGCAATCAAAATAAAATACTTAAGAAGTTCAGAGTACATTTTATTTCAGCTTACGGCTATTATTACACTGTACAACAAATTTGAACTTTTTCTGTCCTTTAGATTAAACTATGTGATTCTGTATAAACAAAAGGTGCTTGATTCATATATCAAAACCAGAATAGTTCATAACATGCCGTTTTTGTAGGAGACCCACTTCTCATAGTTATACAAATTGGTTACAGAGAAATGTAACAAAGGCTTGATTAGAGAAAACACAAACACTAAAATGATTTTTCTGGCCTTTTCCTCTTGTAGACATCTGGTGGTGTGTCCCTGATAACAGACCAGCAATACTCAACCAGCAGATTTCCATTCCATTGTCCATTGAAACGCTTTTCAAACATAGAGATATCCTGGGGAAACCTTTCTTCATACTCATCACTAATTGCGCCAAGGTTTTAATAAAGAAGTCCAGATGTGAGTCCAAAAAGTGTAGTTTTAAAGACATATTGCAACCTATAACACGAAAGCATTTCACTATGTAACCAACAAGATGTTCATAGTTTTCAGATTTCTCATTTCCAAGAAAATGTGAGCACACTGATTTGAATGTCAGCAGGCTTCTTTTTCTGCTTGTGACAGTTTATTTTCAAACTCTTCATCATGAAAGACTGCTTTAATTTGTGGTCCAATAAAACCCCTTTCTTTTATGTTTGCCTCACTTAAATTTTTTAATTTGTTCCTGAGATGCAATAAAGCCACTCCTTCTCTGTCCAGAGTTTTTACAAAGATTTTCATCAAACCGAGTTTAATGTGCTGTGGTGGAAGAAAGACACATTGCGGATTCACAAGTGGTTCATGTGATAAGTTTTTGGTGCCAGGAATTAAGTTTTTTTTTTTTTTTTTTTTTGGAGGCCACTGTTTACGGATGTAGGGATTTTTTATGTCACGGCTGTCCCATTCGCAGAGAAAGCAGCAGAATTTAGTGCATCCCTGTTGCATGCCTGTTAATATCCAATGACTTTCAAATCTCCACAAATGTTTGAATGTAGTGCACTCAATTAACTTCAGTATAGCACTCATAACTTCCTTCATAGTAGCACTCATAACTTCCTTCATAGTTTCCTTTGTATTTGTAGAATATGCTACAGGAACAGACGGACAAACATTGCCTATATGGAGGAGCATTGCTTTGTGATTACGTTTGGACGAGTCAATAAACAGGCGCCACTCTGCTGGATTATGTTCATGTCCCAATGCCTGAGGTAGACCATTCACATCACAACAATATACGATGTCTTTTTTCTCCGCAAAATAGTCTACAAAAGGGCTTTGTCGTCTTCTAAATAAACTTAATTTGTGTAGCGGCGCTTGCCGCTACAGTATAGATTTCCACTTGCTAAAATGTGGATTTGGAGGAAAATGGTACGTGGTAAATGAAAAATAATTACAGATTCGTTATTTTCAGCCCAAAAATATACAAGAAACACACATTTTCATCTTAAGGTCATTTTTCATGTTGCACAGTGTTATCTGTTCTTTGGCGACGCAATAATAATTTTTTTTCGGGGTTTAGAATAAAATTAAATGTGGATGAGTCACCAAAATATTATTTTAAGTCAAACTTATACACAGTTGCAAAAAATAATAATAAAATAAAATGATTAAACAAATAAAGAGGGGTATATGAATTTTTGCTCCAAATTATCACATTAGGTAGAAAGAGAAATATTAAAAATATCCCCATTGTGGTTTTAAAAATTTGGCAGTTGTAAAATGAAAAATATTCCTTCTAACTTTTACGAAAATTTAAGGCTAGTAGTAGTTCAGATTTCCTCATTTTTTTCTTTTGTAAGGCCATTTATTTAATTTTATTTCCGTCACTGCTATTCTAAAAAAAAATATCTCTGCTAGGCAATGAAAAAAAAAATTTCCTTAAAACTGTTGGGAGATGTATTTGCAAACAATAAAACAAATATTAATATTATCACAATGGGACATCAGTTACAGTAATCATCAAAACAGATACAAACATTATTTAAAATAAAGTATATTTTTCGTTTGATTGGCGAAGTAATGTCAAATAATACTATACAGTCGAAACTCGTTACAGCGAACCCGGTATACAACGAACTCACAGATATAACGAAAGAATATTTTGGTTCCGCCGTTTTCCTTCCTATTGTACGTATTTTAATTAGTATTGTGTCAGTTTAATGTAATTGATTTTAGTTGATTTAATTCATTAATAATCATTTATAACAGATTTTACCATTTTTTTAATACATCATTATTGAATACACATTGCACCTAATCAGTTATACATTTTGTGAACTCTAGCATTTTTCTTAACGGTTTGGATACAGAACCAACGGATAGAGCGAACAAAAACTTTGGTCCCTTGAAGTTCGTTATAACGGGGTTCGACTGTACTAGGTATCGTTAGAAGTGTTAAAGCATAACCATCACTACAATGGGCAGTAAAGGAAAAATAGATAAATACTATATTTTATTGTTTATATCTGCACGGTTCCCCCTAATATGTATTTCCATCTTAATGCCTATTCAACCGGGTCATTTATTTTGAATCTGAAGAATTATGCAAAGATTTTCAAACCTTGTTTCATAGGGAGGAGGGGGTCTTCTTTCGAATAAGACTTTAAGTATAAAAATTTAAGTCTAAAGACTTTAAGTCTAAAGATGTGAAGTGAAAAACCGAATTATATCTACAAGTCGTGCTTTCGGGCTTGAAATCAACTTTAAAATATAGAACTCAATTTCGAGTTGGTCCATACTAACGCACTCAGATCGTGTCAACATTAGTATACAAGTGGAGAACTTGCAAAGAAAATGTTGCAATATTCCTCGACGAGTATTCCTCGTCTCGTAATATCGTAAGATGAGTATTCCTCTTCTTACGACCGCTCGCACTTACGACCGAAATTTTTAAATTAAAAAAATTCTCAAAAATACTGTTCCTCGGATGTACAGTACATACCTATATGCATTACATAATTATTAAATATATGATGCAATGTTCTGCAATACTGCAAAAATTTATGACTCAATAATAATAAAAATGCATGATGCAATAGTTTCGATATTGTAAGGACTCTGCCTAAAACTAAGACTGACAGCCTTTAATATTTACAAAATGCTTTATTTGCATCCCGATTAAATATAGGCTTTATACAATAATTACAAAAAAAGATAAGCACTATCTGAGGCTATTTCGCGGGGTTCAGGACATCATGAGGGGGTTACAGCAGGCTCTCCGTCTCTGGCACACGTCCGACGATGGAGGATGTTCACACCTGTAAAAAAAAGGTCATCTGCCCCCATTTACATCAAGGTGGCGAATATATATCCTCGCCCCTCTTTGGGTGGTTCCTTACAAGTTACCGCTTGCCGCTTTGTTCCTTGAAGCGTCTGACCAGCCGACACTAGCCTTTCATCTGGACTCCATTGTCAACTAGGGAATCGTTTCAAAAGAGGTTCCTTTCTTGAAGTGTATCGAAGAGTCACTACGACACGGCTTTGTGTAACTAAACGGAAGGTCACCTTTCGGCACTGATAAAACACCTTAGATGACAAAGACGGGTGTCCCTTGGAATTTACCCGTAGGGACCGTCAAGTCATTACAGTCTAAATTCCTCCCCTCCCCAGATGTTTTTCTGCAGAGAGTTTCACCTGCAAAAAAACAGAACAAAAACATGGTCCTTCTCAGGACAATTTCAATTATAAAAACTTTTCCCGAAGGCAAATGCACACCCAATTGACATTACGAGTAGACCGTTAATTTTGATCAAACTCTGGCTTTACCTTCATGAAAGAAAATTTTTAACTGTACTTCAAAGTATTATTTTTAAAAGCACAACAAAAGGAATTTATACTTAAAATTTACGCACTTTAAAATCTCTAATAAGAGAACATGCCGTAGCAAAGAAATTATAAAATTACACAATAATATAACAAGTCATGACAAAAATTTTAAATAAAATCGTATACTAATACATGTCATATCAAAAAACTTTAAATTCATAGAACACTAGTACATACACATGACACTACATAAAAAACATTATAACTAGTAAATCACTCAACTGGGATCCCATAATTTACCTTAATTGTGATCACATGACACAAATAAATTCTCAAATTGATATTAAACACAGTTACAATGAAACAACTTTACACAAAATAAATTAAACACAAATCCAAAATGGATACCTAAACTTCATACAGAACATATCATCACGGTTACTAATACACATGAAAATTTTAAATTTTCTTACTTATCTTTTAATACATTTAACACTTATCGTCATAAAAACAATTTAATACTCGGCATTCCGTAGATCCTGGATCAGGGAACTTAATTCGTTCACGATTACCTGTGATCCAATCTTTTCCATTTAAGTGGACAGTCATCAGTGACCTAAATTTAAATATTCATTTTATCCTACTATAGGATTCACAATCGATTTAGGGTCTAATTTTTCAGTACTGACTGACATAAAATTATAACAAAATAGCTCATTGGCTCATTCCTTATCAAAAAAAACTCACAAACTTCACATTCCTGTTAATCACTTTGTTTCTTTGACAACACTTACATTTATCTGTTGTCGTAACAACTCTTCAGACAAAACTTATCGATTTCACAATAAATCATTCAATTGCGGTATTCAAACACCGTACGGAGTGCATTTTGACTCCAATTACTACCTTCTTTGGTATACACAAAAACATACACATTTGCATTTAAAAGTTAGCCAACACCTTTCTGAGGCATTCTACTGGCTTATGCAACAAACAAAACAGAACATAAAATGTTACAATTGAACATTAACTAAAGCCTATCTGAGGCATTCCAACACGGCATACATAAAACCGTCATGTGGCGTTTGCCCCTACAAAACCGTTATATTATGATAACGTCAAAGGAATTTCACCTGAATTTTCCTTTAAAGCAAAACTCAACTTCTATGGTCGAGTCGTTCAAATTTACAAACAATTACATGTTACAATTCATAAAATACATTACTCAAACGAATACACATTAATTTCTGGTCACATTTTTACACTGAAACTACAATTAATCAACATACTTATAATATACATTTAAACTTTTACGACTAAACTTCGGCTTAGCCTGGTGTTCGGCGGGAATTAACACGGTTAAGACGTTTCATATTATTCTTTTGACATTTGTCACAAGCCAACACGTAATCATTTATGTCTAAGTGACAATATGGCCAATAAAAATACTGAGTTAATGATTCTTTCATCTTAGCAACGCCTAAATGAACATTAGTATGTTCGTGGCAGAGTCTTTTTAATTTCTCTCGATACTTTCGAGGCACAATAAGCAGGTTTCTAGTGGTTCCATCGTTATTTTTTTTCTGGTAAAATAACATCTCGTTTACCACCACGTACTTATTTTCTTCGGGCGTCTTCTTTTTCGCCCTATCAAAAATTACTTTTAATTCTTCGTCCTCACTTTGTGCAACTCTAAATTCTTCGGGTGAAGTCTTTAATAAGTCGGGAGTAATTATTTGTTTCTCCTGGAGAGGCAAGATAGTCGCGCTCTCTCCCGAAGTGATTTCTTCTACCGCTTCTGATCCGGGGATCACTTGCGCTATTCTCGTTATTTCATCTCCCGTGTCTCGTCTTTCTCTATCAAATTTTAGTTTTTCGGCCCGAGTTTGCACAGTACTTTTCACCGGAACTTCAACATTCCTGTTGATCTTCTCAAGCAAGGCTGCCGTTTTATTTCCTAACAAATAGTGTTTCTGCTCGAATTCCGTATTGCTGACAGCTGCTCTAGTTCTGGTGTGGCCCCATTCACATTTTAAATCGACCTCTGCTATAGGTAAGCAAACGGATGAATCTAACACAGGTGCACTGACATAAACGTGCTCTCCTGTGTACATATGGGGTTGTACCAAATTTTTAGAAATCAGATCAATGCTTGCTCCTGTGTCTCTCAGAATAGACGTAGATTTTCCATTAACGACTCCCTGACTGATATATGGAGTCATCACGCCACTCGAGTCTCCTCCACTAGTTTCTGTTGCCGCGATAATTTCCGTCTCTTTAAGTTTAGGGCACTGTGGTCTCAGGTGGTCATACGAACCACACTCGTAGCAACGGAGCTGTTTTCTTTTCTCAAAATTTCTTTCCTTGTTTTGTCCACTAGAAGCTTCTTTTTCCACATCTTTTTTTTCTTTCTTCTCTTCCTTAAAATTATGGTTATTTTTAAATGGCTTATTAATTTTATCTGTGGACTTTTGATTCTTTGGGAATTCTCTTGTTCGGAAACTGTCTTGCAAGCTTTCATACTTATCTATTTTTTTCGCTAATTCCAAAGGAGTATTAATCTGCATCCACTGCTCCAAAAAATGATCTTTTATATCGCCAGGTACCCGTCTCTTCATCTGTTCCGTTATGTGTAGGTCTCTCAGTTTCTTAAATGTAGTGATTTCTAAATCTGCTATCCATTCATCATAATAGCCACTAAGCTCATGGGCATAATTCCTCCATGACTTATCTGCGAGTTTAGGATGGCGATAAAACAGTTGTTTTAATTTTTCTGTATTCATCCTAAATCTCTGGAGAATCATCTCTTTTACGTAGTCATAATCTTTTGCCTGTTCTGGCGATTCTCTGGCCATCATGTTGGAAATTTCTGGGGTTAGTACCCCTAACAAATATGGCACCCAATCTTGTTTAGGGACTCCCGCCATCTCTGCTCTTCTCTCAAAATTAATTAGATACAGGCCCATTTCGTCCCGTTTCTCGTCAAATTTCTGCATGGTTTTAAGGAGCTGAATGTTCTGAGTTGCGTCTGCATCTCTGTCCCTCCCATTTCGGGCTCTATTGTCTCCATTAATTCCTAATTCCAGTCTCCTCATTTCGAGAGTAAGTTGGTCTTGACGAATTTTGTCTTCTCTTTCTCTCTCTCTCTCTTCACGTTCCTTTCTATCTTCAATAATACGCTCTAGTGCGAGTCTAGCGTCTTCTTCGACGTAATTTTCGTTTTCTGTAATGATCTTCTTAATTTCGAAAATCTTAAGCGTATCGTCAGCTAGTCCTCCTAACTCTTCTAAAAGTTCTAAAAGGTCCCCTTTCTTACCCTTATTTAAAAAGGACATTTTTCTAACTTTAGGGTAACTAACTGTATGATAACCAATAAAGTTTTCCTCAGCTACTAGCAATACCTTCCTACGGTATGTGTCCTAACCGGAACTAACAAGTTCAAAACTGATCAATTTTAGACCGAACTATAATTTTAGCCCTTATGAACACCAAACTAGCACCGCACAATATAAACATTCACAATTTACTCAATACCTATCAAATCAAAATACCGAACTCTTACACAGAATACACATAAACAGAATTCTCAAATTAATCAACACTCTATATAGATTTCCCACACAGTAATACACAAATACTAAATTATCACTGTTAATATCCAAGCATAAGAAACTTAAATATATCTGTTACTATTAAAAGAAAAAAAATTCTAAATAAACACTGTTATTATAAAAAAATTCACTTTCTTTAAAAATAGAGAAAAACATACAGTATTTGCAATTAACAAAACACAGAAATTGGCTAAACTTATTGCAATTCCTAACAAACAAAAATTGGTTCTTTACTTGAACACTAACTGGTTACTCATTCATATACCATAAAAACACACAGAAATTGGTTTTACTTATCACAATTCCTCAAAACAATAGTTCCTACTTAGAACTTCAAATGGTTAACTCATACACCATTAAAACACAGAAATTGATTTAAATCATCCAAATTTCTAATATAAAATATCAGTTCTTACTACGAACTCTAAATGGCTACTTATACATATACCATTTAAAAAAACACAGAAATTGATTTAATTCATCAAAATTTCTAAAATATCAGTTCTTAATACGAACTCTAAATGGTTAACTTGTACATATACCATTTAAAAAAAACACAGAAATTGATTTAATTCATCAAAATTTCTAAAATAAAATATCAGTTCTTAATGCGAACTCTAAATGGCTACTTATAAATATACCATTTAAAAAAAACAATAAAATAATTTTTTCTTATTGCATTTATACAAAACCATTATTTAGTTTTTAAATCAAAGCCAGAATCTGATAAAAAGAATCGGCCTACCTGTAATCCTTTCGTTCATCACTGATATCCTATCGTCTTCTGACACCATTTAATAACAGTCTGTAAGGACTCTGCCTAAAACTAAGACTGACAGCCTTTAATATTTACAAAATGCTTTATTTGCATCCCGATTAAATATAGGCTTTATACAATAATTACAAAAAAAGATAAGCACTATCTGAGGCTATTTCGCGGGGTTCAGGACATCATGAGGGGGTTACAGCAGGCTCTCCGTCTCTGGCACACGTCCGACGATGGAGGATGTTCACACCTGTAAAAAAAAGGTCATCTGCCCCCATTTACATCAAGGTGGCGAATATATATCCTCGCCCCTCTTTGGGTGGTTCCTTACAAGTTACCGCTTGCCGCTTTGTTCCTTGAAGCGTCTGACCAGCCGACACTAGCCTTTCATCTGGACTCCATTGTCAACTAGGGAATCGTTTCAAAAGAGGTTCCTTTCTTGAAGTGTATCGAAGAGTCACTACGACACGGCTTTGTGTAATTAAACGGAAGGTCACCTTTCGGCACTGATAAAACACCTTAGATGACAAAGACGGGTGTCCCTTGGAATTTACCCGTAGGGACCGTCAAGTCATTACAATATTCACACGATAAATCAAAAAAACCTTCATTGGCTTTAGAAATGGTTTCAGTTTTTCATTATATAATATTAATAAAGGACCACAGCAATTAGAAGCAATGGATACAAATGAAGAAAGATTCACATGTGTAAATCGTCGTATTCAGGAAAATCTGGCCTGCTACCAGACAATGTACAAGGAAAAGAAGACGAAAACTGTTCAAACTACCTTGGATAACTTTGTTAAAAAACTTTTAACGTATCTTCTGTCGCAAATTCTGAACCAATGGATTGTACTAACATACTAAGTAGTGATGATGAAGAATAATTTATGTCTTTTAAATACAATATATTTTAAATCACGTATGAAAGTAAAAAATATATGTATGTGCATGTACCAAAAAAAAAAAAGTTTGAAAGTCGACTTACGACCAACACAGTATCACGACTTACTAAAATATATCTCGGTCTCAATCTCGGTCGTAAGTCGAGGAATATCTGTACTGTCGAGTGTCACGTAGATTTATAGAGCACAGCACAATGAACAAATAGAGTGAATTTATTAGTAATTGTGTCAGTATTCGTTATATTTCCATTAATATTAAAAGTCTTTTAGTTTACACATTATTCTGAGATTAGTTTGTAGAATTATAGAACAGTTTTAGAACTTTAAAACATTATAAAATAATGCTGTTAATATATCCAGCTTTGGATTATGTGAGGTTTTTATTTGAAGCTAGAGATCATATCTGTAATAAGATAAACTAGTTTTACTATGTATTTCATTTGGTTAATAACTGAGCTAACTCCCTCCACGGAACCTTATGCATTACATATTAATAACGGCTTGGGGAGATAAATAAAATAATGTAATATTTTACATATTTCTACGAAATAAATATTAGATGCTGGAAAACTACCCATTATTTATTTTCCGACAAATATTTTTTGTATAATCGCATATTTATTTTCATGTAAACGTCCAAGCATATCCCCGCAAATAAAATTATAAATTTTTGCTTATTAATAGACAATTAAGTTTAAATGTTGTACTTGTGCTGCATGAAAATAATACTATCATACTGAAATTACTTGTAGAAATGCATATACCGTAATCATTCACAATCCACCTGATACCTTAAATCAGTCAGTGCAGTGAAATTAATGAGTAGAAGATAATGTCTTGTAGAAGAAAATCATTCAATCAAAACTAAACAGACCTGCAACAAAACGCAACCTGCTTCAGAATACAAATGCGTACTATACTGATCTCTTTTATAACATCACCTGGAACAGATATGAACCGTAATCCGTAATCTGTGCTCGACCCTTTTAACCTTACACATCCCGGAGGGTTGATCGAGACAAACGATCTCACAGTAACTCTCAACGTCTTCATTCTGGGGATCGACTGCTCAATTCCCTGTGTGGTCGCCCCTCTTGACCCTTCGACTGTTATTACGTTGGTCCTGTGCTTGTACCATCCGTACTTTAGCCTTCATTGGGTGGGCACTGAATGATGGTGCTCGGGTTAAAAGCCCGCAACCTACAAGCACATACCACTGGATAGCCGGTCATTACTGGCCCCGGGGAGGGGAGTTGAAACAAAAGTTGGACTTGTTACTGTCAGTCACAGACGATGAGGGATTCCCGTCTGATAAAAAGAAATCGGTCCTGATTAAAAGCGTTCTTTATTCTCGAAGTGCGCTGTTCAGACGTTAGACCGCACGAGCAGGATGATATTTAGCTCTCAAAAATGTACCTGCCCCTCTAGATGTGCTTTACTTCCGGGTAGGCGTTATTCACGAATTCAGAAAACAGCTTCTTATCTGAAATGGTCTAAATATGTGCCACAATATGAGGTCAATTTCTTGTTAATTTTTTATGAGAATTTTACAAATTTTCCCCAGAGAGAACCCAGAGATGATTTTTGACTCACAGGATTAAGACTTCTAAAAAACTTCTAAAACCCTGTACTTCTAACCCAGAAGTACAGGGTGTCCATAATTAAACTTCCTACTTTAAAGTTGTCTGCAGTCGAAACTATTGTTCAGAAAGTTATGAAATTTTGTGTAGGACATATTGAAAGAATGAAAATTTGTTTGAGCGAATAAAAAAAAATGAGTTCAAAATTTCACCACCAGAGGGCGTTTTTGTTGAATTACACATTCAGCCAACATTTAGTATAGTTAAAAAAATTTATTACAACAAGACATGTTCAACATGACGGCCATCATTTTCAGCTACCATTTGAAATCATAAGATAGCATGTTCTACAGCATGTTCTATAGCATGTTGTCCGGGGAAATGCTGAGAACATGTCGTGAAATGCTGTCTTTCAGATCAGGTATAGTTCTTAGTTTATCAAGACTGACTAGATGTTTCACATGCCCCCAAAGCTAAAAGTCACATAGTTTGAGGTCTGGGGTTAGTAAAACAATTTAACTAACAAAGCTCGATCTGGAAATTGTAACGATGACATTCTGATTAGCAATAGCAAGCACGCTGAAAACAAAATCTCCATGAAAGTTTCTAGGTTTTATAACAGCTTTTGCTCTACGTCGACAAAAATTAATTTGCATATTTGTTTCTTCTTCGTTCCTTCAAATCTTTTGTCCGAAAATTAGTTATCGAACAAGTTTCCGATCGACTTTGAAATCACTTTAAGGATTGCAAAATTTAATGAATATGAAATATTGTGTTAGGTGAACCTATGGATAAAAAGATGGTGAACTCTTAAGTAAAGAACCAGTCGTAAATGTGTAATTTATAAAAAACGCCCTCTGGTGGTGAAATTTTGAACTATTTTTTAAATTCTTTCAAACAAATTCCTATCCCTTCAATATGTCTTACACAAAATTTCATAACTTTCTGAACAATAGTTTCGACTGTAGACAACTTTAAAGTAAGGATGTTTAATTATGGACACCCTGTATATGTCTAATGAATGGTAAAGAACAAGAAACGCTGTGTCTAAACTGAAAGTTTTGGACTCTGCGATCTTAATGAACAGTTAACTTTTATAAGTTCTTAGATTTTAGTTTCCTAAAATCCCCAAAACTAGACGTTCTGCTGAAAATTCATCTTATTTTCCGTCATTATTTTTTGTGTTGAATACTTTTCGATTCTTTAAAACCTTCAAGTCTGTAAAACCTTCCCACTGCTAAACGCTGTCCGATTTTTCGGGGTCATGATTACAAAAAGAACTGATTGCATTTGAAATAATAATAAAACCCACGTATTTGTTAAATTTAAAAACATTAATTTATTAAAATAATGATGAAAGCAAAAACTGAACAGTTAACATTGTTTTACCGTACGTAAGGCTAACAACGCCAATAGACAATAGAGCGACGTTTTCATGCTTCTGAATTATTAATTGCGCCTGGGAATCTATGGCACTGAAAATTATGGACCTTTTTTTTCTAAATATGATACTAAGTTTCATTCTTTGTTGCGTCACCGCCAAATAAATTCCGAAACCGAATATAGTTTCTTCGACTCGATCTCAAAATCCCTCCAGTGTCTCTTATTCTGTTTAAAGAGCGGCCACCAATCCCCTTGTCTAATAAAAGTCAGTCTCTTTGACCTCTTCCTCATCTCACGCTAGATCACTTTCGGCCAGTTGTACACGAGCAATTACACCGACTATCTATCCCTGATGAATCCGGGGCAACAGGCAACAGTGGATTAAAGGCGAACGGAGCCGCTGCTGCTATAAAATAACTTTTGGCGTACTTTCCCTTCCACCCCATGAGGGTGGATTAAGATCGGAAGCCTCCGCCCTTATCTGGAGACTACTGGACAAACTCCATGCTTCATTTAACGCAAGTCTATGTTTCTACCCTGTTACCCGGGTAAAGCTCTGGGGTCCACTTTAGTACGATTGTATCGATAGCTATTGACTTGTAATCTAGAGCTCCAAGGGAATTTCTCGCTCCCCGCTCAGTCTGTGGAAGGGAGACGGAGAGGAAAACTACAGGGGATTTCGAAAAGCGAGATAAAATATCACTTGTATCGACTATTTCGAAACCAATGCTTAGTTTATTTTATATAGAAGTTGACTGTGACTACCATATTTTTGTTTAAACTGAGAGCTAAGGATGGAACAGTTTAACAGAGGACTTTAAACTGAAGCATATGATAGTAAAATGTTGCTATCAGTCGTTTGGGTTTCTTGTCGGTCATTGTGTTTTCTGGAAATTTGTTATCGATGGTGATATAAATATCTTGTCACCGAATTTACGATATTTTGGTAATGGTGTTTTATTTAACGCATTCGTATTGAATCATATTACTTAAAATACCAAACCTGTAAAATTTTATATCCTTACGGAGTTTTATATTTTCAAAAGTTGTGATTAAAACGTAGTTTTTCGTTGAATTAGGTACACTCATGGACAAAAAAATTAGCGCACCAAGAAATAATTGCGGGATTGTAACGAAACTTGCAATGAAGGTACATGTCGGCGAGATATGCAAATGATTAGAAATGCAGCGTGATTACGCATTACGTATAGCCGGTAGAGGGCGTTGAACATCGTACTCTGTGGAGTATAAAACAGGCAACCAAAGCTTGTTTGAGTGTGCTGAATCATTTACAAAGGAAGAGCTGAAATAGACATGCTATTACGCCGTGTTCGAAGACAATATAAGCAGTTGTCGCAGTTTGAGAGGGGGAGAATCGTCGGGATGATGGAAGCTGGGTGGTCAGCTAGGCGAGTAGCTCGTCAATTAGGCCGCTCTGATTGTGTTTTGAGGAGGTGTTGGGACCAGTGGACCCGAGAGATGTCATGTACACGAAGACCAGGCTCAGGACGCCCTCGACAGACCAGTCGTCGAGAAGACCGCCACATCGTAAGAAATGCACGCGTACAGCCAACTGCTGCATCGGCCGCCATCCAGGTACAGGTAGCATCTTCACTAGGGGCCCTGTGTCTTCTCGGACCATACGAAGGCGCCTGGCTGAAGGACAGTTGGTATCGCGGCGCCCATTACGTGTGCTGCCCTTGACGCCCACCCATCGACGCCTCCGTTTGGAATTTTGCCGCGCACGAGGAACTGGATTGCAGCCAGGTCTGGATGGAACCAGGTTGTCTTTAGCGACGAATCCAGATTCAATCTCGGCAGTGATGACAATCGTGTTCGTGTGTGGAGAGCCCGTGGTGAACGCTTCAATCTTGCCTTTGCTGTACAGCGACACATCGCTCCCACAGCTGGTGTGATGGTATGGGGTGCCATTGCCTACAATACACGGTCACCCCTAGTATTGTTCCGTGGCACCATGACAGCCCAGCGGTATGTTCATGAAATCCTGCAACCACATGTGTTGCCACTCATGCAACGGCTCCCAGGAGCCATTTTTCAACAAGACAATGCTCGGCCTCAAACGGCAAGGATGTCACAAGACTGTCTCCGCACTGTTACTACCCTTCCTTGGCCTGCGCGATCCCCAGATTTGTCTCCAATCAAGCATATCTGGGATCATTTGGGACGACGAGTTGGGCATCCCACGAGTTTGAACGAACTAGAGGCAAGGTTACAGCAAATATGGAACGAAATGTCTCAAGACATCATACAGAACTTGTATGACTCAATGCCCGATCGTATCGCATCGTGCATTCGCGCTAGAGGGGGGTCCAACGGAGTATTAACTCCTCCGTTCTTTTGCCTTTTTCTCTGAAATAAATTATCCTTTTTCTTTGATTTTCTTATCATTTACTTATATCAAAGTAGTCATTACGTATGTAAAATTTCGTTTCATTTTGACGACTCCTTCTTGGTGCGCTAATTTTTTTGTCCATGAGTGTATTTCGAGGACCAAGATTAATCATCAGATTTAGAGGCAATGCTTCTCTTTCTATGACAAATTATACATGAAATTACAAGATAAAAATCAAATTTACATCAGCTTATGGTGGTTTTTTATAGAATTTTTTTTTCAAGTAGAAGTGTTAGTATTCTTTACATCTAAGGCTGATACAGGGTGGAGAACAAAGTTTCTGTATGAAATATGATTTGGATTGTGACCTACAGTCATTACATTTAAACTGTTTATGTTAGTGACATGAAATATAGATATAAAAGTTTCCCTGTATGAAAACATGTTTTAGAGCCTTTTGTTTTGCTCTTTTTAACATACTTCAAATTCATAAAGCCTGAGATCTTATATCAACACTAGCTGAATACCCGTGCTTTGCTACGGATTGCATTCAAATTAAATACAACGGTCAATGTATGCAATTAATCCCCCCCCCCCCAAAAAAAAAACCCCAAAAATATATTTATAAAAAAATTGTAACGGATATTTTTATAGACAAAATAATGTAGAAGAAAATATTGAAATTAAATCTAATAGAACATACTAAAGAATATAGTACAGTTTGAGGAACATTTCTTTTACTGTATTTTAATATTTTTTTGGATAATGTCCAATCGTCTGCCCCATTAGAAAGGAAAAAAAATATTTATTTGTCAATTTATTTCGTTGTTATGCACATGACGATAAATTAATTTAAAATATCACAAAAGGAAAAGAAACCACGTGATTAGCATTTAATAAATTAAATTCTGAAAATTAATCTTTAAAAATTCACCAAAAATCTGAAAATTGAGGTAAAGATTTGAAAAAGATTTTATTTTAAAGGAATTTTTATGATCTTTCTTGTGATATAAATTTTATAAACCTCAAATTATTATTTTAAATGCAAACTTTAAAGAATGTTACAAAAAGCAGCTTAAAAATTTAATTTTAAAAAAATCTAAGAATAATTTTTCAAAAATCTTTCTTAGTGCACCCCTACACTATAAGAAGAATCGCAATGCAAAATTTCAACCCCTTAGGTCCAGCGGTTTGGTCCGTGCGTTATATGCCACTCAGGCAGTCAGTTACGGAACTGTTTTATATAAATAGATTAATTGTAAAATTTTGAATTTTGAATATTTTCAAGAACAAGATTCTAATTAAACGTTAAAAAACATGAAAGATTCCATGGAAGATAATTTACTAATTTTTTTTCTATTCACAGAATAGCTTGTTGCTAAAACTCAAAATTCAAAAGATTTGTCTTTATTATTGGTATCATACTTTTAGCCCAGCTGAATTTAAGGAGATAGCAGCCTTATCCAGCCTTAGATTTTCAAAATATTATTGAAAAAAATGCACTTGAAAAAAAAAGCTGATAAGCAATCATTGTATGTATAATTTAATAGCTTTTTTATAATTTAATTAAATACCAAAATTTTAAGTCTTTAAATGGGTTCAAGTTATCTTTTTACAAAGGATTTATAATAAGTTTATGGCTATCTTATCAGAATGATATCTAAAGAAATCCCATCAAACTTAGTATAAGAGGTTAATCAGATATAGTCATGTAGTCTAGAAGTGCAAAGTTCTGTATGTCTGTCCACCTTCCCCAGAAGTGCCAAGCCCATTTAATTGCTTTTTTTTCGTTAAATAACTATGAAACGTGTGACTGGGGCGTCATTGTTATAGAGGAAGTCCCAGTAAATAAATTTATTTTATTATTTCATAGTGGAAGGAGGATAAGAAGTTAAAATGAAATAGGGTAATGACCACTTTCCTGGAGTGAGGACCGAACTCGCTTGTTAATATCTAGAGGTTGGCATTCTACCTCTCCACGATCATAACAATTCGAGAAAGGGTGACTTTTCATAACTTTCCCTCAGAATTGGATTCATCGTATCAAGACACGGCCAGGTAGTATAAATGTCCGGAGACCAAAAAGCCCCGAGTTTGATATTTAGGCTAGCTAAGCTATTTTTCGAGTGTGAAACAAAGATATTTGAAGTCTTGACTGAGCCTTATGCACTATGAAAGAAAAATAAGTAATTTTCAAAGTTCCGACTTATTAGAGTTGCAGATTATGTTATTATGTTATGATCGAAAGACTGACTTGCTTTTCTCAAACTGTTTCTCATCAGAACTAAGATTTTTTTAAAAATAAGTAATTCTAAAAATAGTTTTATTTTAATCAATTGCTGCCTGAATTCTTACTTCGAAAAATAACTCCAGATTTAAAAATCACTCTCTATTTTCAGGAAATGAAAAGAAAAAATTTAATATAAAACAATTTGTTTGTTAGAATTTTCTCAAAAAACTTTAGTCCTATTATTAATATCAACACTCATTAGATAGTACTAATAATTGTTTTGCCTTAACAGAATTTAAAAATGATTTTAAGGCACTCTATTTAAAGCAAACGTGGGGCTTGTTACAACTGACGACTCAAGTCCTCTTTTATTTCTGATGTTTGTAGTCTTAAGTACATCTGACATGTTTCTGAAAGTCTATGTACACCTGATTTGTTTACAGATTTGAATTTGACAAAGATTGTGCCGCCTAATTTAGAACCTGGTTTTTTAGCCCATTTTCTCAAAAGTAGGTTCCCATTTTGATGATGTGATTTTCAGAAATCAGAAAAATCTATTTTTATTGTCTTGAGATGTGGATCATATTGAAGTTCCCGCAAATCAAACACGGTTTTGCCCTTTAATAAGTATAATGGTCAACCACGGACTCCCTTTTGGTTAGTCTATATATAACAGTTCCATAACTGACTGACTGATTGACTGACTGACATACAACGCATAGACCAAACCGCTGGACCTAACGGGCTGAAATTTTGCATGCAGATTCTTCTTATAGTGTAGGGGTGCACTATGAAAGGTTTTTCAAAAATTCCACTTGGATTTTTTAAAATTAAATTTTTAAGCTGTTTTTGTAACATTTTGTAAAGTTTGCATTTAAAATAATGATTTGAGGGTTATAAAATATATATCACGAGAAAGATCATAAAAATTCCTTTAAAATGAAATCTTTTTCAAATCTTTACCTCTTATTTTCTGATTTTTGGGGAATTTTTAAAGATTAATTTTTAGAATTTAATTTATTAAATGCTGATCACGTGATTTCTTTTTCTGGTACTTTAAATAAATTTATTGTCACGTGCATTACAACGAAATAGACAAAAAAAAAATTTCTTGCTAATGCGGCAGACGATTGGACATTATCCAAAAAATATTAAAATACAGTAAAAGATATGTTCCTCAAACTGTACTATATTAACTGTACTATATTCCTTCGTATGTCTTATTAGATTTAATTTGAAAATTTTCTTCTACATTATTTTGTCTATAAAAATATCCCTTACGATTTTTTATAAATATATATATATATATATATTCTTTTTGCATCAATTGTTTACATTGATCGTCGTATTTATTATATATATATATATATATATATATATATATATATATATATATATATATATATATATTTTATTTATTTATTTTTGGCATTAATTGCATACATTGACCGTTGTATTTCATTTGAGTGTACTCCGTAGCGAAGTGCGGGTTTTCAGCTAGTTATTGCATAAAGTATAAATAAATAATAAGTTGTTGCATAAAGGATTGGTTAATAAAATCTAAAACTCCTTCAAATTACTACTGCTAAAATAAATGGGAACTATCAAGCATTCGAAAGGGAACGTCTTAAGAATTCAATTAAATAACCAACAGTGTTTCGGCAAATGGAAAAAAAAAGTTAAAATTGCTGTTATATAAACTAACCGCAATACTTTTCTTTAATAAAAAAATTTCAAATCTTGGTACGTAGGCCATAGAAAAGTATGAAATGTTTTACAACACAATGTGGAATAAATAAAAGAAACATTTCAATCACATTTCCAGATGATATCATTCAGATATTTTTCGAAAAAAAGCTCAATCTTTTCATTAAAAAAAATCTTTCAAAAGTTACCACACCTATATGCAAGTGTCATTCATTTACACCATTGTTTTTGGAGGAATCGGAACACACGATTCTTCATACCCTCCCTCTATACATCTCGAACATGCTCCATTTTTAATCTTTATTAAATTCCATTCGAAAACTAAAGCACTCTTAACTCCGAACCGTGTCTGATTGCATATATTAGCACCATTTTTATATTTTCAGAGTTGAAAGGCGAGGTATTATTAGAAAAAGCTCATTTTTCTGGAAATTTCTTTTACGCTGAATTAAAATTTAGAAAAAAAAGTAAATGCCATTTTAAATCTACGTCTATCGAGCTATGGTCTAGAATTATGAAAGGGGGTCACAGTGCTACATACCTATGTTGTGACTCTATTGTTTCAGGTATATATGTAAATCCATACTAGTTATATTGAGCATAGACAGCAATTTTTCGAAAGGGGAAGTGTTCGGAAAATGATGTGCAAAAGGAAAAGTAAATTGTAAAGAGAAAAAATTATTATTTATTGATTTCAATAATATTACTAATTCGATAAGATTTTTGTAAAGGCAGACTTAATTTAGAAAAGCAATTATGTAACTATTATTTTTTTATCATCAGTGTATTTTATTTTTATCTCCGATGTATTTTTTTATCCCTGAATACACTAACTAATTAGTTGAAATGAATATGTATTTTATAAATTAACTCGAAAAATATTTTCAGTTTACAAAAATACTCATTCTGGATGACCCAAATACATCGATTTAAGACATAGTTTTGGTCAGTTAGTTTTGAGCACTACTGGCATTTTTTGCCACTCAAGGTAAAGGTAGTCGAGATAAGAAAACACTTAACCTTGCTTGTTTATTTATGCACATATACATTAGGTGAATGAGTGAAGTTTTTAGAGTAACTGAAGAAGCATTTTGGCTTGTATTTTATTCACAAATACAGTTACTTCTCATAGACATGTTTATCAGAAATATATGTATGCATATGCAAGAAAAGTTTACACTCAGCTAAAATAATGGGCAGGACAAGAGAACGTTGATTTCTGCCTTTTTTTTTAATATAGAGTAATTGAAGAAGCGTTTTACTGGAGAGCATTTTGACTTGTATTTTATTCACAAATACAGTTACTTCTCATAGACATATTTATCAGAAATATATGTATACATATGCAAGGAAAGTTTATATTCAGCTAAAACAATAGGCAAATCAGAAAACGTTGATTTCAGACTTAATTTTTTTTTCTAATATAGAGTAATTGAAGAAGCATTTTACTGGAGAGCATTTTGACTTGTATTTTATTCACAAATACAGTGACTTCTCATAGACATGTTTATCAGAAATATATGTATGCATATGCAAGAAAAGTTTACACTCAGCTAAAATAATGGGCAGGACAAGAGAACGTTGATTTCTGCCTTTTTTTTTAATATAGAGTAATTGAAGAAGCGTTTTACTGGAGAGCATTTTGACTTGTATTTTATTCACAAATACAGTTACTTCTCATAGACATATTTATCAGAAATATATGTATACATATGCAAGGAAAGTTTATATTCAGCTAAAACAATAGGCAAATCAGAAAACGTTGATTTCAGACTTAATTTTTTTTTCTAATATAGAGTAATTGAAGAAGCATTTTACTGGAGAGCATTTTGACTTGTATTTTATTCACAAATACAGTGACTTCTCATAGACATGTTTATCAGAAATATATGTATACATATACAAGGAAAGTTTATATTAAGCTAAAACAATGGACAGGACAAGAAAACGTTGATTTCAGAGTTAATTTTTTTAAAATGCCAAAGCTATTTTTTTTTAGTTTGTGCTTATACTGTACAGTGTAACTAGATCATAGAAGCTTATTCACTATGAAATCATCAATAATTTCAATACCTATGCACCTACCTATCTAGCAATAAGAAGGCCAAAACTCTGTATCTTCCACATTCGTTTTTTATAATTTAATAGATTGGTCAATTTTATAGCCGCTGTTTAGTGCGTATACATATATATATGCATGTGTGTGTGCATGGGTGTACGCCTGCATATGTACGATGCGTTTATCTATTTAAAAACTATACACATGAAGTTCTAAGTTATCATTTAACTAAATTTGTCATGCTCCTTTAATAGTGCTGAAAGTAATGTTTTTCTTTGAAATCTTATTTTAACTTCTGGATTGGAATAAATGTTATTGAACTCAACCGGAGGCTTGAAAAGCCTTCTTTTTATTGAAACATGTTATCTAAAATGGGTTAAAAATTGCGCTCTTCTTCTTTTTTTTTGTATTCTATAATACGTGATAGTGAAATGAAAAAATTTAAATAAATAAAATAAATAAATAAGTATATAAAACTGCTGTGTGGGAATTTTGTTTGACACATTTTTGTCTTGAAAGAAAAAAATTAGTTAATCCATGTAAAAAATAGATGTTTGTTTATTTTGCGACTATTATATAATGAGCTGGATGTAATTTTAATAACATATGAAATTTTAGCCTAAACCCTTTTACTCTAACAGTCTTCTATGTAAATTGAATCAAAATCTAAAAGTCTAATTTTATGTTAATGTAGTAATGAACAAAAATTCTTTGTAAACATTTAAGGGGATCCAGGACACAAAATTCTTCAAATTTTCGAAAAATTTTTATTGCATTAAAAAATTTTCTATTATTTTCCGCTTAAAATGACGTTTAAATCATGTTTCTATCTAGTTAGAACGGAAATTAATTTTTTGTTTGGCAACATTCTAATAGCAGTTAATCTTTGTTTAAAATAAAATTACTCTAACAGTCTTCTATGTAAATTGAATCAAAATCTGAAAGTCTAATTTTATGTTAATGTAGTAATGAACAAAAATTCTTTGTAAACATTGAAAAAGGGTAAATGTAAAAAGTAAGATTGGAATAAATGTTATTGAATTCAACCGGAGGCTTGAAAAGCATTTGGTATAATAAATGCAATAAAAATACAATATTATACCAAAAAAATACAATTTAAATTCATTGTATTTTCACATTGCAAATACTCACAAACCAGCAGAGAGTCAAACCAGCAGTACTGCCACGTAAACTTTGGGCCCCCTAAGCACTAGCGCAGGATAGTACTGGAGCTGCATACCCTCGTAGCTCCCTCTCGCAATATATATATTATATTTTTTACCTTTAAATGTGTTTTTCTGTATGATGGATTATTTCAACATTTCTCGTCTTTAAATTGTTATAAGTCAAGAACCGTTAAAGAGAAATGGTTCTTGGAACATGTCTTTATCAATTATTATTTTTAATTTAAATTCAGCAAACTTGAAAAAAATATTTAATTTTGAAAGTTTGATTTTTTTTAAGAAAAGTTACATAATTTTATTTTGAAATTTTTACTCTAAATATTTAAATTTTTTAAAATTAGTATTTTAAAAAACGCTGTATCAAAATTAAAACTTATATAATTCTGTTTAATTAAATGAAAAAATTTTGAAATTCGACAATTAATATTTCGAGTTATAACGATTTTAAATTACACAACTTTTAAAAAAATTTAATTTAAATTTTTTTAAAACTTTATGAGAAGTTGTATGATGTGATTTTGCTTACAAATTATATGGTTAATCATCACAAAAGAATTCAAAATTTAAATCAATGAATAATTTTTTTAATGAGTCCTGGACCCACTTAAGGTAAAAATTTCTTAAAATTCGTAATTGAATTCATATCTTTCATGAATGACTTTCTGAAAAGTTGCATAATTTAACTGCATTCTCAACATATTCAAACTATTGATTCAGTTCATCTCTTACAGATCGGAAATCTAACTTCTGCTCCTGCAAAAACAAAGTTATCTAGAAAAATGGCGGAAATAAAACTATTAGAATATGAAAAGATATATATCATGAGCTATAAATATCAACCAAAACCTTCAGGGTAAAAATTCGAAAACCATAATCTGCTCCGATGTCTTTAAAAGACGTGCCTGACAGAGCATAAACTATTAAAAGAATTACTAGATATTAAATCTGATCTTAAATAAAACAAAAATGGATAGAAAATTCTTTTTCAATGGTGCACACACAGGAAAAATGTTTCCTATCTACTCAGTAGTGAAGAGTTCTTAGAAGAATAACGGCTGATAACATTATGCGATTATGTAATTTCGGTTATGTGCTAAGATACTAAAAACTTTTTATTACCATGTTTTTATCAACTCGCTTTCTTGTTTGTGTGTTTGTCCAGCACAAATCTTGCAATCGAATTTTAGCTAACTTCCCGACTAGCTAGACATTTGAAACTTTTAGAATAGCTCAGAACACGATGACAATGCATTCTTTTAATACTTTTAGCCATCTTTAAGGAGAATGGAATTCACTATTACCATGTTTTTATTAACTCTATAGAGAAAATTAAGGGGCACTCTAAATGAATTTCATACAAACACAGTTTATACATGAAACAATGTTTATTGAATTCGTTGCACATATAGAATTTGCTTTTACAGCAATAAGCATACGTACTACTTGTATGGAATATATATATATTAACATTCAATAGAAATACACATTGCAAATACTCACAAACCAGCAGAGAGTCAAACCAGCAGTTCTGCCACGTAAACTTTGGGCCCCCTAAGCACTAGCACAGGTTAAAACCTGGAGCTGCTTACCCTCGTAGCTCCCTCTCGCTTATCTATCAACTTTAATAACACCTCCTTCAACCTTAACAACCTTTCTTTAACCTTAACAACCTTTTTTATTAATGACGCTGCATGGTATTTATACTAAGCGCGTATGCCGAAATTAACATATTTCAAGCAGCTTCTTAAATTCATTCACTCAAAAGTTCGATTCTTGTGAATCGAATCTTGTGTATACTGTAGCGAACTGAGGTTCGTAGTGTCAACCAGAAGATGATTTAAACACACCAGGTATACATCACTCATTACATAAACAAAACAAATGCAATTTATTAATCAAATTGATGATGATGAGATATGTACACTGCACAGATGTAAGATGAACTTCGTAACGTAGGTAATCACACTCGATTTTATCGGCGTGGGGCGGAGTAAGAACACAGAAGTCCGCTAGGCTAGCAGAACTGGCTCTGCTTCAATGATGAAGAAACGGCACTTCTCCTGACGGGAAAGGGCTCCCCAATAATATCAACGGCGGTGATCACTGCACGCACCCGGTAGCGATGAAATTATTAAATTAAGGAGAAAGGACTCCTCACTGGAAAATAAGGTAGCAAAGGCTCCTTCCACGAAGACTGGTCTCCGACAAATTAGTGGAGTATGTTTATTCCTGCAGGAACTAGATCGTCGCTGCAAAACAGTCACAAGGGACTCTGAACCGATAAGGGCGGCAAACCCGGCTGCTCTTAGAACTGGATCCGCTACGTGTCAGGAACTAAAAAGACGCAAGCCTCGACTGAGGGGTCCATTCTCTTTTTATAGAAGACCTCCACCGGATATTGCATCACTCTCCAGAAAGTCGAACGATCTAGAACAAGTGAGCAACGGAAATGGGTTTCCTGGGGCGATAATGAAATATTTTCCCCGGGTCTAAAGCGGCCGCCTTTTTAGTTTGTCCTCCAAGCCACTTCAAAGAGTCTCAAAAGGGCCGCTTCGGTAAAATGCGAAAGGCACGAGTCCTTTTGTTTAGGCACGCGACGCCTCCAGGATGCTGCTTAACAATTGATAGTTCATGAATGAAAGCACCTGGGGGTCTCCTGTCATTTATAATAAATACCAGCGGCGTCACCCGGTGGCGATGACTAAATCAAGAAAAATGACCACGTCCCCTAAGGTCCTGTGGAACAAGTCTATCGGATGAACAAAAGGAAAATTGCTGTCAGCATATTGCCACCCAAGCCGTCGGAAATCTTTTGAAGTGTCTCAGGCCGAGATAGAAGAATTTCTTTTGTTAACGGAGAGGTTGAAATGCAATACTCTACATAACCCCCCTGCCGTTAAAGTTTTCAATGTGGTTGCATATTGAAAACCAACGTTTCGTGTGGGTGGTTCCCAATTCTGCTATCTAATGTACCAGTTCCAACAGTTTTTTTTTTCTACTACACAAAAAAAAAATACACAATTCTAACAAGTACGTACACATGCACTAACTGGATTACTAAATACAAACACAAATAAATTCATGGTACTAACAATTAATTCTCTAGGTTACTACATTTACAAATCTAGGTAATTCGCGGACGTTTAAGGAATGTATCTGCTTAAAGCGTCAGCGTTTGTATTCTGTCTTCCCGGCTTGTGTTCTACCCGAAAACAAAATTGCTGCAACATAAGTTGCCACCGAAAAAGACGGCCATTTGAACTGGCATTCTTCTTGAGCCATACCAATGGGTTATGGTCGGTCACGATTTTGAATTCGCTTCCGTCCAGATAGTAGTGAAGTTTTTTTAACGCGAATATGATCGCCAAGCACTCTTTCTCTGTGGTGCTGTATTTCCTTTCGGGCTCAGAGAACTTCCTACTCAGGTACAGGATAGGATGTTCCTTATCACCTATTTGTTGGGCCAACACTACCCCGGCTCCCAGATCGGATGCGTCCGTTTGGACAATAAATGGAACAGTAAAATCAGGAGCTCGTAGCACAGGTGTTTTTATAAGAGCGTCTTTCAAAGTGGTGAACGCTGCCTCGCAAGCTTCGTCCCACACAACCGCCGCGCGTTTCTCCCGTCCCTTTAACGCATCGGTTAAGGGGGCCGCTATCATAGAATAATTTGGAATATAGTGCGCGTAATACCCAGTGAGACCCAGAAATGCCCGAATACTCGTCTTTGTCTCTGGCCGGGGAAATTCCCTAATGCATTTTACCTTTAATTCGGCGGGATTTCGATAACCTCCGCCGACCATGTGCCCCAAGTATTTTACATGGTTTTGGGCGAACCGACATTTCGATGATTTGATTGTGAGCTGCGCTTGCGCTACACGACTTAACACGATATCTAAATGCTTCAGATGCTCGTCCCAGGTCTTAGAAAATATCGCGATGTCGTCGATATATGGAACGGCATACTCCTCACACCCATTTAGGACATCAGCCATGAGCTTACTGAAAAAGAAAGGTGCGTTTTTAAGCCCGAAAGGCATCCGCAAAGGCCTGAATGTCCCGAATGAGGTGACAAAAGCCGCAATGCGTTGGGCCCTTTCTGTCAAGGGGATTTGCCAATACCCCTTTGCAAGATCGAGTATTGTTATGAAATCAGATCCTGCAACTTGTTCAACCCTTTCCTCTATGTTGGGGAGGGGGTAATATTCGGTGCGAATTATTTCGTTCAACCTACGATAATCAATACAGGGTCTCGGTTCACTACCATCGGTTTCTACCAAAATGATAGGCGAGGTATAATCAGACTCACCTACTTGTATCACTCCTAATTTTAACATTTTGTCAATCTCCAACTTCAAGATTTCGTTCTGTCGGTGTGACGTTTTGTATGGTCTAGACCTAACGACCTTATCCGAGATCAGCTCTATGTCATGCGTAACTTTCTCGGTTTTTCCTGGGTTATTAGAAAAAATATTTGCATGGCGACACAATAATTTCTTTAGTTCCCTTTTTTGAGTGAGATTTAGACGAGCGTCAAGTTCGCTCTCGCGCACAATCTCCTCGTAATCGAAATCGGTAGCACCGGTTTCAAAAACGTGGATTGCGAAATCATCCTCAGTACCAATTTCGACTTTACCTTCATAAACCCAATTTATAGTTTCGGGACGCCTGATATAGGGCTTCAGCATATTAATATGGTAAATGCTGGATTTCTGTCTAGGTCCGGGAGTTTGCACTCGATAATTCGTCTCGGATATGCGAGCTTCAATTTTCGCTGGGCCTATCCACTTCGGCGCCATTTTGCTAGGTCGAGATAAAGAGAAAATCAGAACTAAATCTCCAACCTCGAAATGCCTTTTAACTGCGCTCTTATCATACGCTTCCTTACGCTTAGATTGTTCTTCACCCATTTTCTGAGTAGCTAATTCTCGCGCTCTTTTTAATCTATTCACTAGGGTAAGGACGTGCTCTGTCACGGGCCTCTCTTCCTCACAACCTCCCATCCAACCTTCGTACAATAAAACTTCGGGTGTTCGTAGGTTTTTTCCATACAACAGTTCGGCCGGTGAGAATCCCGTACTATTATGCGTTATAGTCCGAATCGCGAGGAGCGAGGCTGGTAAATGACGTTCCCAACTCTCCCCGTTTTCCAAACACAGGACCTTTAACAGTCTCTTAAGTGTTCGGTGGAATCTCTCTACAGGGTTGCTTTGTGGATGCCCCACTGAACTATGCGTCACTTTGATGCCGAATTTCTCAAAAAATTCGCACGTTAACTCGCTCGTAAACGACGTGCCATTGTCGCATTGCACCTCTTTCGGGAACCCGGTTCTACTGAATACCTGCAACAAAGCATCCGTGACAGATAATGACCTTAGGTTTTTCACGGGAATTGCTTCCAGGAACTTTGAAGCTAAACATATAGCGGTGATTAGGTACTTATTTCCATTCTCAGATTCGGGCAGAGGTCCGCAAGCGTCGATGTTTATTTTGACAAATGGCTCGCTAATTATAGGCGTTAATCGCATGGGGAATCTCTTAGTATCTTGAGCATTTCCTATGCGCTGACATGCGTCGCACGACCTCACGTATTCCTCCATTTCTTGGTAACATCGGGGCCAAAAAAACGATTTGGCTAGCCTCTGTTTCGATTTCGTCGCACCTAAATGAGCGTTTGTTGACTCATGGCATACTGCCAACAGTTTTTCCCTGAATACCTGTGGGACAACTAAAAGACTTCGTGTATCCCCAAAGTGGTCCCTCTGTTGTTTACACAATAACCCGTTTATCACTACATAACCCTTCTCGCCGGTTTGACTTGGACTTTCGACTTTTTTTAACAATGCGGCCAATTCTACACATTCCCGCTGTGCGTCTGCGAATTTCTCTGGGGAAACATTTAATAGACTCAACGCTGGGTCTTCGCGGTCGAAGGGGGGTAAAACTAACAATTTCGCCTGTTCCTCCCTTTCCAGTTGTGTCAAAACGATTGACTCCCCATCTGAGGGACTATTGTCCGAACGCTCTCGAAGAGAATCGTTTGACTGAAGTGTCTGTGTACAGCTCTCTTGACATTTGGAACGCGAGCGCGTTATTGCATTGATTTGCATGCTCTTAGAGTTTTGTTGACCCTGTCTTAGAAGAGCTGCCGTTTGATTTCCCAGTATGTATCTTTGTTGATTTGACCTGTCGCTAATGACACAGGCCTTTGTTGTTATATTTCCATACTGGGAGTTCAGAATTACGCGCGCTAGGGGCACGTTAATGGCACGAGTGTCTAACGGCTGAGTGAGCCAGACTGTTTCGCCCAGGTAGTCGTCGGGCGAAATAAATCTTTTACAAACCAGATCAATCGTACTACCCGTATCTCTAAGTATCTCACATACCTGGCCGTTCACAGTCCCTATACTCACATATGGTTTTAAGGGATCTGTGATTTCCAAATCGGCACCTATGGAGTTAACCTCTTCTTTTTTTTGTTAATAACGGACACTGGGGCCTAATATGCCCGACCTCGTGGCAAAAATAGCACTTAATGTCTGTCACACGCCTTTTGTCGAACTCTTTATGGTTCCATTCTTTACGGCGGTTTTCTTTTGGGCGAGGGGAGCTCACCTTATCTAAATTTCGTTCGGGTTCGTGTTGTTCGGGGGGTTTTTCAACTTTCTCTCCCGTTTTTACAGCCCCAAACATTTTCCGTTGGTCGGGCGCGCGTCCCTCGAATTTCTTCGGTTGGTTGGGGGGCTTACCTGTTTTTCTGATAAGCTCAAACTGATCCGCGTCTTTGACCAAGGTTTCAGGGGACGTGTAATTCTCCCAATCCCTTATATTTTGCTCCCGGATTTCACTTCCCATTTTCCGTTTTAATTGGTCGACCAGAAAGAGATCTTTTAACGACTCAAAAGTTGTAACACCGAGACCCTCTATCCAACCTTCGAAATACGTCTTTATTTCGAAAAGATAATCTTTCCATAGGGTTCCTGGCTTACGCTGGTGTCTAACAAACTTCTGACGAAAAGCTTCAGGACTGAGCCTGAATCGCTCGAGAAGCACGCTCTTAACATGGGAATATTTTTGTGTGTCCTCGACTTTTTCCCGTAACACAATGGCCGCTACTGATAATGGTAACAGGCTAATTAAACTGCCTGACCATTCAGCTTCCGGTATTTTTAAATGCTGTGCCTGCCGTTCAGAAAGGCAAAGGTATAGACTTATATCAGTTTCTTCAGGGTCGAATTTTTGCATTATGTGTCTTAATGAGTGTCCCGCAGGTCTCGGAGGACTAACAGACGGGCTTTCTTGGGGGGCTTCCCTACTCAGTCTTAATTTGGCTAGCTCAAACTCTCGCTCTTGTTGAGCTAACCTATCCTCCCGTTCTTGTTGAGCTAATTCATCTTCCCGTTTTTTCCGGGCTCGTTGCTCGTTTTCTATACGGGTCTCCATAATTTCAGCTAACAACCCTTCAGCCAATTTTACATTGTAATCTGCTGAACTTTCAATTTTTTTGATTATCTCAAGCTTCAGCATTCCCAAATCTACCTCACAACTCATTTCTATAGCGAGGTTAACTAAGTCCTCTTTCTTTGCACGAACAAGAGAACCCATGTTTGACAGAATACAAAGCTATTTCAATACTACACAGAATAATACACACTATTATAAACCCTGAGGTAGTAATTACATTAAAACCTGAACACAAAATGCAACTACACAACACAATCAATTAACGTACACATACAATGTATTAACAAAAATGAACTAAATTACTTTTAAAATTCCGCTTGCGATGTTACTATTTTAAGGTTCATAAAAGATAACTCACTTTGCTTTTAACATATCACAACAATACACAATGCAAAATAGTTAAACACAATGTAGTTACACTATTTCTTTTTGAGCACAGTTACATTCCTTAATTTCTGAGAACTAATTTAACACACTACTATTTCAATAACAATTCTACTTTACACAATAACACTAGTTCTTATTTTACCTCAACTTAAAAAAAATTTTAACACCTTTTAAGTTCAGATCAAGCTATTAATTACGGTTCTTAAATTCAACAATTTAATTCTCCTACTTCTGAGAAAACAACCAAAATATTATTTACTAAACTACTGTTGGATACCAGCACAAAAGAGAAACAGAATGGTACTCACAATTTGATGTGAAGACTGGCATCTAGTTGGCACTGCAGCGAGTTTATCAGATGGCACAAGAACGTCAAACGTTCTACTCTAATTCACAGGATACACACACCCGCAATAGCACTTTCACACAGTCTCAGTTCTGAAACACGCGCGAATGTCACTAAGGAAATTAACACTGCAGCAGTTTAGCAGATTTCACAAGAACGTCAGCCGCTCTACACTACTTCACAGGATACACACCAGCAATAGCACTTCCGCACAGTCACAGTTCTGAACACACGCGACTATCACTAAGGAAAACAAAATGTTCTTACTGTCGCTTTTTTTTTTTCGTCTAAACGCTGCCACCAAAATTATGAATGAATATATACCTTCTGTAGCGAACTGAGGTTCGTAGTGTCAACCAGAAGATGATTTAAACACACCAGGTATACATCACTCATTACATAAACAAAACAAATGCAATTTATTAATCAAATTGATGATGATGAGATATGTACACTGCACAGATGTAAGATGAACTTCGTAACGTAGGTAATCACACTCGATTTTATCGGCGTGGGGCGGAGTAAGAACACAGAAGTCCGCTAGGCTAGCAGAACTGGCTCTGCTTCAATGATGAAGAAACGGCACTTCTCCTGACGGGAAAGGGCTCCCCAATAATATCAACGGCGGTGATCACTGCACGCACCCGGTAGCGATGAAATTATTAAATTAAGGAGAAAGGACTCCTCACTGGAAAATAAGGTAGCAAAGGCTCCTTCCACGAAGACTGGTCTCCGACAAATTAGTGGAGTATGTTTATTCCTGCAGGAACTAGATCGTCGCTGCAAAACAGTCACAAGGGACTCTGAACCGATAAGGGCGGCAAACCCGGCTGCTCTTAGAACTGGATCCGCTACGTGTCAGGAACTAAAAAGACGCAAGCCTCGACTGAGGGGTCCATTCTCTTTTTATAGAAGACCTCCACCGGATATTGCATCACTCTCCAGAAAGTCGAACGATCTAGAACAAGTGAGCAACGGAAATGGGTTTCCTGGGGCGATAATGAAATATTTTCCCCGGGTCTAAAGCGGCCGCCTTTTTAGTTTGTCCTCCAAGCCACTTCAAAGAGTCTCAAAAGGGCCGCTTCGGTAAAATGCGAAAGGCACGAGTCCTTTTGTTTAGGCACGCGACGCCTCCAGGATGCTGCTTAACAATTGATAGTTCATGAATGAAAGCACCTGGGGGTCTCCTGTCATTTATAATAAATACCAGCGGCGTCACCCGGTGGCGATGACTAAATCAAGAAAAATGACCACGTCCCCTAAGGTCCTGTGGAACAAGTCTATCGGATGAACAAAAGGAAAATTGCTGTCAGCATATTGCCACCCAAGCCGTCGGAAATCTTTTGAAGTGTCTCAGGCCGAGATAGAAGAATTTCTTTTGTTAACGGAGAGGTTGAAATGCAATACTCTACAATACCTTACAACTTCCCGACTAGCTAGACATTTGAAACTTTTAGAATAGCTCAGAACACGATGACAATGCATTCTTTTAATACTTTTAGCCATCTTTAAGCAGAATGGAATTCATTATTACCGTGTTTTTATTAACTCTATAGAGAAAATTAAGGGGCACTCTAAATGAATTTCATACAAAACAGTTTATACATGAAACAATGTTTATTGAATTGGTTGCACATATAGAATTTGCTTTTACAGCAATAAGCATACGTACTACTTGTATGGAATATATATATATATTAACATTCAATAGAAATACACATTGCAAATACTCACAAACCAGCAAAGAGTCAAACCAGCAGTTCTGCCACGTAAACTTTGGGCCCCCTAAGCACTAGCGCAGGATAGTACTGGAGCTGCATACCCTCGTAGCTCCCTCTCGCTTATCTATCAACTTTAATAACACCTCCTTCAACCTTAACAACCTTTCTTCAACCTTAACAACCATTTTTATTAATGACGCTGCATGGTATTTATACTAAGCGCGTATGCCGAAATTAGCATATTTCAAGCAGCTTCTTTAATTCATTCACTCAAAAGTTCGATTCTTGTGAATCGAATCTTGTGTATACCTTACAACTCGCTTTCTTGTTTGTGTATTTGTCCAGTACAAATCTTGGAATCGATTTTTGACTAACTTTCCGACTAGCTAGACATTTGAAACTTTTAGAATAACTCAGAACACGATGACAATGCATTCTTTTAATACTTTTAGCCATCTTTAAGCAGGATTGAATTCATTTTCAGTTAGTTTTGTTGTTTCAAAATTTCTTATAATTGTTCTCTTTATTACGTATTTGATCATTTTCTTTTAAGTTGATGGGATAATTCATCAAAATTTTTTTTAAAGTATTTACTAGTACATAGAATTGTCAAGTTTATATGATTCAACAAAAAATTTATAAACGTGGTATATAAAGAGTTCTTTATATCTTGTAATAATTTTTTTTTAAGCGGAGGCACTTGTCAAACATTCGACTATACTACGCCGCAGTTTACTGTCCATTTCATTATGGGGGCACAATATAGGTGAGTTGCAAATCCCCCTATGAAGGGACGACACAAACGAAGGCATTTTTTTCTTGGCACGAGGCCGGGATTTGATCAGAACACTTTCAGAACAGAAATCCAGCGCTCTGTACCACAGGGCCGCCACAAGACCGAAACTAAAACCTAGAAAATCAAAACCGTTATAGTTGATGTGCGCAAAATGCACACTAAAAACTTTTAATCAAATTGCTTTAGCTTTCTTATTAAAGCTTAAAAAGAAAATGAAAAAGGAAGTTGAGAACACAAAAATGAAGGTAAAATTATAAAAAATGAGGATTCAATAATCAGCTGTATAATAGACTAGCGGAAAAACCCGTACTTCGCTACGGAGTACATTCAAATTAAATGCAACGGTCAATGTATGCAATTGGTGTAAAAAAACGAAAAAATATATTTATAAAAAATCGTAACGGATATTTTTATAGACAAAATAATGTAGAAGAAAATATTAAAATTAAATCTAATAGGACTTACTAAAGAATATAATACAGTTAATATAGTACAGTTTGAGGAACATATATTTTACTGTATTTTAATATTTTTTTGGATAATTTCCAACCGTCTGCCGCATTAGCAAGAGAAAAAAAAATTTTTTTTTGTCTATTTCGTTGTTATGCACGTGACGATAAATTAATTTAAAGTATCACAAAAAGAAATCACGTGATCAGCATTTAATAAATTAAATTCTAAAAAATAATATTTAAAAATTCACCAAAAATCAGAAAATGGAGGTAAAGATTCGAAAAAGATTTCATTTTAAAGTAATTTTTTTTTCTTTCTCGTGATATAAATTTTATAACCCTCAAATCATTATTTTAAATGCAAACTTAAAAGAATGTTACAGAAACAGCTTAAAAATTTAATTTCAAAAAATCTAAGAAGAATTTTTCAAAAATATTTCTTAGTGCACCCCTACACAATAAGAAGTATCGCCATGCAAAATTTCAGCCCTTTAGCTCCAGCGGTTTGGTCTGTGCGTTGTCTGTCAGTCAGTGAGTCAGTCAGTTTTACCTATATAGATGTTTTACATATACAGATAATGAATTAAAGAGAAATAATCTTTTAATATCGCTTGCCAGAAGAATTAATACAGTATATAATACTATAGCAACTTAACAAATATAATACGTTAACACTATTAATACAATATTACTACAATACTAAAACCACATTATTACAATTCAATACAATATTAATACAATACAAAACCTCCAGAGTGTTTTAGCTACCATCAGTGACACATACCTACTATACCTGCAATACCAATATCAGTATACCTACTAAGTTGAAACGTACAGTATATTTTGAAAAAATTTCTTTTATTGATTTTTTCTTTGCATACTTACATTTTAGTAATTAACGTATAGTGAAGTAAAATTAGAGCGTGATGAACATGGTAAGCTTAATTTAAACCTTGTTTCTTCCCCTTCCCAATTTCTATAGCCATATATGAAGCTGACATTTTTTGAAGAAATGTATAAAAATGAATTAAATTAAACTCTGTTCTCTTTAAGCATCTTATCAGTGGTCCATGAGATCTTTTTTCTTATCAATATATGAAAATTCAGAGATATGTAAATCCCTTTTTATTTTGAAATAAAACAGGAAGCATTTTATCTTATAAAACAAACAGGTAACTTAAAGTAGATTTTTTAGAGTGCTGTGGTGTACGGACAAGAGTAATCCACTCTACTTGAAAATTACACGGAATAAATGTGTCGATACTCTCTATTTCTCGCAATTGTATCGAAAAAGGCAATCGCTTCTGGAACTGAACTTATACGTCACGTGGTATAAGGAGAGGGAAAAAAATTCACATTTCCCCCTCGTAACGATTTTTTTCTAGCAACCATATTATGACTTTTATGCTTTCTACGGCTTCTGATTCCGATATCCCTGCACCCAGGGTACAACTTTCCAGTGACAAAAAGGCAGGAAAAAAACGAAGTGGAATGATCGGTGAAACCCCCCAAGGTGGCAAAATCCTTGATCGTTCGGGGGAGGACAGGGGTGGATTAAGAACATGCCGAACTCGTTCGATTTGCGTGAATAAGCTCCGTGTTCCACCGTTTTATTGTAGTATGTTGCGTATATTTGTGAGCAACTATCGTTACTATCGTGTACTTATCGTGTACTTATTCGTGTACTTATCAACTTATCGTGTTAACTATCGTTTAAACATTTATTGAGAAACTTTAATAAAGGTTTTTAACCTTATTATTTGGAGAGCGTTTAGTGCCAAACACTTTCACATTCAAGCGCTTATAGACGTCAAAAGTACAATATATATATAGATGTATATATATTATATCCATGAAATATATATATATATATATATATATATATATATATATATATATATATATATATATATATATATATAAATGCTTTTTGGGTTTTAAATTTTTTTTGCTATTATTTTATAAATGAACACAAGGATGCATATTATATTCCATGCTGTTCTTTTTAAGCATGAGTAAATGTATGTTGGGTAACTTCAAACCATTTACAGAAGAAGTTTGAAAATGTTCGCCACAAAGAAAACTTCCGCAACTATAGTATTAAATATATATATATCGCGTTTTTGCTCTTTACTGGGGGATAAGACATTTTAACAATCCCCTTTTTACAGAATTATTTTTGTCGTAATGCAGATTTTTGCAATTTTATATGCAGTTTTTTTAGTTATTTATATGTACAGTCGAATCCCGTTATAGCGAACCCGGTGTATAACGAACTCACGGATATAGCGAACGAAAATTTTGATCTCACCGTTTTCCTATTGTATTTAATGCTAAATTATTCTTTTATAGCGAACCTCCGAAATCTTAAGAATCGGCTATAACGAACCGTTTTTAAGTCGACTACTGATTTTTTTTTTTTTTAACTTTTTAAGAATGTTGAAGATACAACGAATGTTGAAGAGGATGATTTACCTTTCGCGATTGGATAAAAAAGCACAAAATTTCACCATTCTCAGAATGTGACATGCAATTGTTCAAAACGTGTGACGATGAAGTCAATACAATGGGAAAATCCGACTGATGAAGATATTGAGGAAGAAATTAAAATGAATCATTCTGAAACCGAAGATTCTGCATGTGATGCTGAAGAAGAGGAGCACATAAATGACGAAATCCCCACCATCTCAGATGCTAGAGCAGCGATGCGTGTAATTAATAAGTTTTTGTCTCCACAAACAGTGGAAGAAAGAGTGTTGGAAATACAAGGTGCGCCCATAAAGTAACCGCACAATTTTTTTTAAATAAGAAAAATATTACTCACCTTCAAATAAATTTATCTCCTTCCAAATAATCATCAAAGGAGTCTATACAATTTTCCAACGTTTCTTCAAGTCATCGAAACACTGTTTATAGGCGTTGGAACTAACCGTTCGCAAAATACGCGTAACATTTGATTTAATATATTAAATCAAATGGATTTTTTTTAAATTAAAAAAATACACATAAAATTCCCGTGTACTACAAAGTATCACACGGGACTTACAGAGGTAAGTATAAAACACTAAGAAAACATAAGAAACAGACAAAATAAAACAAAAAAAAGAAACTAAGAAGAATTACAAATATTTACAATAAATTTACAAAATAATCCGAAAGCATACTTCCCAGAAACGAGCAGAAAGAAATTGGGAGGCCAGTTAATATTTAAGTCCTTAAGAGCCAATTTAAAAATATTTCTCTCCCTGCGGTACTTCGAACACAAAAACAGAACATGTTCAGCATTTTCCTCGCCACCAACGCTGCAGTCACAGGGGGTCGCCGAACACAATTTGAATCTACTCAAATAGCTCTTAAAATTTCCATGTCCTGTGAGGAACTGAGTCAATTTGTAGTTAGCAAAGAAGTGATGGCAAGAGAGTCTCAATCAAATGGACGAGAAAAATTTCTTGGTTAAACTACCATTATTTGAGCTGACGTATTCTTGGTTCCATGACTCCACCATACTCTCAAACATGACCTTCTTAAAAAAAAGATTTGGGAATATTGACACTAATGTCAATTTCACGCCTTGTAGCGGACTTGGCAAGGAAGTAGGCTCGCTCGTTACCAAAGATACCAGTATGCCCACGAACAAAACCAAAGAAAACAGAGACGTTTTTACTTTCAAGGGTTTTGAGTTGCCTTTGAATTTCGACGATAATGCTATTGGCCGAAGAAATATATCAAATGGATCATCTCGGATATATCCGGGACGTTTACAAATCTCTGTTCTTTCATAGATTTTACATTTTGTGATTACAAAGGACTTATTCATCACGAATGTGTTCCTGAAAATCAAACAATTAATCAATATTTTGACAAGGAGCTGCTTTTTCGATTAAAAAACAGGATAAGGCAAGTTAGGAAGAAACTGTTTGATTCTGGGCAACGGTTTCTTTTACATAATAATGCTAGGCCCCATACAGCAATTTCTGTACAAAAATATCTTGCTAGGCATTCAATTATAGTGATAAATCACCCACCATATTCTCCCGACTTATCGCCAGCAGATTTTTTCCTTTTTACGAAGCTTAAGATGGCCATGGAAGGACAGAGATTTGGAAAAGGCTCGGATATTATATGAAATGTTACGCGTATTTTGCGAACGGTTAGTTCCAACGCCTATAAACAGTGTTTCGATGACTTGAAGACACGTTGGAAAAATTGTATAGACTCCTTTGGTGATTATTTTCAAGGAGATAAATTTATTTGACGGTGAGTAATATTTTTCTTATTTAAAAAAAAAATTGTCCGGTTACTTTATGGGTGCACCTTGTATTTCATGTATTGGACAAAGAAATTCATAAAATGTTTTTTAAATCGGAATCACATCAGCAGAAGATTACCGATTTTTTCTATATCAAAACAGTGAGCAACAATTAAAGGCAAAATGAATTTATTTCCATTTGTCTTCACTTTTATTTAATTTAATTAGTATTGTGTCAGTTTAATGTCATCGATTTTAGTCAATTTAATTCATTGATGATCATTTTTAATAGATTTTATAATTTTTTAATACATCATTAATACACATAGCAACTAATGAGTTATACATTTTGTGAACTCAAACTTTTTTTTAGCGGTTCGGATATAGCGAACAAAGCATTTGGTCCCTTGAAGTTCGTTATAACGGGGTTCGACTGTATATACACATATTTGTACGTATGTCACTAAATACTGCGTAATTACACTACTTTTTCACACGCTCGCTGAATTTCGCATGTTGGATTAAACTATACAACGAAGCATATAATGTTTATTATTGTTGTATCTTACGAATGCATTAAATGTGTGTTTGCTGGTATTGAATTAAAGTAGAATTTCAAAAGTATAGTCGGAAAGTATAGTCGGTGATATAAATAACTCTCGAAGATATGGTATTCATATAAAACAATAAAGAGATCAAAAATAATTTCCTCTCTAAATAATTAAAGCTTTTATTTCTTGTAACTATCTTTTGGAAATATTTCCGTAAATAAGGTTAATGCTCATTGATGGATTTGTTCCTATGGCTTCATTGACAGTATTTTCTAAGTGCAGAAGGGCCAATTATGAGCTAGCATAACCTTATATTAATTACAAGAGGCTGCGATGTGACAGCCAACATGTCCAGGATGCCTGTAGTCTCTTGTCGCTGTAGATCTTTCTATCTCATCGGGTTGTGTCGATCCGATTCCGATTCGAGAGATATCGGGCGAGATCGGACGCCGTCGGAAATCCGATCCTACACGTCTCTTCTTGAGACTTGAGGTCCGCGTTTTCCCGCATGCAATGCCGTGTCTCTCTCTTATCGGGGCTCCGCGATCTCCTCTCTCGGTCCGTCTTTTTATTCAGTCACGGCCGAGTCTCTTTTGATCCCGAGTGGCGCGCGCTGGTTTTTGCGATGTTTAATGTGTATTATGTGCCGTATCCCCTCCCAGCTCGTTTTGCGTCGATTATTCGCTGCTTCGACCCCCCCCCCCTCGCTTCTCTTTAATCATTTGCGGTAATAAGGAGTTGTAGAAATGGTCGGAAGAAAGCGGATATCTCTGGCCAGTGAGACTAACTTCTTTTCTCTCTCTTTTTTTTATGTGTATATCGTTTGAATGCGCGCACGATGAGGGCTCAGTGTCTACAAGCGCGTAATGAAGCCGAATTACTCGAATCATCGATTCGTAAGATGGAGCGATAAGCCCGCGCCGTGATACGGCTGCAAAGAAAAAGTAAGTTTTCAGGTGGGGCACAATTAATTGCCTTTGTTAGATTGTTGTTGACGGACTTTGGCATGATGCTGATTCCCCCTCGTATGCGATGGAAGGCTTTATAATCTCTTTACCCCGGCGTTTGGCGAATTTGAAATGATCTTTCAGACATTGGAGATGGGCAATTCCATTTCCTTCTGTTGGGTCAGGGGCAGTTAAGGACAATTTCGGTTTCAGAGAAAAGTAATCATTGAAGCAGGTGGTTGTTTACTGCAGGTTTGGTATGGGATCTGAAGGGATAATCATGCACTGCCTTTTAAATAATGCATTAATATACACAACAGAAGATTTTTCATGTTTTTAATTTACTTAATAATGTTTTCGAGACGAAAAAATTAAAAATTAAACTTTAAAATTTAGCAACAACTAGACTACGCCTTGAATCATTGGATCCGCACGTTTTCGTTACCTACCCTCATCTTAAAAGGCGTTTGGAACGAATATTTCCATCCGATTATTTTATATTAAATAGAGTTTAAAGTGGATCACCTCAGACTTTTTTAATATAGAGGCTTGAATGAGCAGACGCTAATGCTTTCCAAGAAGCAAGAAACAGAAATATTAATCTCAAAGCTGAGAGAATGAAATTCCCAATATTATTTTGATATTTTAGGTTTAATAAGAGAGCTGCTACAACACGTATGCTACAAAACGTCATACTACTGCATTACTTATATATGGGTTGCTACGAGAAGTTATTTTATATTGTTAGTCATTTTTAATGTCATTAAAATATCAAATGTTTAAAACCATTAAAAACATTTTTTAATCTGATCTGGTGATCAAAATAAAAAATTGGAAAAAAATTATTAGATCCTTAAGGAAACTAATAATTTTTTTATTAATTCTTTAATCATTTTTTAAAGTTATTCGAAGTCGCTATGAAAATGTTGTATGTTGTGTATAGGGTTTTTGACCCGGGTTTCCCCGAACCCGAAAACCCGGGTTTTTCAAAGATTTTACGAACCCGAAACCCGGGGAATTTTTAATGTAAATCTGGGGAATTAGTTATTTATCTAATACAGTGGAATACCAACTATATTCCTTAATTTGGAACCAAGACCAATCATATGAGTTTGGCAGTAAAGTTTTTTAAAACAAAATATTTGATCTGGCAACAACCTCAATAAAACGATAATTCAACGTAAATGATAATGGGTCAGAGTCTGAACCAGAAGTAGCAGTTGAGGTGGAAGTTAAAGATGGAATTGAAAATGATGCTACAAGTATTGATGCTTGTACTAAACAAATGTCCCTATCATATGAGCTTAGTATGTTTCTGCAGGAGAATGATAATAAGGAAAATCATAAAAAATCAAAATCTGGTTCATATATCATAAGAAAAGAAATTGAGTTGTTTCGGGCAACAAAAAGCCGACCTGAAATGCTAGATAAACTTTTCAGGTCTTTAACAACAATTCGACCAACTTCGGTAGAAGCAGAACGAGCATTTTCTGTAATGCGTTTCTTTGCTAATAAACTCAGAAGCCGACTCAATGATGGTTGTAAGGTAGTTTTATAAAAAATGAGATATTTGTACCACTTTTATTTATGTTATACATATATGTATATGTTTATTAGCATTAAATTTATTTACTGTTATTTTTTATATTTGAAATTCTGAAATAAATTAAATGCTTCTAATAAATTATTTATTATTTTAGTTCTTTGCTATTGACCCCCTGGAACCAACCAAGTAAAGACGGAAAAACCCGGGTTTTAAATTTAAAAAAAAACCCGTCAAACCCGAAACCCGGGTTTTTAAAAAGTTGCTCAAAATCGAAAACCCTAGTTGTGTAGTGCCACCGGCTGCGTGGGCAGTAAGAAGGAGAATTACGGAAAAACTTTCACTGGATGTATGAAACATAGATAAATAGTACAAACATTTCTCAGATCAACATAGTTGCGGATTTGCTTCTTTAGTTTTGAATTAAAACGAAAATATTCCTGAATTCAAGAGAGAAAACGATTAAGAGAATATTCGTAGTTTAAAACAAATGTAACTTAATATGTGAATAGTTCAATTTTTTTGGCTTTTTTTATAGTAGAGCGAGGAGTAAAATACGTCCTTTAATCTCAAATGTTTTGCGCTTCCCAGTGAAGGTCTTTTCTGTGGGTTGTTGTACTGCAAAATTCTAAAGCTAGAAACCGTATTTTTAAAATATGGTAAGGTAGGTGTCCCAAATATCGCCTACTCTAACTTTTTTTCGACATTTCATTCACCGTTTAGTGTCTGATTAGGTTGGAAACTCAAAGAACATCCCTAAGAACTATTTCCTTTGGTATCCTGAGATCAACCAGCTCTAAAACCAGTGCCAATTTAAGTTATGTAGCTAAATTGGAAAAAATTGAAATTTCCAGAGCGGTACCTAATATCGCATACTTCTGTTCCTCTTACCGCCTACCAGGCGAAGTTAGGAGCACTTGTTAAAAGGCGTTGCTAGCAAAGTCTCTGTTTAATGCACTTTCAAGTGGTATAAACAAAATTAGAATTCGGATGCACCTACCTGATCATTCACTGGATTCTGATTCTTTGGAGCCAAAGTTTACGAAGACAACAGCCAAAACAACTTCAGACGCCATATAGTTTCTGTTGTCAGTGATAAGGGCGTTGTCGCCATCGCCACTGACAGTACAAACCCAGAACTAAGAAGTTACTGTATTTTCTCATACATAGCGCGAATCATATGTTAGAAACACGAGTACGCGATATTAGGCACAGGGGCGATATTTGGGACAGCCACCCTATGTAGCTGTTAAAGTAGTAAACATTTCACCAGAGGAGGTGTTAGTTTCTCTATATAAGGGATATTTAAATGAAAGCAACAAAAATTTAGTGCTCTAACCGCAGTATTACTTTTCTTAAGAGATTTCATTTTAACTTCGCGGAAGAGGAGATTGCTGCGCCAACTATAACGTCTCTCTTGACTGTGTCACTATATGAATAGTATGCTGACTATCTCGATAGTTTTACAGCCAGTTTTGAAATTAAACCACTCGCAGCTATGCTCAAACCAAATAAAATACAATATTTTGAGCGAGAGTTAAGGTTTTGCAATGAGATCTGATGGTCACAGTAGTTGCAGACTCCATTACTTTTTACGGTTTTAGCAATGACGCTCAAATTGCCAGTACTTTACCGCTTAATTTATGGACTTATTTTAACAGTTGCGATTCAGTTTGCAAATGATATTTATTTAATATTCATTACTTCTCCAGTAGTGTAAACACTATCCGTTCTTAGGAAATCAGGGATATAAAAAGGAGAAACAGATTCTTCGTAAAAACAAAACAATTTTTCATAATCTTAGTCTGGCAGTTTTGTATAAGAATTTAAAGAAAAAACATTATGTTCCATATTATTCACGAGAAAGTATGAATATTGGCCCTGAAGTGCTGAATATTTCAAGGACTGTTGGTAATTTTGATAATCGATATTATTAATTCTTAAGAGAGATATGAGGCAAAAAACCTTCCCCTGCAGTTACATCAACCACTTCATTTTCCCCCCACTTCCTTTTCTAGATTATTCCAACAAGTGCAGTGAAGACCTGATTATTCGTGCTACAGCACAAATAATTGACTACAGTTAAGGCACGGATGTGCCCGGAAGACCGAAAAACATGGATAGTAAAAAAATGGTCATGTATAATGTTAAAAATGAATTATTTAAAAGTTTTTAGTTAAATACAAATTGTTCGGAACAGGGTTTAGTTAAAGAAATTAGATAACTTATGTTCATAAGTTTTTAGCTATCTGATTAAGGAAAATATCTGCTATATTCCTTTTACTTGTGAGCCATAATATTAGTCTTTCAGTTTGTTTGTAAACTATTTTTTGCTAGGCACAGATTACGTTCAAAATGTACTATCCACGAACGAGCTATAGTTCAATGTCATTGTGCCAACAGTCATCCATATTACCATTAAAATTTTATTTTGCCTTAAAAGTAATATTTTTAGGATTACTGGTTATTCCCTTTGTAATTCCATTCTTTTTACTATATATATTTCGAACTGAACATTCATGCTAAATGTCACCTAAAAAAATTAATAACTTATTGGAACTTTCGGTAAAAATGTAATTAACTTTGGCGATTTTAAAATTTTTTCTGATTGTAATTTCATTTCTTTTATTTTGCGTTTTTTGATATCATACGTGTGCGTTTGTACATTAGTTAAGAAATAACTGCTTATTGCCTAAGGTTTGATATCTCTTTATACATAATTTTATGCTAAGTTCACTTAAAAGCTTTTCACAATTCTAACACAAGAGGGACATCAATAATTTATCTACCGAGTTCTATAGAGGTAGACAGCTTTACGAATGCTTCGCTATATCATAAGCTCTCACGGTAAAATTTTCTCTACATTCTCTTAAATATTAGATACAGAAGTTAAACACTTAAGACACTTTCCAACAGTACTTTCTTAATATTGATGATTTAGGCACATACTTCTTCCAAAATATTAATCTAAAAGTATGTTGACAAACTTTTAGCCCAACGATTAACCTTTTATGTCCAGGACATCGTAAATTTGTGAAAACTTTTCCTTTCAGAAAATTCCGTGTATCTGAAGTCTCTGTCTCCTCGAATTCACGCGCGCTTGCAGTGGATACAACGAACGACAATCCATTAAGGAGTTTATACTAATTAATCGGCCGCACATAAAGCGCCCAACTTTAATCACTTTGAATCCGGAAGCCGACATTAAAGACCTGCAAATTTTCCACCGTATCTTAAAGCTGAGGAGGAAAAAAAAAATAACACGCCTGCCATATTTCACCAGTTTGAAGACGCCTATGAAACGTCGGCCTGCCTTAGAAGCGTTCCGGTTGAAATTTTTAAACTCCATTCTGTGTCACACATTCTCTTATACATACGACACCCGCTGATAACTTAATCGTAAAACTCTTGTACGGCCTCCGCCATTAAAAGTCTTGTTTATTGACCCATAATCGGAGGAACGGCCCAAGAACGCGTCTCCGAAAGAATTTTATAGCCCAGGCCGGATAAGCTCTGAGGAAAAACGGGGAAAAAAAGGTCCAAAAAATTTGTTAGCGCAGCCCACTATTTTAATACGCTTTTCCTCAAAAATATTATTTTGTTTAAAAATTTTCGAAATGGCAGCGCCATTTTGCCCTTAACTGCCATCGAAAATTAAAAGATAGGTAATATCCGGAGAAGAAGGGGGGCGCCGGGCGGGGGGAGTTCGTTCTCGGGAAAAGGGTGGAACAGGACGACCTATTTCCGGTATCATCATTGGCGGGAACAACAAGGCCCTGGATGAAGCAAAAAAATATATTGGAATATAAGTTTAATGATGGTTTAAACTCGTCCTCCGCGCCAATGAAAAATTTTGCGGGCGCGATATGTCGTTAACACGACAAAGAAAAGCGCAGGAGGTGAGTATCTTAAAAGAGGGAGGGGGGAGGATTGTTTTGAGCTTTTTAAGCGTTAGTTTTGATGGATTCACTCTTGTAATCCCCTCTCGCCCTTTACTTGGACAGTCATTAGTGTTAATGGCGGTGGAGATTTCCGTCGACGATTGTAGGCGGTGTAACTTTTGAGATGCGTTTTCGCGTTACTTAAAGTTATTGTTGTCGAGTTTTTTTTCCACCCTACCCATTTCCTGTACTGCCTGAATGGGGTATCGTTGGTGTCTAATTAATTTGAATTTTACCGGAGCCCGTTTGCAAAGTTTTAGGGTTGTTTAATTAATTAAGTTCTGTATCTCTCTCTTTCTCTCTCGAGTTCTTGCTTGGACTTGAAACTTTAGCCGCTATCTGCAAGGGAGATCTTAGCCGGTGAGCTCAGCTTTTGCGGGATTTTCTGCAGATAGAAGCTTTGGAAACTTGTTTATGCACTTGGCAAAACTTTGGGGAATTCTTCGTGGCATAAAAAGTTAGGACCATTCAACTGAGAGATTGCTAGAACCGCGCGAATATTTTTAACAGCAGAAACATTTCTAGTCGTGAGTTTTCGTAGCTAACGGGAAAGTAGCGCAGTTTATAATTATGATGGAAGTTGAGTAAAAGTTTTCGATCATAACCTTTTAAAATCCTCACTTTCATATGAATTAACATGAAAAGGGAATAAAAACAAAAACTGGAATAAAGACAACAATACAAAAAGTCAAACGCATTTTGACTTTTTGCATTATTAAAATTTGCCATCATTTTCATGTATCAGACTATTAAGGTGGTTACACTGAAGAAAAAAATTTGGAATGTATAGGTTAAGAAATATCTAATATATCCTTGGAGTATTTATGCATGGGTTATATATATATATATATATATATATATATATATATATATATATAAATGTATATGAAATATGTGTAATATACCCATTACATCACGTTCTTAAATTATAATCTAAAAGGGAAAACTAGCTCATATTTACATGGCTGGAGCTAGACTCAGCCTGAAAGGAATAAAATTTAGATTTAAATGCAGCCGGGCTAAACTTCTTAGTACATCGTTTATTAGAGCAAAAATACAGTCGTTCATTCCAGAAGAACGGCTCGGAATAATATCACCTTTTAACATTAAACGCAAGAGGGCGAGGTAGACATGTGACTATTATTTGTAGGGTCAGCAGATTTAGGGGCTCAGGAAGCTAACCCACTCCTGAATTCGGATATATACACTTGTAGAAATGCAAAGGCGTGCGATTCATGGAAGTTCTGTGGCTAAGGGTTTTAAAGCGATAAATTAATATTACTGTGAATTGGATTTAAGAAAGGGAATTTAAATTCTAGAATGGAGGGCATAAAATTTAAGATATTACATATATATAAATATATATACAGGGTGATTTTTTTGAAACTGACACTACTCAGAGCCATCTGCAGCGTGATCTATCAGTCGGAATTCCACCAAAATTGATAGAGGGACTAAGGACCATGGGAAAGTTTCCGTGAAAAAAAAAATAAAGTAGTTCCAAAAGTCGCCGATAGGGGAAGATATGGCACTGTTGTTGTCGAGGGTTAGTATAAAAGGCAAGTAAAACATCAAAATACAAATTCACGACTATGTAGTCAACAGCAGCGCCAGTATTTCGAGCTATAAAGATAAGGGATGAATACCGAAAAAGTTGTAAGCAGACAAATGAATAACAAAGAAATTTCACTGCAACACCATTTTATGCAGCAAATTCACTTCCCCTTCCTTCAATGTGACCACATTCCTGGTGGACGACACATTGCATCCTGAACACTATGTTCTCAACGGCCAAGCGTAACATGTCACCAGGATTGTTCACCAAAGTCCGGGAAAGAAACGTCAAAGATTCAGTTCGACGATCTTTATTCAGCTTTCAGCAATGTGTTGACTCGCTTGAAAGCCTTGGTAAAGATAAAAATTAAAAGTCTGTATGTATATATATATCATAAAATGCAACGTTCTATAACGCGTCTACGACAGTTTGATGGATGGACTCAAATTTGGCGAAACTGACAGCGTATACTAATAGTAACGCAAATACTATATATGGCGGAACTTTGAAGATAGTCAACTCGAAGGTTGTGAAGTTTATCACCTGTCATGAAAATTTTTAATCCTTCACTCACTAAGTGGTTAAAAGTGTGGGCAAATCAGTTGCAATGTACGGTAACTGAACAATCGATTCGTGGAATATTTCAAGTTTTTTAGAAAAATATTTCACGAACAAAATTATTAAGAATAAATTTCCTCGTGGCTGTAATTCGGAATATAAAAACTTTCAAATACACTGGTATCTTTTATATACGATATTACGAGGGGAATGAGCCATCTTCTATTGAAAGTACAGTCTCCAAATGTAATATTCACTGATTGACGAAATTTAAATCCGAGTGAACACCTTGAACTTATTTGAATCATAAGAAAATAAATACTTAGTAAATAATCCCAGAAAAAATTTCTCCTATTCTTCTAGATGAGGACTGAGGTCAAATGTAAGTAGCACAAACCATTGCAGACATTCATAAGATTTATATTAATTTGATTTATGCCATAATAGAGAAGAGTATTTGGAAAATTAACATAAAAAAATATCAGTATTAAACTAGCGATGAAAAAAATAAAATATTACACTGGGCAATCGAAACTTTCAGCACATCAGAAACTGAAATGATACAAAGTACGGAACAAATTGATTTGTTGAATTCCTGTTTTCAATTAGGCGTCGGCATAATATGCCTTAAAATCATCTGAAATATCTTCTTGTGTTTTAAGATGTTCTATAAAAAGTAGAGTATATCAATAAAGTTAATAATCCCAATGTCTTTCCAGACATTGGAAAATCAGAATTTCATGTAAGTATCTTGTGGATCTTACTTTAGTGAACTGTCAGCTGTAGCAAGAGATTTCATTGCTTTTCTGTTGTCCGATGAATGGTTTTGCCTCTTCCAGCGAGATAGTGCCGACTTCCACACATCGCACTGGACGATGAGTGTTTTGAAATTTTTGGACACCGTATCATTTTTATGCGTTTGCTGTGGCTTCCAAGATTATCTCACAGTGGCAGGCTTTTGTCTATCGGGTGTTCTTAAAAGTAAAATATAAACAAATCAAATAAACAAAAAATAAAAAGCAAGCATAGACTGCTAAATCACTTGAACTTAAAACCTATCCTGCAAAGAAAACATAAAACATTTTCAATAGAGGATAGCGCAGAAGCTTCATATCCTCATAATGAAAATATACAAATATAACTAAAAATAAATAATCCAACACAGATAGATAAATATAATAAGAATATAGACAAAAAACAAACAGAAATCAAGCACTCAGGACATCCACGCACCAAAGGCAAGATTCTGTATAAGTGCCGGAACTGAACCATAAAGCAACATAGAGGTAACCGAAAGGTCTCTTCATCAGGGAGCCTAACCAAATCAGTTACCTCAAGGGGAACTTTCTGAATAGGATGCAGGTAAGACCAACAGACATCCCAAGGCCCAGAGTTCCCCAAGGAAGCAATTAGTCGAAAGAAAATGAAAAGACAAGCACAACTTACAGTAAGGGCTCAACGCAACGTACATGCAAGCACACAAATAATCCTAATGCAAAGTCAAAGAGGCATACACACCCCAATTCCGTAAGTGACGGTTATGGTGAAACAGCAGCCAATTCTATCCTAGTAGTTACGTCATTGTAACAATACTACAGCGCCACCCCCCCGCCCCATTACAGCTTAACCAAATGAAAACATAAATACTATCCTAAACATCTTTAAAAATTCCTGAGTCTAAATGCCATTTTTTTTAAAACTTTTAAACTGCCGAAATTTTTAGGGAAATTGTTTTTACTTAAGTTTTCCTCGAAAATGTTACATGCCTCCAAAAAATCCCCAGCGTTGTTACATATGTTTTTTATTCTGTAAAGTTGTGAGTAAAAAATATTATAATAAATTTTATAGTTTAAGTTTCTATGGAAATTGGTAAACGTGATAACCTCAAAGTTAAAAATCTAACCTTTTATCATATATTCCTATTTTTATTTCTCTATTTTGAATTTTAATTTTTAAATCCAGATAAGTCGCACAAATATTATTATCGTTACTCCGGTTTAAAGTTAGTTCCTTTGGGTAGATTTGATTAAGAAATTCCAAATCGTTGCAGTTTAAAATTATGAGGTCATCAATATACCTGAATCCGGTAACATTATTTGAGTTAAGAAATTTAGTTTCGTAAAAATGTAAGAATAGGTTTGCAAATGCACTAGAAAAGCTATTTCCCATAGGTATACCCTTTATCTGTTTAAAGAAACACAAGCCACTAAAGAGGTAGTTTTCAAAAATATTAAATTTACATAAATCAATCCAGTCACATTTTAAGATTAAAGTACTATCTAGATAAGCATCATAAATTTCTGAACAGATATTCATTAAAATATCATGCGGAATACTGGTAAAAAGGTTTTCAAAATCAAACGTGTATATGCTATCTATATTCTTACTCTTTAAAAATGTAGAACATCCTGGTTATTATTTATAATAAAGCTATTTTCGGTAACCTTGATTATATTTAGAATGATTTTGAAATAGCTAAAGAACTTTTTACTGAACAAAGTGTTATAACAATTTGTACTACATGTAACAAACCTAAATTTAGTAGGTACTTTATGGAATTTTATGGTAGGAAACAGGTAAGGGTATTTTAGGCTATTAATCTTAAATTTAAATTTTTTGCTAAAGGCTAAAATCCTATTATCTATTTCTTTTTTTGGTAAGGTTAATTTTTTGATACGTATTATTTGAGTTGTATTCCCTAAAAATTTTTGACGGTTTTAACATTAATTATGATAAAAAAAATCTATTATTTTTACAAAAGGCAAATGCTTTTTCTGACCTATTTTAGTTTATGCCTTGAACTCCTTTACCTTGATTAGAAAATTCTTATTTGATGGACTAGACTTTTCTATCAACCAAAGACTTTTCCAACCTGTTAAATTGAGAACAATTTAAAAGTTTCTTTAAATAAGGTGACATTTTTAGAAACAGGTTGGACTGTCATGTCTAGAGAAGCCATGCTACGATTCTAAGTGATATTTTCTTTAAAATGGTTCGCCATATTTAACAGTTCAGATTTTATAGAGAATTCCGGTCTCTCTACGGAAAGACTTTTCTCAACGAAATAAATTTAGTAATACGAAATAAATATAGAAACGAAATAAATTTAGTAATGAAACAATTATTATAAAATATAATTGAATTTGGAGAACCAAAAAGAAGTACAATTTGTCAAATTCCTTTATAAGCGTAAGTCTTTATAAGGAGAAATTTTCTGTGATAAAATTAAAAGAAATTTTCACATATAGTTCTCGTACATTTTCATTATGAATTATGGCTAATATTGAGATGTATTTAAATTAAAGAAAGCACTAACATAAACAGTAAGATATGAAAACAGCTTCATCCCACATCTTTTTTATATACGTAAAACAATATGTATAATAAATAAAAAGCACATAACTGGATTTTTATCAGGTTTTCTACTTCACATTAAAGAGTAATTCTGTTTAGCTAAAACGTGGATAATAGACCGGAGCCAGTGAACCAAAGCTCTTCTTTGAGATTAAATTTCATTTTCAATTATAGTTATGCTCTAGGTCCGTTGTTTTACTATTTTGATGTCGGTATTGTTTCACCATAGCTTAAGAGGCTCTTAAGCAGTCTCGTGTAAATCAATTTTTAAATTCGAAACACCAGCAATGCGAGCTCTTTCAATTTGTCCTTATGTAAATAAATATTATGCTTAAAATTTTAACTTATTCAAAATAACAGGCATTCGTAATAATCCCGATTAACTTCACAGGCTTGATTACGTAATCACTTCGTTAAAGTGCGGTCACAAATTTTTAAACATTCGATGCAAAATTCCATTTTATACCTTTCAGTACTTAAATATTAGTGATCATATCATAATCTTTAAAAAAACTAATAAAGGTTTAGAAATGGATTCCTGAAAGACATGTAAATATATTCAAAATGGTATTTCTGAGATAACTATAAATTAAAAAGTCTTGACTATAAGACGCGTAGTAATTTTCTGAAATTAATTTTTGAACTTTGTTGTTAAAGTTGTAAGGTATACTCAAGATTCGATTCACAAGAATTGAACTTTTGAATTAATGAATTAAAAAAGCTGCTTCAGATATGCTAATTTCGGCATACGCTCTTAGTATAAATACCACGCAGCGTCATTAAGAAAAAAGAGAGGAGGTTGTTAAGGTTGAAAAGGTGTTATCCTGCGCTAGTGCTTAGCGAGCCAGAAGTTTACGTGGCAGTACTGCTGGTTTGACTTACTGTTCGTGAGTATAAAAATATATTGTTCTTGAAAGCTGTGTTTATACATTCCGTACAAGTAGTACGCATGCTTATTGCTGTAAAAGCCAATTATATGTGCAACGAATTCAATAAACATTGTTTCATGTATAAACTGTGTTTGCTTCAAATTCAAATAGAGTGCCACTTCAAATTATATACACCCAAGTCTAGGTAGAAGTGAGCGTAGAAACTCTATAAAGTTATTTGAAGTAATGAATCCAACCATATTTATTTCCTTAAATAATTGACGGTAAAACTTGTTTTAACTCAAGCTTGTTAACGGCCTTAACCATTTCGAAACTTCTTTTTTCCTCCCACTCTCATACACTTAACATAAAAATAGTTTTTTTAAAATAGCGTACACGCTGGGAAAATTTCTAAAAACATCCCAGTAGCAATTTGACGGAGAGAACGTTTACACCCAGTATCGAGATTCATATCAGTTACTTTTCTATGTACTTGATTTAGCAAAAAATATTCCCGAAGGTCACTTAAGCGTATCGTACTGAGAGAGTAAACTATTTTTCCGGTTTTATGCAACTAAGCATCTATAACTTTTTTCTTAGAGCTGAAGGCGATTGTAAATATGTTTCTTCTTGCAAAACAAGAGACTATGCAACACGACATGCAGGTCAAGCCAGTTATCATGGATTTTTCATTTTGAAGCACCTACGAACTAAAGAAAATTTAGTAATCCCAACTAGGTTTCTACTCTCTCTTCTTAATTGTACATTTTGCTTATTATTAAACACAAACTGATAGAAACATGGAATTTCTCTTCTGAAATCTAAAATCTCTTACACCTTTGATTCAATTGTTCATTTTGACTTATTTTAAAAGCTCTGTTACAGTTTGTGTCACTTCAGTATAAAATTTCTTGTAATAAATAACTAATATACACTGAAGAGCCCCCCCCCCCCAAAAAAAAAAAAAAAACTGCTACACCTGCCTAATATTGCGTGTAGGGTACCCACGAGCACTGGGAACACGACGTGGCATGGACTCGACTAATATCTGAAGGTATCCTGGAAGTTATACCATAAATCCTGAAGGGCAGTCCACAAATTCATAGGAAAGCGAGGGGGCAGAGATCTTTTCTGAAATGCAGGTTGCAAGGCATCCAAGATATGTTCAATAATGTTAATGTCTGGGGATTAAAGTGAACAATGGAAATCTCTAAAGTCAGAAGGTGATCCTGGAGCCACTCGGTAGCACCTCTCGACGTGGGGGGGGGAGGTCGCATTTTCCTGCTGGAATCGCCCAAGTCTGTCTGAATGCACAAAAGACTTGAATGACTGTAGATGATCGGACAGGATGCTATGTACCCGTCACCTCTCAGAGTCGTCTCTAGACGTATCAGGGGTCCCATATCACGCCAACTGCACACGCACCATACCATCACAGAGACTCCACCAGCAAGAACAGTCCCCGTTTGACATGTTCGGTCCATGGATTCATGAGGTTGTGTCCTCCCGATCGTACACGTCCATCCGCCTGGTACAATTTGAAACGAGACTCGTCAGACCAAGCAACGTGTTTCCAGTCATCAACAGTCTAATGGATGTGTTGGCGGTTCCAGGCAAGGCGTAAATCTTTGTGCCGTGCAGTCAACAACGGTACACGAATGGGCCTGTAGCTTCGAAAGCCTCATATCAATAACGGTCCGGGGAACAGTTCGCCCGCTGACACTTGATGATGCCCCAGGATTGAAATCCGTAGCAATTTGAAGAAGTGCTGCACGTCTATTTCGTTTAAGGATTCTCGTCAGTCGTCGACGGTCCAGTTCACCCAAGGTCTTTTCCCGGCCGCACCACTGTGGGAGATTTGGTGTTTTACCGGATACCTGATATTCACGGTACACTCGTGAAATGGTCGTGCGCGAAAATTTAAATTGCATCGCTACCTCTTAGATGCTATGTCCCATGTCTCGTGCACCGACTATAACACCACGTTCAAAGTAACATAAATCGGGATAACCTGCCATTGTAGCAGCATGAAAGATCTAACAGCTTCGCTAGAGACCTGCTGTCTTATATAGGCGCTGCCGACCGCATCGCGTTACGCTGATCGTTTGCATATCTCCGTAATTTTCATACGCACGTCAGTACCAATTTTTTTGGCTCTTCAGTATATATATATATATATATATATATATATATATATATATATATATATATATACACAGCCACGTATTGGCATAAAATGGATAGTACACGCGTATAAAAGCGCAATACAGAAATAAAGACGTCAAAATTTTTGTACTTAAGCTTTAATTCTTTGAAAATATGGAAAAAACATGAAAAGATGATTTAGGGCAACAATTTGGTTACATGTAAACGATAAAAAGAAAGTATTATTTAGAAATGATGCAAGATTTTTAATATGGCGTGTGGTCTCCTCGAACAGCTAAGACTGCTGCACACCTGTTTTCCATGGATGCGATGATGTTATCGATAAGACTTTGAGGAATACTGTTCCACTCCTCAAGAAGTACAATCTCCAAGTCTCGAAGAGTAAAAGGAGGCCTTGGTCTCGCAGCAATGCGTCGTCCGAGCATGTCCCAAACATGCTCGATTGGTCAGGAGAGCACGCTGGCCATTCCATACGCTGGATTGTTTCAGTTTCAAGCATCAAGACGAGCTGTATGCGGTCTGGCATTATCATGCTGGAAAACAAAGGAATCTACAATGGCTGCAGCGTAAGGTATGACATGAGGTCTCAGTATCTCGTCTGCATACCTTCGGCCGGTCAAAGTAACATTCCGAATGATATGCAGGTTCGTACGTCCACCTATGCTGATTCCACCCCATACCATAAAACCAGCTCGTCTGTAATGTGACCTTTCACGAACGAATGTGGGGTTATTTCGAGTGCCCCTTTCCCTCCATACCAAAACCCGTCGGGTGTCACACTCCAGACTGAATCGGGACTCGTCTGTAAATTGCACTTGTCTCCAATCATGTGCTCCCAATCTCGATGTTCAGCAGCCCATCTTCTTCGGGCCGCACGGTGGCGTGAGGTCAACGGAATGCAGACCATTGGCCTACGTGCATAGAGACCTTCCTGGTAAAGAATATTACGTACTGTTTGGCTGGACACCCTTCGTCCTGTTGCCAAGAGCAACTGTCTTTGCAGCTGAGTAGCATTGTCTGTTCTGTTTCGACGAGCTGTTAACAGTATATACCGGTCATTAGTTGCTGTAGTGGCGCGTGGCCGACCTTGCCCTGGTCGACGTCTAACATTCCCTGTTTCTTGGAATCGATTCCACAGCCTTGCAACGACACTTCTGGCGACTCCACGGTCCGCGACACTACGTTGTGTTTGCCCTGATTCAAGTCTGCCTATAATACGCCATGCCATGTATTCCGGTAAATCACGTTGTTGAGACATTTTCAAGTCACCTTTTCTCAAAAAGAATAACTGAGCAATGGAATTTCACAGTTAAGGCAGAGAAACAGACGTTTCTGCAACATCCCAATTCCCGCCCTTATGTTTTTTTTCTGGTTTTTGACGTCATGAACTTTGATTTGCATATGAAGTTTTCTTCTCCTGTTTCCTGCTAGGCTTTAAATTATGGATGATTTATTTTATGTTACTTATCAGTGTAAGTATTTGCTTAATTTCGTTAAAACCATGTGCTCCCCTAATTGTTTTGAGCAGTATATATATATATATATATATATATATATATATATATATATATTTAAATATGTATTTAATAATTTTCATAAATGTCAAATGGATGAATAAGATGTTTTAAAGGTCTTAAGGAAGCAAAAGTTGGCCAAAAGTAAGCCTTAAAAGTCTTGGCTATTGTATTATAATGCTACACTTTTTATGGCTTTTATATGAATATTGCGTAAAAATAAATTTGCTGTGGAATAAATTCATTTTATTAAAGATTCATCTTTTTATAGATGCTTTCAGAAATGTAAAATTGCATAACGTTTTATTTTCGAAATGGATATAGTTTCAAAAAAGTATATCAGTAATATTATTTGTGTGTAAAAGATAAGGAGAATTCATATTATTTTATTTTAAACTCTGATATTGGGACTTAGCAGTTCATTACAGAGAATTTTCTCTAAAATGTTTTTCGGAATTGGTCTAAACTATTTTTAATCCTACGCATAAATTGACTTTTCAAATATATTTGACTCGTAATTTCTCCATAACAGCAATTCTTTCCAGATAAATGTATGATAAATCCAAGCGGAATTAAGTGCCACAAAATTTGATGCTTGAATGTTAAAAGTGACTTTGAGAGAGGAATTGCATATATTTTAGTATACAGTTATACACAAAGTGCACCCGTAAAGTAACCGGAAATTTTTTTTATAAATAAGAAAAATATTACTCACTTTCAAATAAATTTATCTACTTTAAAATAATCGCCGAAGCAGTCTACACAGTTTTTTCAACGTTTCTTCAAGTCATCGAAACACTGTTTGCAGGCGTTGGAACCGTTCGCAAAATACGCGTAACATTTGATTTAATATCCGAGACGCTTTCAATTCTCTGTCCTTTCATGGCCATCTTAAGCTTCGGAAAAAGGAAAAAAAATCAGTCGGGAGAATATGGTGGGTGATTTATCACTGTAATTGAATGCTTAGCAAGATATTGTTGTACAGAAATTGCTGTATGGGGCCTAGCATTATTGTGAAAAAGAAACCATTGTCCAGAATCAAACAGTTCCTTCCTAACTCACCTTATCCTGTTTCTTAATCGAATAAGCACCTCCTTATAAAAATACTGATTAATTGTGATCTGTGAAGATTTGCTGACTACTGCGCAACAGAACAACAATTTCTTAAAGTGTCTTATAGCAGGAGAGGAGACCTGGTGTCAACAATACGACCCAGAAACAAAAAGACAAAGTGCACAGTGGAAAGGACAGTCTTCTACCATACAAAAAAAAAAAAAAAACCGGATGCCAAAATAAAATCAAAGACTAAGGTGATGCTGATTGCATTTCTTGATTTCAAAGGACTTATTCACCACGAATTTATTCCTGAAAATCATACAATCAATCAGTATTTTTACAAGGAGGGGCTTTTTCGGTTAAGAAACAGGATAAGGTGAGTTAGGAAGGAACTGTTTGATTCTGGACAATGGTTTCTTTTTCACAATAATACTAGGCCCCATACAGCAATTTCTGTACAACAATATCTTGCTAAGCATTCAATTACAGTGATAAATCACCCACCCTATTCTCCCGACTTATCGCCAGCTGATTTTTTCCTTTTTCTGAAGCTTAAGATCGCCATGAAAGGACAGAGATTTGAAAACGTCTCGAATATTAAATCAAATGTTACGCGTATTTTGTGAATGGTTAGTCCCAACGCCTATAAACAGTGTTTCGATGACTTGAAGAAACGTTGGAAAAATTGTATAGACTCCTTTGGCGATTATTTTGAAGGAGATAAATTTATTTGAAGGTGAGTAATATTTTTCTTATTTATAAAAAATTGTCCGATTACTTTATGGGCGCATCTTGTAGTTGGGATCCAACTTGTAGTTGAGGAAATTTACGGTGAGATAGTTTGCTATTGGCTAAAAACAACTTTTTATGAGAAAAAAGCGAATAAAACTGTTATGTAAGAATTCTCCTTGTTTCCCTTTATAGATTTTACATTTTGAACCCTATGGGAGGGGGGGGGAGAGCCTTAATGGGTAGCTGATGGGGTGTCCGTTCCCATTGCCTCCCTCTCATTATGACCATACCTTAGCCACCAAATTTTTGTTGAAAATCAGCTGCAGAACCAGCTATCATGAAAACACATACCACTGTCATATAAACGCTTCCTGTAGCCATTGATTTCCTTTTATTCCCGAAAAATTTTATTTATATTCTTCGACTATGATATCATTTATATAAATAGAAGAATTACCAATAAGAACTCGTGATTATCAACAAAAGGTAACTGGTCAGAAAAGTCGAAATAACAACATGTGCATTACGCCTCCACTGGTTTTCCGCTGACCGTCAGAATACTTAAATTCAGTATGAAAACGACCCCAGTTCCAATTATTGCAGTTTCAACTTCGAGAATCTTGAATGTTGGAAGTAATGGAGAACTCGGGATAATTCGAGGATATTAGCAGAGGTGTGGCAGGTTAGATGATTTGTCCGTTGCCAACAGCAAGTCAAAAACCGACCCAGCTTGTAAACATAATTTCGTAAAGCGGTTTGTTTAGTGGGATCTTCCTTAACCCTTCTCGTAATTTCGTAATGATACTTCGGTGTTTCACTTCTGCCTTCTCTAAATAACATTCATTCGAGTTTTTTTTTAAAGTTTTTATATTTCCCTTTCGGCAGCTTATTCAATGCCTATGCATCCGTCTGGGTTTAGCATTGTGTGCATACCGGTCGTATAAATAAGGGGAAGGAATTCGAGGGAAAAAATTAATAACACACAGAGAGAAAAAAAAATTAAACAGTCCTTCCCTTATATCATTGCATACAAGCTTCCCACCCACCCATTCTCTTCTAAACGGATCTGGTGAGTTCTAAATGGGAAGGGGGTTGTCTATCCACCCCTTCTTCTGCCCATCCCCCCCTCAACCATTTACATCAGAAAACACACAATGACGAACCTTCTCATTAGTCGTGCATCCATCATTTCTACATTTCGCAAATTGCAATCGCTATCCCGGATCAGATAAAACGGGGGGGAAGGGGGTCGACGACTTAATCGCATTTGGCAATGTCCCCCCTCCCATGGTATCTGCGAATCATCAGGAACGCACACACAAGAAATGTAGCCAGGCTCTCCTATTAAAACCAGTAGATTAAAGGTAATTATCGACAAGCGTTGTGCCCGCGCTTGTATGTATGTGCAGGTTTTGTAAACGTCAGGCGAGATAGGGAGTGTGGGATATGAGTAAGTTTTTCCGACGAGTTCCATTGCCTGAGCTCAGAAATCAGACAGCTCATCAAGCGACTCCCAGCTTACGCTTTGTATTTATCGGGGAATTATCACTTTGCGGTGAGAAATAATTCGAGGGGCAGCTTTGATCCACGGAGAGATTTTCGACTAGTTATCGGAGCTGAAATTCCTCTAACCGTCTGGAGAAACAACGATTCGTAAACAGCTTACTACTCCGCATAAATCTTTCTACAGCTTAGCGATTCTTGTTTAGAACTTAAAGTACGAATCAATTAATTTGGTTCATTAGGTTTATTTACATTATTTATTTATATGAATTAATTACCTGCAGTTTTAGGTGATTTTGATTTGATAGGATTAGAAGCTAATTTTCCTAAACTGATTGGATAATGATATTGAATCAAGCATTTTTCCTGGCGCTTATAATATATATTTTTGTTTCTTAGTATTTACTGCTTTCTAGCTTAGGGATCATATCATAATTGTAAATGGAGTGTAACAAGTACGTTTATCAGAGTTAAACAAAATTTTCCACTGGAAAGCTTATTTAAACTTATTCATGTCAATACCAAGCTCCTTCTTATGAATATAATTAATTTTGAAATATTGTTGCAAATCTTCAAAATGAAGATGAAGTATTTTGCTCTCATAATTCATTATTTTATGTTAAAAATGTAGTGTAAAAATATTCCCATAAAATACTATTATATAGCATAATATTATATGTAGTAACTAAAAGTTATTAAATTAACGAAGCGTTAGAACTCTGGATACCAAACATGAATTCAAATCATTAACGGATTTCTAAATTCAAATAAAGTAAGCTCATTCAGAATATTGTGGCCTTGTGGTTAAGTGGCTCGTTTACGGTTTTCATGGACATAGAAACGACACTTTAAATATATACAGGTCTCCTGTTTATTCATATATCTATATACAGTGACTATGATACAATATTTCTCTCAAACAGCACAATCATCACTCGATAACCAGAGTCATAACTGAGTTCAATCTAAAGTCCAGCATAGGACTGCACGTCTCAATCATTCTCTCCATTCCTAGCTCATAGCGATCTCTCCGTTCATAGTCATCCCTCCCCCCCCCCCTCCGTCATTTCTTCCTATTATATCCCCTCTTTCAGAAGGTTCTAGATATTCTAGAAGCTTCTACAGAGTTCAACCTTACTGTCGGAAAACGGGCCTGAGGTTTTCCAGTCCACTTGCTTCCACATCTGGTGTCGCAGGAAGCTGTGGCGGCTGCAATTAGTTTACCTTAAGTGGAATTGTCCGTTAACGACTTCTTTAACGACTTGTTAACGACCCTGTAAATCTTAGTTAAAATGGTCGTATTTAGGCAGGCTTTTTCCATTTAAAATTGAGTCCATCCCCACGACGTGCGCGGGCCTCACACATACTTATTACATATTTGCTACTATCTTATCAACACGAACTCAAAAATTAACTAATCTCTTCGATTTGACGTTTGCCTTGACGTTATCTAACTCTTCTCCCAATTTCTGGTAAGCTTCTGTGATTTCACGGTCACAACCTCTTATTATCGAATTAGTTCCCTACTAGTTTAGCCATTAGCTCAATTGAAGGTTGTGTGAGTCTTTACGATGGTATTTTCTAAAGAAAGAAATCGGAAAGGGAAAATAAGGATACAATGCTAGAATCTAAAAATAACAGCTTAATATCCTTACAATTTATTATGAAATACTAAAGATTAATAAAGCACACGCTTGGAAAAGCAGCGTTTCAAAATGAGTTCTCTGTTGTATACTACACTGAAAAACGTTTAACTTTTTCCAGGAAAAACGAAACTTCCCTTTAGAGATGGTTAGAATCTCACAAGATTTATGTTGCTTTAAAGTATTGTTGTGTCCATCAAATAGAGATATAAACCAGTTTAGTTTACATTTCTATATAAAGGTTGCATTTTCTAGGGGATTCTGCGAAAATAAAACATAGAAATATAAATTATATTTTTCTGTGTAGTTTTAGGTATTGTACAAAAATTCAAAATACATCCTTCGCTATCGATTAGATTATCTGTTTATAAGCTAAATTGTTGCAGGATTCTGAGTAAAGATTGGAAATTTTCAGTGTATACCGTTCCCATTAACCAACATTTCATGGTCCTCATACCATGTTTTCATGTGATTTATTGTTTAAAGGGCTCGAGGTGGCCTTGTGGTCACGTGCTGTCTTTCGGTGCTGAGGGTGTTCGGATCGAATCCCGGTGCGCGCCATAAAATGCCTCCGTGTCTAGGCTGGATTTGAGCACGTTAAATCCGTAGACCGGAAAGTCTTTCAATGAAGGTCAGTGAGGGTGGGAGAGGGTACAATCCCCCTAGATGCCGCCCCTGGGGGTGCTCGGTCAAAATTGAGGTGGCAACTAGCCAAGACGGACCCCGACCCTTGTGGTGCTATTTAAAACCGGAGTGGCACACTTCAGCCTGAAGCCTATATGGACCTAGCCTGGAACCCCCAGCCAGGCATAAGAAACAACATCAATAACATTGTTTAAAAGCAAAATGGATCCCATTATTGCTAATTAACTAACCAATGGATTTTTGAAAAAAGGATTTTTATGGAAGTATTTATATTTAATTGATTCATTTGGTGAAGAACTTGAAGGCATAAGGAATTACTTAACAACAAATACTAAGATAAGCAAAAGGTATTCTCAAAGTACACTTGAATTGCAAAGTTTGCACCTATCATAAATTGACACGGTTATTTAGTTTTACTTTATATCCCCCTGCTTTTGATGTTTTATTCTCTTTTTCATTAAGTTAAGACAATCGTTCATGTTGAGCTTACAAGTTTGGTTTGATGATTTTTAGTTTTTGGAAACGCGAGCTCAAAAAGTCCTCTGCTTAGCAACAAGATTTGATTTATACATATACAGTCGAACCCCGTTTTAGCGCATCCGGTATATAACGAATTCGCGGATATAACGAACGAAAATTTTGGTCCCCCCGTTTTCCTATTGTACGTAATTTAATTACTACAGTCGAACCCCGCTATAACGAACTTCACGGCACCAAATGTTTTGTTCGCTTTATCCGGTGGTTCGCTATATTCGAACCGTTAAGAAAAATGCTGCACGTTCACTAAACGTATAACTCATAATTTGCAATGTGTATTCAATAATGATGTATTAAAAAATGATAAAATCTATTAAAAATGACCATTAAGGAATTAAATCGACTAAAATCGATTGCATTAAACTGACACAATACTAATTAAATTACGTATAATAGGAAAAAGGCGGGACCAAAATTTTTGTTCGTTATATCCGTAAGTTCGTTACATACCGTGCTCGCTATAACGGGGATCGACAGTATTGTGTCAGTTTAATGTAATTGATTTTAGTCGATTTAATTCATTAATAATCATTTTTAATAGATTTTTATCATTTTTTAATACATCATTATTGAATACACATTGCAACTAATGAGTTATACATTTTGGGAACTCTAGCATTTTTCTTAACGGTTCGGATATAGCAAACCACCGGATAAAGCGAACAAAACCTTTGGTCCCTTGAAGTTCGTTATAACGGGGTTCGACTGTGTATATATATATTTATATATATATTTATTTATTTATTTATATATATGCCCGGTGGCGTAGTGGTTAAAAGTGTCAAGCTGACACCCCATAGGTCCAGGGTTCGACTCTGCTACTGGGCAAGGTTGACTCAGTCTTTCATCCCTTGAGTGGGTCGATAAAATGAAGACCAAGCATGTTTGGGAACTAAACTCTGGGGGTCCCACGTCAGCTTGACCAGGTGACTGAGACATATGCTATATGGCATCCCAAGCCCACGTTCTTGAAAGCAGATATGGGTACCACCGGCCTTGGTTCACAGCGGACTGTTGCGCCATGAGTTTAGTTATATATATATATATATATATATATATATATATATATATATATATATATATATATATATATATATATATATAACATTTAAAAATATTCTATAACATTTAAAGCTAAAGAAACCCTGAATTAAAAGTTCCGATTCTAAATTCTAAAATCCTTAGAAAATTTCTAAATTCTAAAATCCCTTTTAAAAGCTTTCGCTACGAAAGTTTTTAAATGGCGGCTCAATTGCTTAAAAACCAAACATGCGTACCGTCAGTTGTAATTTCATATAGGCTTTGCTCAGATTACATAAAAACCCATGTGACTTGTCAACAGCAGCAAATCCCTAATCGCTATCATGATCACATGACAGAGCCCATAAAAAGTCGATATAAGCCGTACCACCAATGTACAGGCGCTTTTTGGATTTTGTACTCGTCTTGGGGAGACATACTCTTCTCCTAATAAAAATCTGTGATGCCGTAATTGCACGGTCGTCTATCTTTCCGAGCTACTATTTCTCTTCTTCCATTGTGACATGCTGGATACCAGTCTTCTCTCTCCCTGGGGTGTCCGGTATGTTACATGTATATATATATATATATATGAGATCACTCCTGAAATGCAGATTGTCTACTTAGAATAAACATCGTCATCTCCTGGTGGACACTCGTACTCATCAACTCGAGTCAACAAGCCCATGTATACGTCGTCAAAGGGAAACTGATCTTTTACGACTGAAATGTCGAGTTCTCACTTGGAGAGGAAACGTAGTACAGCCTCGAGATCCAAAATCCTTCACTTTTGCCTCACAATATATATTTTTTTTCTTCCATTCCTGTTTTACCCCCCGAACAGCAAGAAACATAGGAGCCTCAACAGCTTCTCGTGTTCCCAGCCGTACGCAGCGTAATCCCAGCGCGGGTTTATCTGGAGCACCGCCGCGGTGTGCGGGCAATAAATCCGAACAAGGCCCCGGACAAGGCGTATCTCGGTGCCCGCGATAATGAAACTGTAAAAACCCCGGCGCACGATAATGAGGAGGCTGAGTTATAACGCGAGGTCTCCCTCTGGAACGCTCGCCTTATCTAGACTCCTCCCTGGATGTCAACCGAGGCTCGTTGACGGCTCGTCACGCGGGGCTCGTCGCCGTCGTATTTCAAAAGGCGTGGACAGTTACGAGTCGGGAGAATTTTCGAGAGGAGAGCCGAGGCGCGGTTGCCCACCAAACATCCAGGTAAAAGAAAACCTGTCCCAGGCACAATGCTCTTCTACGAGTATACATTTGATGAGGACGTTAAAAATACAGGTTTAGGGTATTTTTGTAGTTTTTTGGAAAATTAGATGGTATGCTTACAAAAGGCTGCCTCCATCTCGGATTGGACTCCTGCAGCTGTGATATGTTTTGCGTGTTGGGATTTCGCAGCTTTGTACGTGTAATTACGTAACATCAGTTCAGCTAATACAGTCCTCCTCTGACTCTTAAAAAGCGTATAATGTAAGCCCCAGTACGTAATCTTCCTATTTGGATTTTTCATTCTATTTCGGAGAATAATTGTAAATATTTCCCCTCTAAACCCAATGAGCTTCATGATCAATTGAAAGTTCTGGGTTCATGTCCCACGTACTTAAAAAAAAAGAAAAAAAAAAAAGGCCTGGCTAAATGTTGCCTGATACTTGACAGCAGAGGTGTCAGATCTAATTGGAGGGGTTGGAAGCTCACCAGATATTAATAAGTGGGAAAAAAATATTCAGTATGAAGTAAAATGAATTGTGGGTGAATTTCTCCTTTTTTTTAGAACTTGCTTTGTCTACCCCTGTTTAGAATTTTGATTTTAGTATTCGTCATGAAAATTAATGCCTACTAATTTCAACCAAAAATATTTCGTTTTGTTCTATTTGAGCATAAAGTTTTATCAACTCTATAATTTTATTAAAGATAAATTAAAAAACATATTAACCTTCTTAATATCAACGTTAGCGGTAAGTTAATAATATATAAATCACTATCAATAACTAACGGTTATATATCAGCCTCACTAAATCAGTAAGATAAAAATAAACAATAATACATAAGTGGAACCGACAGCTACTTAATATCTGCAATAAAAATAAAAGAAAGAGAGGCAACTAGTTTCGAGCTAATTGATATAGTTATGAACGATACACAAATTTTGTAACAGCAACTAATAATACATTAACAACAGCACAATAGAAAAAATACATTTAAGATGAAAAACTAAAATTAAAAATAGTAAAATAATATAATAATTATAATAAAATAAGCTGTAAAATAATAGTTAATATATATATATATATATATATATATATATATATATATATATATAAAAATTATTATTTTACAACTATTATTAAAAATGTTTGATTATACCATTTGTTTCTTTATTTTATATTTGTACATAATAAAACTGTTTATATTTTTATAGTTTATTCATTTTTTGCAAAAACTAATTAATATGGCAAAGAAACAACTGTGCTTTTGTACCTTTTTAAAAAAATTCCTAATACCGGTATCCCGATATACCGTTTGAAAAAATATCGAATAACGGTATTGTATTTTTGGTCCGGTATTGCAGTCACTAGTTGTAACATACCCACATAGAAATTAGCAAATTAATTTAATAATAGGACATGTATAGGAGTGAATGAAATCTACTTACATTTATCACATACTACAATCGGAAGATGTATTCAATGAAAAAGAAATGGAAAATTCTTCAATAAACCAAAGCTTAAAATTCGGAGAGAATGTCCCACATAGATATTGAATCAATCTTGTGCTGTCTGTTAAAAAGAAATCGTTCAAAGGGTGAATAGATAGAAAACCGCAAGCAAAACTGAACTAAACAATAATTCATTTAAAATGAATGGGAATTGTCTCGTTTCTTTTTCACTGTTCACAACATGTGTGGTCGGAATCAGTTGGAACTCTTCTTTTTTGCGATAGAGTTTATGAAAATACAATAAAATACGCTTGGAGAATTCACTGGGCTCATAAATGATTATAAATAAGCATAAGTGAGACCAAAAATCGCATCATAAAACTTCTACGCAATACCATCCGAATGATATCGGTATTTTAGTAGATTCGCGTATTTCAGTGATTTCTATCAAATAAAAAACGCAATCGGTAATTATTATAGCAAAAGTGTTTTATGTAATTTAATAAACAGTAAGAAAAATCTATGTGCATTTTGAATGCATCTTAAATTTATTTCGATCAATAACTAAAAATTCCTACCTTAATATTACACAGTATAGCAATATTAAAGGCTTACTAGAATGCAGATAAAGTAATTGAGATGATTTCAGAAAAAATAATAAATAAAGATTTCTATTTTATAGAATGATTTGACAGATTTTTTTAGACTGTATACACTAAAGTTCATCTTAGATAAAGATTGATTTTGCAATGTAAGCACATAAAATTGCCGCTGAAAATAAAAATTAACTTAATTTTTTTTTTACACTGTGTATATTACTACTCTTAAGATTTTTTTTCAAGAAAAAAATAAAGTGTTTTGAAGCCCTGTCCAAAGGCACGTAATACTGATCCACTTACACTGTTAAAAATATCCGTAAAAAATTTTAAATAAATAAATGTACTGAAAGCAAAGTTACCCAAAAAGATTTTTTCTGTTTTCAAAATTTCCGTTTTCATAAAATCCGTGATGGACATTAGTTGATGTTTTCATTCACGAACATTTAGAAAACAATAATTTTCAGTTTCCGGCGAATCAATGATAAAAAAAAATGGCCGTTTTTCACCGGGAATACAAAATGGTAATTTTTTGTTCAAGTAACACTGAAATTTTTTTTCAGTTATTTGCGTGTAATGAGGGATGTTGTGAGTTTTTTTTTTTTTTAAGAAATTTTTGCATCATAAAATTCTGAGATTTAATTCTTTCTACTTGAACAATATTTACCCTTTTTTAATCAAATATTTCTAATAAAACTGAAAGCTATTAGAAATTTACAGCAATGTAATTAATCTTTATTATTTTATAAACTTTAATGTAGTAAACTATTGTATAAGTTGTGATAAAACTTACAATCCGTTTTTTTTCACCCTCAATATATAGGAGATAAAATTACTATTTTGAACTAATTTTCTTTCATTATGATTTTATAATCATTACAAACTACTTTCAAAATCTTCCAATTTTTCGCAAAAATTTTATGTCTTCGTGGTAGTCTAAAATATCTGAATTTACCTTAACAATGCAAAATTAATGAGGTATTACGTCCAAGCAAATCTTTCCAATCAAGTATTGATGAACTCTATGTATTAAATATATCTCTTGTAATTGCATAATATTTTTACTGTCTGTCATATTTCTTCAAGATATATTTATTTTTATCTCATTTATCAGCATTAACCACTTTTCTTAAATCCATTATCTTTTAAGCATTACCGCTGAAAGAGGATAAATTCTGTATTCACGATGAAGTACGGGGATTTTCTGATCTGGATTCACCGCAAGCAAAAACTTCCATTCGCTTCTACAATTTTTTAGTCAGAGGGCAATGTAGGCCTCATGCGTAGGACAAAAACCTGTAGTGGCTATAAAATATTATACCACGATGTCTCAACATTTTTCGTGTTTACTCGAATGTAGCTTCTTTCCCATGAACATGTCCGAATCCACATTATGCGTCGCATTATTCGTTCTCGAGTGGAAAGCGCATTTCGAATTTTTCTACACCATTTCAGAAAAAAATTGCATTTTCTACTTATTTTAACCCTTCAGCGGGCGCGCCAATTTTTGGAACACCAGCAGGCGCGCGTGGCACAAAGTACAACGTCTCTTCCAACCTTGATTGTTCCTTTTGTTATAAACTTTCAAATTGAAAATAATAATTCTGCGTTTTACAACAAGTTATAAAATGATAATAATATTGAGATATATCTATATATTTAAGTTGCTAAGCCGACTTTTTAGGCAGTCAGTGAAAGAAAACTACTGCATCAATTTACTTCATTTTGGTCTTAAACGTAAGATTGCAATCTGTAGATTTGTCAAATTTGGTTTTTGTAACCGCAATTTCTATTAATTAGCGATAATTTACAATTAAATATTGATTTCTGCTCATGCTCAGTGGTATGTTTAAATCTGGCTTTAGAAACTCACTGTTTCTGCGCATGCTCAGTGACATGTTTTAACGATAAACACGTATATTCCGAGGATCTCTCTAGATCGCTCTCTGCCATTTTTATTTTATGATAATTAAATTTGTGAAATATAAGATTTAACCTGACGGAAATTGTTTATTTCGCGCTGTTCAATTAGCGATAATTTACCTTTAAAAACAATTGCTTTCTGTGCATGCTCAGTGACATTTTTAAATCTGGCTTTAGATATTCACTAAGCACGAGGCCGCTTAAACACATTAATTTGTTTCTGCGCATTATTATGATTTTCAACATCTGGCAATGATGAGTATAATTTGTGTATTAATACATTTATTTACTATCTAGCCGTCATGTTTTGACGGGTATCAACTAGTTTATAATTAAAGGTCAAAGAATACAGATACAATCACCTTATTTCAAAACTGTCCGGTTTATTGGATCAACTTGCAAATGGATTCCTATTATGTCTAAAAACCTAAAAAATAATGAGATTGTCCATCTTCGTGATATGCGGGATACCGTGTAATAGCTGCATATTTGATCGGGTACATCAACTCCTACTTTTGTCGTATTGTAATCCAGTATAATCGTTGGTTTCACGGTTAAATCACGACTACCAATGAATGGAAAGGAGTACAAGTGTCAGAAAATCAGACCTACATTAGAAAGGGTGTAGCTATAAATAGAAACTGCTTAGAACATTCAAACCTTATATGCAAAAACTATTCAAAATTATGGAAATGTTGCACTCTGTACACGGTTGCGCCCGCTGAAGGGTTAAATACCACCCAGATTAAAACACGAGCTCACGACCTCCTATTTGATTTGCTAAAGTTCCACTCATGATCGTTTTAAATGTATTTTATACAGGTATTCCTGGACTTACGACCGCTCGCACTTAAGACCGAAATTTTTAAAAAAATTATTTTTATCTCAAGAATATTGTTCCTCGAATGTACAGTACATACCTATATGCATTAAGTAATTATAAAAAAATATGATGCAATATTCTACAATACTGCAAAAATTTATGACGCAATAATAAAAATGTATGATGCAATACTTTCGATATGTAGACGATAAATCAAATAAACCTCCATCCGAAAGCCAACAAAACAAGTGCGCAGTCGTCGCTTCTCGTTATTATTACATAAAAATATTACCAACTATTTTGCATTGTTAAATATGTAGTGGTTCGATATTTATCTGTGAAGTTAAGTACATACATAATTTTGTTCTCAGTATGACTGGAAATAATAAAAGCACTAAGAAAAAAATAGAAGTATAATAGATTTAGAAATGAAACTTAAAACAACAAAAGACCATGGAATCGGTAAAAAAAAGTGAAGGATTTAGCATGTGAATTAATATTGCCTCATTCCATGATCTCCACTATTTGAAGAAATAAAAGTGTTAATTTTTGAAGCATTGAAACAGCTGGCATCTCTGAAATCAACAATTATAATATCAAAACGACAAGGATCCATCCACGAAATGGAAAAACGTCTTAGGTAATTTGAAGGGAGGATTTAATTAAAAAAAATTCTAATAAGCATCATGACCATTGAAACAAAAGCTAGCAGTCTTTTCGACCAGTTGAAACTAAAGAAAGGGGAAGATTATGACCAGACTTTTACTGAAAGCCATGGATGGTTTCAAAGATTTAGGAATATAAATGAATTTCCAAAATGTCAAAATAAGTGGAGAAGCTGATTATAAAGCTGCAGAAGATTTTATAACCGAATTTGATGAGCTTCTTGAACATGAAAAGTATCTAAAGGAAACTCGTCCATAAAGAAGCGAAAAGTATGCCAGATTTAAAGGCGTCAAAAGATCGAGTTACACTTTTATTGGGTGGAAATATTGCTGACTTTAAATTGAAACCTGTCATGATAAGAGATCACAAAATCCTCGAGTATTCAAAGGAATAGATGCAAATAAGTCATTTCTTAATTACCGCTGCAACAAAAAAGCTTGGTTGACGCAATTAATGTTAGAAGATGGGTTTACGAATGTTTTGTGGTGAAGTCAAAAAATACTGTAAAGAGCAAGACAATCCCTTTAAAACACTTTTATTACTGGATAATGCATTGGGACATCCACCACATAGATTAGATTTACATGCGAACATAAAAGTTCTGTATCTACTTCCGAACACTATAAGTATTTTACAGAAAATGGATCAGGGAGCAATTGCCATTTTTAAAGAAAATTTCTTAAAAATTATGCTTGCACAAGCAATAACGGCACATGAAGAGGGGATGAACTTTTGGAAAAATTTTAATATTCTTCATAGTATTAAGATTATAGATAGAGGCCCGGAGGAAGTCACTCCAGTATGCATGTACGGAATATGGAAGAAACTAACAAAACGTTTTGAAATGAATGCAGTTCATTCAGTATCCGAACAAGCAAATCATATGGCCAAAGTTGCAGATCTGATCTTAAAATTTGGTGAGAAACTTAATCTGGAAATCGACAAAGAAGATAACAACAACGATCAACCAATTTATTGAACATGATCAGAATGGGCTTACCAATGAGGATTTGCAACAGATTGCAACACAGTAAGCTACAGTAGAAGAGACGGAAACAAGCGAACAAGCCGAAGTTCAATTAAAAAAAAATTTGAAAGAAATGACTTCAGCCTTTTATTATATTAATAAAGGACTACAAATAATTGGAAGCAATGGATCCTAATGAAGAAAGATTCACAAGTGTAAATCGTCCAATTCGGGAAAATCTGGCCTGCTACCAGAATATATAAGGAACCAACAATACTAAGGAAAAGAAAAAGCAAACTGTTCAAACTGCCATAGATAACTTTGTTAAAAAAAACTTGCAATGTATCTTCTGTCGCAAATTCTGAACCAACGGACTGCACAAAGATAATATGAAGATAATTTATGACTTCCAAATAAAGTACAATGTATTTTAAATTACATATGTATGTATGAAATTAAAAAATATATGTATGTACATGTAGAAAAAAAATTTTTCTTTGAAACTTGACTTACGACCAAATCAACTTACAACCAATGTATCGGTTCCTATCTCGGTCGTAAGTCGAGGAAAATCTGTACTGGTTATATTAATTGTTATATAGTTCATAAGAACATTAATGTTTTATGGGATATAAATACTTAAGAGCAAAATCAGAATTAAGTTTTTATTGATCAACTATATTTGACCACTCAAAAAAATTTCAAAATTGTAACTTTATTGTGTTAGAAATAAAAGGATTCCTCCTTTGAATTCCTTTATCAGGAGAAAGTTTCAAAACGAACTTTTCTTTCAGATTAAGGATTCTAGATAGACGAGATTAATTCTACAATCCTAATACCACCTAAATATTGTCACGAAAGATGCCTGTAATCCTTCAAATCAACAAACAAACACAGCTAGAAAGAGAATCTCTTTTACTTTGCACAGATGTTTGCATAGTAACACAGGTGCTTTTAACAAGTCATATGAAGATTATCTTGGGATGTAGGGAGAAAATGGGCATAAGTTCCTAAAACGCCGTAATTAACTAGGATTTTGAGCATATATTTACTTGTCTGGTGAATCACAACGTATGCTAACTCTCAGATAAGGTAAGCTAAGCAACATTAAATTTGGTATGTAGTATCTTTATAAAGATAAAAAAACTGTGTCTATTAAACCATTTTCATATCTTCTTTAATGTAACTGCACTGTCTGTATATCCAAACAACATCTGGTGTTAGAGGCATTGTTCAGATAAAAACCCGCCCACGTGGTATAGTGAATGAAGACGAAAGCTGCCACTACGTGGGCTTGCGTTCGAATACCGCCCAAGGCACTGACGTAGACAGGCCTGAACTGTCCCCTCATAGTTATGTTTACATTGGGTGCTTCCATGATGGAGAAGCCCACATATCTCACGGTGTAAAAAGGTCGAATGTCTTCAGAAAAAGTACCTGCCTTATCAAATACATACATAATATGTATGCATGTATTTCCATGTAAAATACAAACAGCCATGCATCTCAAAATTCAAATCAAGAACGTAGTTTTTATTACTTTGTTATCTTTCGTTACAATATTTGGTAATTAATTTATTTTACAGTTTCTTAGTGAAAAAAATAACACAGAAAGTGCTAAACAGGTGTTATTACTGGACAATTTGGCAGTAAACTTGGCTTATATTTGTGCTTCATGTAAGACTGTTCGATTGCATTTGCCAATGGGGAAATGTCGTGCAGTGTCACATAGACTAGTATCCAAGCGTATTTTTTTCTCCTCTTTATAAGAAATTTTCTAACAATACAGAAAAGGAAGAAGCGACGTGTCTCTCCCCCTACATTCGAATTTCGAGGAAGTGCTAATCCGGAATCCTCCCCGGTAAAACGGCCCTCTTCGATCTCTGTCGCTTGCAAGACGACGGTCCCTCTTTGCTCGAAACGTTCGACTGTCCAGAAGAGTGCTGCCATCACTTTGTCTTCTGCTCCTCTGACTCGCAACAGAAGCACCGACGATATGATCGATGGTCACGACGAATGGGCAACTGTTCCAACCGCCCCCCCTGAAATGTCGCAGATCTGAGGATGACGGACGATGGGACAGACCTCTTGCGACAAGGACTGTTCCGTGGCATGGAAGCTGACCGACGAAACTTGCTCTAATTAGGAAGGTAGGTCGTGATGCAGTACGACAAAAAGTTTTTTTGATTTTTTTCTAAAGGGGGGGTACAAGAATGTAAGCAACTTAGGGGGATTGAAAGGAATGGCTTGGTGACCCCTAATGGAAATACGCTTCGTGCATATTTTTTTCGACTTGTATTCTGTAAATTGCTCATGTAAATGATTCACCACTCATTAAGTGTATAGGGATTGTCTTTGGAGATCTTCACGATACATGAAAGTAAAACAGCCAGCTCCGAGCTTAGATTATTTACTAATACAGTCGAACCCTGATATAACGAACTTCAAGAGACCAAAGGTTTTATTCGCTTTATCCGGTGGTTCACTATATCCGAACCGTAAACAAAAATGCTAGAGTTCACAAAATGTATAACTCATTAGTTGCAATGTGTATTCAATAATGATGTATTAAAAAAGGGATAAAATCTATTAAAAATGATCGTTAATGAATTAAATCGACTAAAATCGATTACATTAAACTGACACAATACTAATTAAATTACGTATAATAGGAAAATGGCGGGACAGAAATTTTCGTTCGTTATATCCATGAGTTCGTTATATACCGATTTCGCTACAACGAGGTTCGACTATATTTACAACGTAAATATACTGAAATTCGGAAACACCGTGTTAGGTTCAAGTTTTACTTAGTCATTAAAAATTAATGAACCAATAGAAACGACTGAAGTCGCTTATAAAGTTTTTTTTAGCGTAAACAAGAACTAAATAGGTACATTCTTGTTGAGTATTCACTCTCTAATCTGTTTAATAGGCCACATAGTGAACGGTGTTCCATCATAAGAAAGTACCAAGAAAAGTGTCTCCTCCCCCAAAATTCTTCCATTTTCCCAACTTTTGTATAATATCACATTCGAGTATTACCTCACTGTAAAATCGATATTGTTTGACAGATGTATTAAAGGTGTTTAAGAATAATCTGTGAAAGGGGATATATGCAGCAGAAATAAAATAAAAAAGCGATGCAATATTACTGCATCTCTGAAGAAAATGAAGAAAACACCTTTATCCATATTATCTGTAGAGAACACTTTTTACTATATTGCTTACACTTTCATACATCATCCATTGTTGTAAAGTTTTTATAGATGAAAAAAAAAGGCATTTTGAATGTTATCAAACTACTGATTCAATTTTATATATTGTCAGAAGAAACCCCTTTCTTCTTAAACTGAAGGGAAAAAAGCCACAAATATATTTTACGTAAAAATGATTAAATTAAGACTAATAAAGATTTTTTATAGATATATCTGTGTTAAGAATTGATTCATCCTGTGTGTGTGCAAGAATTCTGAAAACGGCAGAAATTTTCTTCTAAACTTTTCATTTGCAATAGTTATAGAAAGTTTTAAACTAAATACTTCAATATTCGCTCTTCAACTTTTGTCGTAGCTTTTTCAAAAAATTACTGATACTATGCTCCACCAAATTTTAAAAAAATTATTCGAAGGTAAATATTGTTTCCACAGAGAGTCAAACTTACTGTATACTCCATAGGCCTGTAAACAGGGTATAACATTTTACTCGGACTTTGAGTCACAGTATAAACTCCCATTGTAATTTTGAGATGTGTCTGTGTTCATTAAGAATTAACTCGTTCTGTGTGTAAAAGAAAGATGAAAACGCATTAAAATTACGTTTAAATTTCTCGTGTTTTATAGATTTAACAGATGGTTTGATATTAAATTGTTAAAAATTTTGTGTTTCAAAAATTTACTTTGCTCCAACTTTTAAACAAAAATTTCAAATATTATATTTCAACGAATTTAAGAAAATTAAAAAAAAATAAAACTTTTTATGCAGAACCTACGACAATCTTATTATGTGCCATCTTTATAAAAACAGGTATAAACATTTTATTTTGAACCATTGCATGGATTTATTCTTTTTGCTTAAGCTTTTTAATTCGAGTCATATGAAGACAAAAACTGCTTTAAAGTGTTTATGCATGGTAGAAATACAAAAATATTTAGTTTTTTTGTACTTTTTTTTTAATAAAAGGTACAAAAATGAGATATTATCAGAATATAGAAAGGATTTCGGCTTGAGATGTGTGGCTGATACTAGTCTTCACCAAGTTGAACCCAAAATATTTTTGGGTTAGAATTATTATTAATGGAATTAAAATACTAATTATTGTACCGTAACAATTTTGTGATTTTCTAGTGAAGTGAGACAACTTAGATGCATATCTTTAAATAGATCATTTACCAAAGTGTCTCAAATGATGAAAAATATATGGCATGGTAATTCAAAGGTTAGGCGACTGGCCAGGAATGGCGCAAATGGTTGGATTTATTTCTACAACGCCTAGCTGTTTATTTTTAGAAGAAAAATTTTTTTACTACAGTAGCGAGATGTGTCGTTACAAAATTGTAAAACATTTTATCTCACATGTGCAATAGCTTTAAATTTTTTTAGTACTCACCAAAAGTTTTTAAAGATAATAAGAAAATTAAAGCATTCCTTTCTTCGGTATCCTTACTGGAAAGAATTCTTAATTTTTTTTTTTATTCTGTCAAGTGAAAGGAAATAAAATTTTAGAATTCTTACTTAAAATTTATTAATACAATTTTTACATATTTTATTTTCACGATAAACAAGAAAGGGTTTTGAATGTGGTATCAAAACAGTTCCACAACACCTGCTTTGTCTTTTAATCTCTTTTACAACACTTGTATAAAGGCGGAGTCTCGGTTTAAATTAAGAACGGGTATTTTTTGTCATTTTTGCACCGTCACGTTTTCTGGCTGATTTCAAAAGAAAAGGAAAACATCATACCCATTTCCATGAAATGTTTCGAAAAGAAAAAAAAACAGCGAAGGGGGAATCGTCCATGGTGGTTTCCGCGCATACCCAATCAATTAGATGATAGCTTGGGATTGAAAATGCACAAATGTTTTGTTGTTTCCAATTACCTTCCCTGAATCCGATTTCGCCAAGATACATTCCAAAACTGGCCATTGCTGCAATTAGCAGGAGTTGTGGCGTCCACCACCCGAATTCTACCATTAATCGCCGGCACAGAGACTCTTAACAAGAAATAAATAATCTCGCAGTCCATTTTTCGACCGGGTAATTTCATGTTTTCGAACTATCAAATGGCGGTGGTAACTCCAGATACGGGAAAAGAACAGCGTACGGGCGCGTGATAATTGATTGGCGAACGGATTATCTGGCTTTTTCGTGATACATGTTATTGTGTAAGATGAGTGCCTTCGCTAGAGCGGCGGGGGTGGGGACTGGAGAGAGTTTTCTGGTCAGTTTCCGACTCGCCCAACCAGCATATCCATCACGGCCGACGTCCGAGCTCTGACCACACCAAGATAAATGGGACACTGTTATCTCGCTGCGATATTTACCCCGTTCGCAGACATGCGGGAGGTCTGCTCGGGCGATCTATATTTCTAGCAGTTGGTTTCTATGTATATGCATGAATCAAACTGGTGTGGTAACCATGGCAAAACAAAAAAAAGGAGGGGTAATTTATGACAGCGCGACAGACCGCAGAGGTGGTCTGTGCCCAACAGTCCTACCTAGCAGTTCTCGAAGATCACGTGTTTGCGTAATCGCCGGTCAAATACGCGTAATAAGCGGTTGTAAGACTCAAAGAGGGGGAGCGGTCACGATGAATCTGCACTCAGTGTCTGGGATTGTGCTAAGTAATGAATCCCTCATGACGATTCTCATAAGCGATTCCGCTCACAACGGAATGAGTTAGTACCGGAATGAATCGATGCACATTACACCCAATAAATCGTTGTAAACGTCGAAGCGATGATAGGCTGGCAAGAACAATGGCCAGGCGTGTAGCTCGTTGTAGGATGCGCTGATCGCTCCATTTTTATTGATCCCACATACAAGACGGGCCACATTAGCAACTCGTAAGTGATATAAGAGGGTAATGCATCTCTCTTGCGTCATATCCACTGGCTTTGTGGTATGATGGAGATCTACAGACATCGGAGGCCATACATGAATTTCAAATGAGGAAATAGTACTTGAAAGAAGGAAGGGGAAACGTTGCGTGCTGCAACAGGTTTCGCTAATTCAAAACATCAAATAGTAATTGATTTAATTATTTCAGATTTCAGAAAACTCGAAATTAGTTTATTTCAGGTTTCTTAACATCGTCCGTAGCTATATGGGAAAAAATAAAAGGATACTGCGTGTGGCATGATCTCTGCCTTTCTAGGGGATAATTCCATCATCCATTATCCTCTCTGATGATATAATTAAAAAGAATGCTAATGCTATTTAAATGTTTGTTTTTGAATAAAAATTCTTTTTTTTAAAAACAAATATATTTTATGGCTAGTTTATTTTGAAATAAGACTAAGGAAAGAAATAAGTATTTTAACGGTATAATTTATTGTATGTTACCTACCTATAAAAGAAAACTGATATAGGAATCATAATAATGAGGAAAAAATATGTTGTAGTTGTTGCTTATGCCATCTGACCGACGGCAACATCAGATCAAGTCTCGAAGGCTATGGGCGATGAAGGTGCGGCTCCTGTTTTGACTGGCACCACAAGTGTCGAAGTTTGACTTGGCCAAAGGACCAGTCCAGTAATTTTGAACCGAGTCAAGTGACGAGACCAGAACACTTGATCCCGCACCTCTAGAGGTAATTTTGAGAACTTGGAGGACATTGCAGCCATGACAGATTTTACGTGCACCAGCCGCCATTAGTTTACATGGCAGTGAATTTGTCAGTGACGATTTCGAAAAAAAAATACTTGGATGTAGGGCAGCTTACTAACGATAGCTATTGAATGTTGTATATACTGGTATTGCAATGAACCCAGATTGAGAATCCGAATTGCTAAGACAGCAAATTTCATTAAATATAGAATTCCGGTACTGAGGATTGCAAATGACGGTGAAAAGTTCAAAAAAATATTTTTTTCGATCTTCAGTGCGCTTCTAGCAATAAATAAGAGCAAATAAGTTTAATTTTTTAGTACAATAAAAGACACTCTAAAATTTTGCAGTTTATTAAAAATGAGTTATGATGTAAGTCCTCTTAAAATTATCTTTTGATATAATTATTGGCTAAAATTCCCCTTTAAAAAGTGTGGATTCATGTAGAAAATTTCATTCTGAAAAAACATGGTAAATTGTGCCCAAACAACAAATACTACCTTAAATATGCATTTTGTTTTTAAACTTTAAGGCTCTTAGGAATCATCCATTTTGACAATGCATAATACGTTGTGACAATCCAAAACAATTGGCTCATTGGTACAATTTCTGGTATTGTAAAAAAATATTGCCATAAACGATAAAGTTTGATAAATTTTCTACTTCATAAAATAAATAATTTTTTCATCTAGTAAAAATTTTTCCTCTTCGACTCAGATTCGGATATCCAGTATGGGGAAATCAGTATTTATTTTTAACCTAATGGATTCTACATTTAATAGCGATTAAAATAGGAATATTAATTCTTCAGTCTCATTAAGAAATTGAGGCTTTCAACACTTTTTAGCATTTTAAACACTTACTCGTGTAAAATCATTCAAAGTTGTCACTAACTTAATATCTTTCATTGTGATTCCTCCTAAAATGAACTTTATCCTTACCAACTCTTACCCTTTACCTCGCTGTTCTTTACTTTTACCACCCGAGGGTAATTTTTACCATAATTACTTCAAAATATTACTCTTATTTTCATTATTATGGTATATTTTGCAATCAATGCTTACTAATTGTCCTTTCTCAGCTGAAAACAAATTCAAAACAATGTGCAATCGTTTAGTGCAGGGGTGCGTAAATTGTGGCCCGCTACAGATTTTTTTGTTGCCCGCCAAGACAGCCAGAAAGCTGCCAAAGACAGCCAAAAACTCCAAGACAGCCAGAAAAATTGCCAATATTTATTTTAATTTATTTTTATTGATTTTATGATACTATTTATACCTTTCCTGAAATGCAGAGTTAACTAATAAAGGCAATAATTTTAAAAGGTGCGGCCCTCCGCTAACCACCGCTTTTACAAAGCGGCTGCCGAGCCAAAACGATTGTCCACACCTGGTGTAGTCCGATAGATTTTTTTTCTTGTCATTTACAGTTTGTTTTCTTTAAAAAATATCCTATGATGTGATTCAACCGTACACTACACCTAATGATATTTTAATTTACAGTTCTTGGATTATTTTCTATGCTGAAGGAATTTTTCTGTTTATTGGCCTAATCAGCCGTATATTACATATTAAAATATGTAACTGAAAGGTCTTTCTTTCTTTCATAGATGGAATTTAGTTTAATAAATTTGCTAATTAGCTTTCATTATTATTTATATACATAAATGGAGTATACGATAAGCATATATTGAGTAAATATGTTGAAAAATTAAGAAAGAAAACAATCTGAAATTATCAGTTATTGTTAAAAGAAAACGTTTCCTTATTTGCGTATTTTTTATGGCTATTCAATGAAATAATTCATTAGTGAATTCTTTATTTTCGTATCATAACGAAGTTTGAGAATCAGCATTTTAATGGTACACAGAAGCAAAAACTTTGAATTCAGTTTGTAACGCGTTGTATGCATGTTCATTTTCAAGTAGTATTGTACAAAGTAGTACATCCGATGATACTTTCTGAAACAGCAGTCAACATAATTTGAGAAATAAAATGCATACCTTAAACAAACTCTACCAAATTTGCATGCAAATTTTTTTTAGAAGTTATTTATATTGAAAAAGAATTGCATTTTTATCCAACTACTATCCTTGAAGTCCTGTTAATGTCTTGAATATTTTTACCTCTCAACCATTCCTGCTTTTCATAGGTGACATCCTGTTATCAGTCCGACGTGGTAATTAAACTGTTAGAAACTACACAGAAAAGAACTTCTGAATTTACTTTTTGTCTCTTTTATCAGTTACCTTCCGCTTTAGGAAGAGAGAGATCCAGTATATCATTAAGGTAAGCCAAGATGACACCTTGTCTAGAGTAATCTTTACTTATTGCTTGTCAACCAGTAAAAGTATAAGCTTGATTATTCTCCCTTTTAATCTCTTTTCGTATTCCTTTTATAATTTATTTTATTCATATCCAACGAATGAAAAATATCGGAGCCGAATGTAAATCTGAATAATTTTTTTTCGTAGTACGAGATATCGGAAAATTTCAATTATAGTTACGATAATAATAATAATAATTAAAAATGGTTTACAGTACAGCGATCAAAATTTCTTTTTTGGAAAAATGGGATATAATGTAAGGTGCCATTTTCTCTTTGTATTGCAACCCTCGCATTATTTTTTTTCTGCATATTTCTGAAATTTCTGGGGAGATATTTTTTCCTCTTTTTTTTTTCATTGGAAGCAAAGTGTCATAATCATTATCTGTGGGTACCTGATGGTGCACGAAATTCCTTTTTCAAATAAATATGACTTTTTTGTCATTTATCTAAGATTCTCCCAATAGCTACTAATCCTGAAGATTTATTTCGGGGCAGATAAAAGCATCTATATATTATTCCTTTCTTTATTTTAAGGGAAAACATTATGAGTAGAATTAACTCTCCCTTCAGTTAATTGCACTGAAATTCTTTATTTTTTTCTCTATAAACAATAAATCTTCATTACAGTAAGGTAAGTTTCTGTTAACGCATAAATTCATCGCAATTTTTCACTGAAAAGCTTGCATAAAATATAATGAAATCAAAAATTTTCAAACGTTTCAGTTACGACTCTAATTTTTCTGATCCTTTTTAAAATAAACTATCATACTGTGTGTTCAGGTAATACACCAGTTTTGTCTTTGTCAGTCAATAACTCGATAATTTGCTGATGCAGTAAACACATAAATGAATCGGTAAAGGGACTGTAAGATCCCCTAATCATAGCTTTGTTGATAAATTAACTGATAATGTTTTAACGACTTGCCGATTATCTAGAGCAAAACCAATTTCCTTTCAATGAAAAATTATAATGCTCACTTTTGTAAACATTATGCTACTTTCAACTTTCATAACACTATTGAAAATCCTTTGCTTCTTGTAACTAGCTCTGTCTTATTGCTTGCATTAATTTTTAGGAATAAATTGTATTTTTATGATTATATAATCTCTTAAAATATTGTTTGACACAAATTAATTTTAGTTAAAGGAAAATTTTTTATAAGTTAATTGATAAATCACTATAAATTATAATTTAAAAAAAAAATTTTTATACGTATGCAAAGTATCTTTTTCTGAAGTATTTATTTTCGTATTGCATCTAACAAAGCCCGGGAACTAACTGTAACTGGCCCTGTGGAAATATCTATTTGAGAGAAACAGTGAATTCATTGAGATATAAGCAAAGAAATTCACACTCTTACCTTTTGCTCGTCATAATATCTATAAACCATTAGCACTAGAAGTACGTTAGAGCTACCACCTAAAGATTTCACCCTCTGCCACTCTTCATTCTTCTATTGTATATAAGAGAGAATGAACATCACTGATTTATCCAGCTGCAGATGTTCAAAGTCATTTGTTATGTAGCATGTAATGAAGGTGACTTGAAACAGTAAATCATAGTAAATAACAGAAAATCATAGCAAATTTTATCAAGTCTATTCGAGATATGGTTATAAAAAAACATTAAATGATCATGGCTTGTTGAATTTACTATTTCTTGTTTACAATTTATTTCCTTTTAACATCGGATGATGGGGATGTTGTTTGTAGTGGTTGTACTATAAAAAAGCTGCTACCGACGAATGTAAGATTTTGATCCTATTCTTTTTTGGGGGCAAATTCAACTGTAGAAAAGATAACTAAAAACAATATTCAAAATATGTATAAAAATTATGCTTTCGTTTTATTGTTTTTCGGAATGTCTGACAAATTCTGACGACCCTGTTAGACAAGAAATTTTTCAAAAATAGCAAATTTAGAGCACTATTCATACTGAAATTTGCATTAGATCATCTGTTAAATAGACCTTTTGAAGTACTCGTATTAAGTTTCTGACCCGTTTCCCTTGGATTTGCTCTCCTATTAAAATTCTTTGGTAAAATTGTTAGGCTTAGTTTGGAATTTAGGTTTAGTTTAGTGGTTAACATACCTATTGTAGCTACACATTTTGAGTGTAATTATCAGTTACTGGTGATAAAAACAATTCATTAGTAGTAAACTGAAGTCGAGTATTAAATAAATACTTTGTAAGGTCAAACTAAAGTTTTTACTACCAATAGAAGTAGAGCTGAGTATTTAGTTAGGGAAAAATCAACAGCGCAATCTTTTGCTTTAAAAAAAATTGACAGTGTTTAAAATAGCTATGTGGATTCATTCAGCCATCATACAAGTCTTTTCATCACTTGGGTACCAGAACGACTAGTTACGTTGTATTTCTGATGTGTCAGGATATGGAAGCAAAAGCACCGTTATATCTGATCATTCAAACATGAGTTGCATATCAAATATCTAAACGCATCCTGACATCTGATGCTTCAAAACAAAGTTATATATCTAACATCTCAAAACATCCTTATAACTGATCCTTCAAACAAAAGTTTTATGATTCATATTTACAAAGTTAAAATCAGATGTCTAACCCCACTTCAGACCTATTAGTTCCTGTCCAAAGCAATTGACTCATTCCCACCTCTCAATTTCCATTCAGAAATATTTTTGCCCCGGCACGTTTGTAATCTCTCTGGATGAAGGAGTAGTTGTTCCATTGCGGCATGCTCAACGCCTCGGTGATCTGGTTATCAGAGTTATCGTGAGACTATCTGTTCATCGTTGTAGCATTTTACTTTCCAGTGTCATAGGGAACAAACATTTCCTGATTTTTATAGCATAATTTGGTTGTTTGTTTTTTCGAGCGTAGTATAGGGTAGCTCGTATCCGAATGCTCCGAAGCATCTAGAACCGGGTTGGGACAAGCGGACTGAAACGACTGAAAAAGTGGAAGTGTATGGAATGCCTGTGAAAGTAGTTTGTCCTTTTTAAAAAAAAAAAGAGTACGAGGCAATTTCTTTATCTTTCTGCATATATTTTTTAGGGAAAAACAAATATCTCTTCCTACTTTAGAAAATGAAGATATTCATATTTCTCATTGCCTCCAGATTCACATGTCTTTACTCTCACGACCATAATGTTTCTCATATATGCTGAGGTTAAAAATGCATCTGTATATGCTCGCTGTTTTCCACAAATTTACCACTAAAAGAAATAAAATGTATCACATTAAAATTGTCTTGATGTAAGAAAATGCTTGTGAGTCAACATTACAGGAAATCAAATGATAATTATAAGTACTAAATTTTGGAATGAATTGCTTTATGTTTGCAATACGCCGTTTACCGCCATATCGGATAAGTTTTATCTTTTCTATGTACGAAACTGCCTGTGAGTCAACATAACAGGAAATCAAATGATAATTATAAGTACTAAATTTTAGAATGAATTGCGTTATGTTTGGAATACGCCGTTTACCGCCATATCGGATAAGTTTTATCTTTTCGATGTACGAAACTGCCTGTGAGTCAACATTACAGGAAATCAAATGATAATTATAAGTACTAAATTTTAGAATGAATTGCGTTTGGAATACGCCGTTTACCGTCATATCGGATAAGTTTTATCTTTTCGATGTACGAAAATGCTTATTAGTCAACATTACAAGAAATCAAACGATAATTATAAGTACTAAATTTTGGAATGAATCACGTTATGTTTGGAATACGCCGTTTACCGCCATATCGGATAAGTTTTATCTTTTCGGTGTACTATTTGAGACTTGCATAAGAGTGTAAAATAATTATGTGTTAAATATAATTTTAAGGATATCGAAAAATAAATATTAATGCAACGATATTTGAAAATAAGAAAACAATATATATGCGGAAAAAATGGCTTGTAAATTATACACGATTAATTTAATGGTGCGAATAATGTCAACTAAACCTTGTCATACACTTTCTTTAGTGATAGAGTTAATAGGGTTTCGGCTAAGTGGATTATTAATATACTACATTATTGGGAAGAAAGAGGATTGTATCCTAAGATACGATTGATCTCCCGTTAAACAGAAAAAATATTACATCAATATACTTGTCTCAATAATACTAAATGTCATCAAAAATGTTGATATGTACAGCAAAAAAGGTTAGTAAATTAAAATTTTGGCTTTCGTGACTGCAGATGTACAAATTAAGTTTTGAAACCTTCTTTAAAGATAGATATTTTTAACCTCCGCATTGTATTTGTTGAATAAAATTTTTTCTTGATTCAGCAAAGTGTTTCGAAATATAATTGTTTCAATGTCTCTTTTCCAGGTGAAACGAAACTTATTTTCCTTCATTTTAGCTGATGGTATTTGACTAATGATACCTGTATTGTGTTAAAAATAGATATTTTAGTAGGAAGTTGGAAGTTAAGAATATCTAAAGCAACTGAATTTACTAATCCATTAACTTTCCAGATCTCAGTACATCCTTCATACCAGAAATTTTACAAGATCTGAAACGTGTAGTTTATCTTTAAATGATTACATTTTACCATCATTTTTATATTACACCTGCAGAACTTTTCGTAAAGATTGGGCAGTAGTAAACACATTTCAAATTCTTTATATCTACCTGATATTGATAAAATATCAGTTTTGCAGGTAATACAAACTCAAATTCATGACCAGTGAAATGACACCCAATATGTCCTATACTAGGTGCATAATTCATTATTTTATATTGGATTAGTCCGTCATATAAGCATGACTAAGTCATTATTTACCAAATTATTCTATCCTTTGCGTTCCAACCTAGACAAAAGGAAATGTAATATTTTAGAGAAACCTTTACGATTTATCTAAACTAGATTACCGATAAAATGAACTGCGCCCTCAGTCAATTTCAGAAAAGTAGGCGAGACTCACTGCTGTATTTTGTATCAGTGAACCAGAGTGTATAGCATTCGCATTTCTATGCATTCGCTTTTACGTCACTGCATATCTTTCCCGGACTACTTTTAGTAAAAAAAAAAAAGTTACAACATCTGTGTAGCACAATCCTTTTGGACTGCCGATACAAAAAACTGACGCATTCGAAAACGATCTAAAAAAACGGATGAAGTTTGACGATAAGAGCTATGATCAATCTCTCCGGATTTCGAGGCAATTTTGAACTCTCGGGCAAACATTTGTTTGTCTATTTATCCACAATTCCGTCAGAAATCTGGATATTTTTTGCATCTTTGTTTTTTTTTTGTATCGCAGGTATGGACGATGCCATAATTTATTCGCGTATCTGAGTTTGCATCGACGTTTGAATTTTGAAGGCAATTATGTTAGTTCCAAGAGTGGAAAGGACAAATGGTGCTGCTAGATTCTCGATACGACTTTTCGGGGGAGAATGTGGGGAACTAAATTCATGAGGAATAAACTCTATTTTATGTTCTTTAACTTCGGAAGGAGATAAGATAACGGTCAGTTCGGCGAGGCAAAGAGCGGGAGAGGGACAAATGTGCATTCGGGAAAGAAAAAATGATTCCAGGATTTTTTGTGGTCAGAAAAACAAGAGACTGGAATTGGCGCGAAATCGAGGAAATTTGGCATCCTATTTCAAAGGAATTACTGTATCATTTGACAATACAGTTTTTTTGTAGTTGTGCTCATTTTATAGTTTTAGACTGAAGGAATGCTTTGTTTAGCTCTGTTGACTGTATTCAGTGGACATTGATTTTTACTAGTGCCCTGTAAGAGCATTTTATGGTAGAAAATATTAGAACAGAAATTTTCAGATCCAGATTAATTGTAGCAGATGACTACACCAACCTGAGGGCGAAACTTTGTCTAGAGAAATGCTTTTTAGATCGTTCCAGAAAAAATAGGGTGGCATATTATTTGGATGAAGAGTAAATTTATTGGGGATTTTAAGTAGCTGTAAAATTAACACAAATATCCGATCAAATAAGCACAAACAGTAAAATGAGACATTTTGAACGTTTAATGTATTCAGTCAGAATGTTTTGTGCTACTCCTAACAGACGAATAGAACGTAATAAAAAGAACTTCTCTGTTATTTTTATACAAATTAAAATTTATATATTAAACCTGCTATCGACGGAAATAATTTATTTTTTAATATGCTTAAGTCTTAATTTCATATTAATAACTAATAATTTCATATTAATGACTTTATACATTTTGCCTAATATCGATGATATTTTGAAAATGGTATTTGAGAAGTTTACATAAACGGACGGCTTTCAACAGTCATGATGTTTACTCGTGTAGACAGTCCTGTCAGCCATGGGGGGGACTGACAGGATCTCCATGAAATTTAAAAATACGCGAGTATGTTCAGAATATAGCTCTTCGTGTATACATCCCCCCCCCCCTGCGAAATAAAAACTTGACTTCTCTAACTTTTCACCATATTTAACACTTAAAAAAGAATAAAACAGTAAAGTACAAATTTTAAATATATTTAAGAAAACGCAAAGCACTAGTTTTAATTTAAAATTACAGTATGTAGGTTAGAAGAAAAAGGGAGAATGGGATATTTAGGGGGAAGTGCTTGATATATTTTACTTCGTATAAGGTAATGCAAAATCAAATTTTCTTCTTAACTGTCATATCAGAACCAAGATATGTATATAATTTTTTAAATGTTTTTGTCATTTGGGGAATCAGGATAAATGTTGTGAAGACTGCCCTGTATATGATATCTAAAACTCCTCAACTCGTACACAATCTCATCGATAATGCAATGTTGTTTTACCCTGAGTGTTATACCTCTTCTATATGTGCTAGATCAACACGTTGTTGAAAAAATGTACGGGGTCTTTCGATATTGGTTAGTAGTGAACTAACGGAGGACCGGGATAGGTACCCTTAGGTACTTTCTAGCTTTGTTCTAGGTAACGTTGTGATTGTTAAAATGTTTAAGGGAGAAATAAAGTCTTTTTGAGGTCTTGTGAAATAGCATACCTGGGTGCTAATTATAATTCTTATTAAGGGGAAGTTTCCGATTCAGGTTGCTTTGGTGTCTTAAGAATGCGAAAGTCAACTTTAAAGTTATCTGTAAGCGGGGTATACTTAGGGCTTAATAAAAGGAAAATATCTTTTAAAAACCAAGCTATTTCCGTTAAAAATTTTCTTACTAAATATTATGTAAGCTATTAATATTGTATTCAAAATTACAAATGAAATTTATATTCTCCATCTATATATACCATTTGATTGTATTTGAAAATATGAATCTAGTTCTATAGAGTTTTCTAATGAAAATAAGTTGCACATATATATGTGTTAAGTCCTAGCATAGAAGTTTCCTGAAGTTCAAAGAAGGAATTACTTGCGACTTAGATTAGACTACGCTGTGAGGTTTTAGAGATTTACATCGACTTTGCATTATCGATGGGATTGTGTAAGAGTTGAGGAGTTTTAGATATCATATACAGGGCAGTCTTCACAACATCTATCCTGATTCCTCAACTGACAAAAAATTAAAAAAATTATATACATATCTTGGTTTTGATATGACAGTTAAAAATAAAATTTGATTTTGCTTTAAGTTATTCTATTAGATTTGAAATATTTTAGAAATTCATTCATTAGAAATTGACTCATTGGCAAATAAGACATTAAAATTTCTACTTGAAAAGACAATTGCTTTTATTTTATATTAGTAACTGCAAAAATATTTAGTAGACAGAATTCAATACCTGGAATAGTAACTCTCTTTCCAATTAACATTTGTGAAGGGAAAAAGTGATTACCAAAAAAGGAGAGAAAAAGTGATTAATAATCAAAATATACGTAAAAACGGACTCCGAACATGGAATTTATCCTTTTGGCTTCAGACGCGTTTTGGCGAACTTTAGTCCTGCAACCCCCAAATGGAAACAAATGGTCGCATGGTTCGGATACGCTGACCGACCATTAGAAAAAGCATCTGTGTCCAGGCGACTTATTTCTCTTCCGTAGATTTCCCTTGCTTATCTCCGAGAGAATTCTGACCAAACCCCTTTCGAGAGAAACAGGAGCGTTTTTATCGCCGGTGAGCAATGGATTTACAAGCAAATGTGGGCATCTCCGTAGTTTTTACAAGTTTGGGATTTTATTTATTGTATTTTTCCCCATATTTTTTTCCCCTCTGCCTCTCTTCTCTCGTCACTGAACGTATGATTGAAATGCTTCTGGAGCTGATGAATGGAGGAATTTTTCAGATAGGCCAGTGGATGTTGTATTTAGAATGACCTTCTATAAATCAACTCGGTAAAAGAGCAAACAGCCTCTATTTGCGAAACACATGTAAGGGTGTAATCGGCGAGTATGAGAGAAATGACTTTTGCTCTTTTTAAGGTGACATAAGAATGCAATGCAGCTTTTATCCTAAATATTTTTCCTTTAAGCAATCAGATATTATATCCACAATGTATTAATGCTGAAGTGGAGGCATTCACTCTTATAAAGTATTGGGAATCAAATTTTTAGGAGTTATTTTTGTTGAGAATTTATTAAGTCGGTGCCTGTTGAGTTTATTTTGTAAACCATAGAATACTTAGATTAGGGTTATATATAGGGGTATGTAAATTTCACATAAAAAATATTGAAATTTCGCAACAAAAAAATTGCAATATATAAAATTTCCCATTTATTCCCAAATATATATATATATATATATATATATATATATATATATATATATATATTGATAGATCTATGATAAAGCCACTGATTGTTCCTTCTTCTGTTTCATATGGATTGTACGGTGTCTAAGTATGTTTATTGCTCAGATCATACTTATTAGAAACAATCCATTGATTTTTAGACAGTATCGGCACCGCTGACGAAAAGATACTGTCTAAAACCTATTATTCACTTATCTATTCATATTTTTCACTTATCTTTTCATGTTTTTGGTTCTTGGCTGTAGTGGTTTATGGCTTATACTGGTTTTTCACTTACAACTTTGTCTAATATATATATATATCAAAATATATATCAAATATATATATATATATATATATATATAGATATATGTCAAATATATGTCAAATATATATATATATATATATATATATATATATATATATATATATATATATATATATATATATATATATGACAAAGTTGTAAGTGAAAAACCAATATAAGCCATAAACCACTACAGCCAGGAACCAAAAACATGAAAAGATAAGTGAAAAATATGAATAGATAAGTGAATAATAGGTTTTAGACAGTATATTTTCGTCAGCGGTGCCGATACTGTCTAAAAACCAATGGATTGTTTCTAATAAGTATGATCTGAGCAATAAACATATATATATATATATATATATATATATATATATATATATATATATATATATATATATATATATATATATATATATATTTATTTATTTATTTATTTATTTATATATATTCAAAATTTTCGCATTTATAAAAAAAAAAACCCACTATTTTACTTACTTGGTTAGTCAAGTATCAAAATTCTTAGTTAAAAGCTAACATTGTAGTAGTCTCCAGATTCTCTTCCTTAAGTCTTTAGCAATAAGCAAATTTGGAGAGTGAGATGTCTCAGTTAAAGACCGTGGATGGTCTTAGATAAGCAATTATGTTTATAAATTATAACTCTAATTACCTAATTTTGCTTAAAAAGCAGTTTATCAAAAAGTTTTCACCGAAAAGTAGTAAAAAAATAATTTTTGCATTTATTCGCTCATATTGGCAAATTTTGCATTCATTCGCATCTATTTCGTAAATAAGAAAATTACGTATCCCTAGTTATATGTAAGTAACATACAAAAAACATTTTCAGGTAGTCTCTTCTAAGGAAACTACCGCGGGTTATTAACATAGGATTACTTATCGTTGCTTACCTCTATTGTGTGTATATATTGTACCAAATCCGAGCGACGGGAAGATGTTTTAAAAAGTGAATTTCAAATACAGAAATAAATATGCCAGTTACCGCAAATTGAAAAGTAGAAATTTATAAAACATTAAATCTTAAATACACTTCTTCACAAATTGCAGAAGAGTAGACAAAATAAAAACGTAGAATCTTCGCTGGAATCTGAACAATTCCAGCACCTAAGAACTTTTCTTAACAAGGAGGGATTTAGAGATAGTAATTAATTAATACAATATAACAGTTATTAATAAGTAGCATACGACCTCAATCTCCTTCCTTTTAAGGACCTCGTCTTATACCAGCCGAGACTAAAAAGAACTTTTTACAAGAAGAATATCACCTGTTGAAAAACCTCAACTGATCGCATCCAAACCAACTTTAGAACTGATCTTTCTATTCCAGACTGTTATTCACCTAGGAAACAAAACCCGTGTTGCCACACCGCTCTACCAAACCATTTTTCAACAATATACCAAAGAGCAGGATTTATTACTTACTCCATGGTAGACGCGTGAACGTGCTAAACCATTGTTTTATTTATCGTGGACTCCAAAACATCGCATGCTGGCGATAATACGCCAAGTTGGTCTCAAACTCGTAACAATATGTATCTATATACATGTACGTATGTATATATATACATATATGTATGTCAAAAATTTGACTCATATTGGTACTTTTCTTTTTAACTTGTCCAAGCGATAGACTGGGTTTGGCGCGCTGCCAAAATTATAACTCGCAATGACAGTTTTAGCGTCTGAAATTTTCCTTTCCGCAGAACCGTTATGGAGGAACGTAATCCTACGTTAAAAAAGTTTCTATCTTTTGCTCCTGATTTTTAACCGTCAGATTTTTGAATAGGGTTTTGACATATATTATATTTCCACCAGTCTGTTTATATTGTTAAGGAGAAAGTTTTGATCGTTTGAAGTAGTTACTCTAAATAGGGTAACAAAAACCTATCATTTTGAGCTAGCTTTTGAGTTAACAATCTTTTAAGCTTAGGGAAATTGAGGAAAGAAAAGCTTATAAGCGGTCTCGATCGGTAAGTAAAATGTGACATCAGCGTACAGTACAAAAAGTATGAAATATTTTTCAAAGAGGAGGGATGTGTAAGGAGATATTTTTTACACCTCATTATCCTTACAGGGAAATTTCATACATCATGTGGCTTTACTTTTCCCACAAATAACCTCTGTATTTAACATTCGAAGTTTCTATAACTTTTTCGATGAAACGAAAAAGCTATGAAAAGTCTTTTTTCGCTCGAAAGGCTGTGAAAAGCCTCTTTTTTCTCTTGCAAATTCTTACGGTTTCTTGTTTTATAAAATCTAACGATAGTAATAGTTGAAATGGTGTCAAATTATACACTTTCAATTTCAAACTCTAAGAAATGACCTTTTTAACACAGCAATAAAATCAACTAATCCCAATCTTTCAGGGCCATAATTTCATTCGGACCTTCTGTAGAACAATTAGTTCCAGAAGACTATCATAAACACAAAATCCTCTCCAAAAGCTTCCTTGAAGATCCATATCACATAAAACTGAAATCTATCCTCGTGTGCGTGTGTGTGTGTGTGTGGGGGGGGGGGGGGGCGGTGAAAGATGGGTAAATTCAATTTCCTACAAGTAAAACGTTGTCCCTGTGGTGTACAACGTCATTAGGCAGGATTAAGATATCGCTGAGCATCCTGTGTGATTTCAGGGAAAAAGAAAATCATCATAGCATTTCTGAATGGCTTTGCACAAATGGAACATTAAATATTAATTTATGAAAAAAAACCCAGAAAGATGCTTTCTTAGTTTCTTACATAAATCTACAAATACTCCATTACTACTGTGATAGTGATAAGAACTTTCTCAAAGTTAAATGCAACAAAAAATTTTTTGCTGTCTAGTATGTTCAAAAGGTGCGTAATAAAATTTATCCTTAGAATGTTTAGTTTTAAATCGAATATAAATACACTATATCACAAGTGTAGCGTGCTTCTAACTTTGTTATTATTATTATTTTTTTTAGAGGGGGGGGGGTATGAACTGAATTCAGTTAGGGCCCTCCTCAGCGCATTGACTGGCGGACGGTCCTTAAAATATGAAATATTATGATTTTTTTAAAAATTGAATACCAATAGAATTGATCTTTGAGTAGTATACAAAAGTTATACAACGAGAAAAATAAATATAATATAAATAAAATGAGAAAAAAATACAGCATCGAATTTTTGTTATGGATCATATCATCGTTAAAATCTATGTTAAGGCTAAAGACATAATCGGAATCTTCAGTTTCACAGTTTGAAAAAGCGGGGAAAAAACAACTCGCTTAAAAGTTTTCTACAATATTCCGATTTTTAACGTTTTTTTTTCGATTCCAACGTTTTAATTTATTTCAAGTTAAGTTGGGGGGGAGGGAACCCCGTGCTTCCCCGACACTACGCTTCTATCACAAGACGATTTTCACTGAAGTGAAAGAAAATTGAGTTTAAACTCATCTGAAGGGAGATTTACCTAATTGTAGCTATTTTAGTAATTTTGTCCATTTGTGTTTTGATATCTTTTAAATTTATTCCCAATATGAATTTGGTTTTAGTTAAATCGTTTGTAATAACTGTTTAATTCGTCGTGTTTCATGTGACATTCTCCTATTTAATAAAATTATTACTATCATTAGGTCTTCAAAATAAAACTATCTAACATCAAGATCATGAAATGAGCTCGTAAATTATCAGAGGGCTTTTAAGCATAAAAAGTTTTTAGTGTGTATATATATATATATATATATATATATATATATATATATATATATATATATATATATATGTGTGTGTGTGTGTGTGTGTGTGTGTGTGTCGTAGGCGAATTAACAAATCCGGCTTATTGCTAAGAGTGCTGTCATTTTGCAATGAGCCGGCCTAATTTGAAAATGATCGACAACTTACCAATTAGCTTGGTATTTTATAGGCTTGTGCTATTGAGCTCATACACCTGTAGGCTAGTTAGAAAAATCGCAATAGTTAGCTCAAACAGCCTGGTTTAATCCAGGCTTATTTCAATAAGCCCAAAGTTGTAAAGGCTTATAAAAAATGGCAGATAAAGAGAATGTACTTAAATACTTCCTCTAGTGAACATATGAATTTGTTAAGAGTTTCTAAGATTAAAAAGAAGTTACTTAAGAACTGCACAACAATCATCATTGTTTGAAAATTTGTTATTATTATTTTTAAACAATTGTATTATTATTATTAAATAATTGTAATAAACAAATTATTAAAATGAGAAATTTTTAGACTTTGAATCGCACTTTCTCCCACATCATACATTTTAACATTATTTATTTCCACATGGTGAACTTGATGGATAATTGCAACTAATGGTGGTAAGTACTTTTTTTTTTTTTTTTTTTCAATGCGGAGGCAACATCGAGATGATTGACCTTACGATGGGTATGGCCAATCATCTCAATACTTTAATTTCTTTCTGGTCGGGATCAAAAAACTCTGTAGTTTCGAATCTATGACGTCATAGTTTTCACGGATTATTATTTTTAAATTTGAAAACTGGTTCCAGAAGGAAATAAGTTTCAGTTGTTCTATGGTAGTTAGTGACACGTATGTAGGGATTTTTCGTAAAGGATGTACACTGAAGAGCCAAAAAATAAAAAAAAGGTACAGGCGTGCGTGTGCAAATAACGGAGATATGCAACCAATCAGTGCAACGCTATATGGTCGGCAACGCCTATATAAGACAACAGGTGTTTGGCGAAGCTGTTAGATCGGTTCCTTCTTTTACAATGGCAGAATATCACGATTTACGTGACTTTGAACGTGGCCTTGTAGTCGGCGCACGAGAGATGGGAACATAGCATCTCCGAGGCAGCGATGAAATTAGGATTTTCGCGCAAGGCCATTTCACGAGTGTACCTTGAATATCAGATATCCGGTAAAACATCAAATCTCCCCCACAGCGGTGCGGCCGGAAAAAGACCTTAGAAGAAAGGGGCCGTCGACGGCAGGCTAGAATCCTTAAACTAGATAGTCGTGCAACACTTAATCAAATTCCTGCGGATTTCAATGTTGCGACATCAACAAGTGTCAGCGTGTGAACTATTCAACGGACCGTCATTGATATGGGCTTTCGGGGCCGCACGCCCACTCGTGTACCGTTGCTGACTGCACGGTCAAAGCTTTACGCCTCGGCTGGTCCTATCAACACCTCCATTGGACTGTTGATGATTGGGAATACACTGCCTGGTCTGACGAGTCTCGTTTCCAATCGTATCGAGCGGAGGGACTTGCACGGGTACGGAGTCAACCACGTATATCCATGGACCGTATATGTCAACGGAGGACTGTTCAAGCTGGTGGAGCCTGTGGGATGGTATGGGGCATGTGCAGTTAGCGTGATATGGGATTCCTGATACGTCTAGTGACGACTCTGACAGGTGACGGATACCTAAGCATCCTGTAAGATCAACTATACCCATTCTTATCAATTGCACATTCCGACGCCCTTGGACAATTACAGCAGGACACTGCAACACCCCACACATCGAGAGTTGTTACCGAGTTGATCCAGGATCACTCTTCTGACATTAGACACTTCCGTTGGTCCCCTAAATCCCTAGACATGAATATTATTGATCATATCTGAGATACCTTGCAACGTGCTGTTCAAAAGAGACCTCCACCCTCTCGCACTCCTATGGATTTGTGGACTGCCCTGTTGGATTCATGGTGTGAATTGCCTCCAGGATACCTTCAGACATTAGTTGAGTCCATGCCACGTCATGTTGTGGCACTTCCATGTGCTCGGGAAGGCCCTACACGATATTAGGCAGGTGTACCAGTATTTTTGACTCTTCAGTATATACCGGGTGGGCATGAAGAAACTTTGCCGATATATGGACCTCTAGCGGCTGTTAGTTCAACCGATCGAGATGAGATTTCAGATATAGTTATTCAAAGGTATGAGCTCGGGATTCTGTGAACTGCAACCAAGTGGCACTCACGGTTACGGTTACTGGTACAGAAACTCGAAATTTTCAAATGGCAACACCCATTTTTCCCATTTCAAAATGCTCGGCGCATGCGAAAACCCTAAAGAGCGTTAGAATGGTACAAAAACGGCCTAAAAAAACGATATATGGAATATGGACCTCTAACGGCCGTTCCGTTCAACCTATCGAGATGAGATTTCAGATAAAGTTATTTAGATGTATGAGCTCGGGATTCTGAGAACGGCAATACGGTGACGCTCACGGTTACGGTTATAGGTATAGAAACTCGAAATTTTCAAATAGCAACGCCCACTTTTTCCCGTCGCAAAATGCTCAGCGCATGCGAAAACCCTAAAATTCGTTGGAAAGGTACGTGTAATAAAAAAAAGGATGCGTTATGCACGCACAAAAAACAGCTCTGCGAATAGCTAACAAAAACACGATCAGAGAGCTTTATATCGGTTTTCTACGCTGAATATCTGGCAAACGGCGTTCTGTGATTGGTTTCTAGCCTCTGTCATATGCAAATTTCCTACGTGCGCCTCGATCGTGTCTTTGTTGGCCGTTTGCAGAGCTGTTTTTTGTGCGTGCATAACGCTTCCGATTTTTGTGATACACGTACCCTTCCAACGCTTTTTAGGATTTTCGCATACGCTGAGCATTTTGATACGGGAAAAAGTGGGAGTTGGCATTTGAAAAATTCGAGTTTCTATACCTATAACCGTAACCGTCAGCGTCACCGTGTTGGCGTTCTCAGAATCCCGAGCTCATACCTCTGAATAACAATAGCTGAAATCTCATCGCGATAGGCTGAACGGAACGGCCTCTAGAGGTTCATATATCAGCAAAGTTTCTTTATGACCACCCGGTATATACGTATGTGTGTGAGTGTGTGTGTGTGTGTGTACGTGTACTTACATATGTATGTACAATAAATTGAGAAATCTTTAGAAAAAATTGTAAATTTGTTCATTAAAACAATAACAATAGAAATAATCCCCGGCACTGCTGTCAAAGTAATGTTATCATTAAACTGATTTTCTCTTGTCTAGTATCTTGATTTAGTTTGCTGTCATGTGTTTATTTTCAGTTTAAACTGTGTATGTTTTCACTAGTTATTTAGGATTTCAAAAGATGGACCTAAGTGGACTGCACTACTTGCAAAACGAGCAATAGAATTCCATACAAAGATGCAATGGAACTTTTCTATACGTTTCCTCAAATTAGGTTTCAAATTCCAACTCCTGCACTTTTTGAGTATCAAAAATATCTATCGTAATTAAAATTGTATCATTTCATAGGCAATGAAAAAGTGCCGTCGTAAAATTTTCGTTTGATACTGGTACAAATAGCTGTAAAAGGAGCAGAGTGATGTCCTGTACGACGTTAGCATGATGGACTGAAATGATTATTCACCGTCTTGTTTATTGCTAATCGTCCCGGCCATCTTTTTGGGAGGACACGTTAAAGTTTACGCTGAACTTGCATTTTACCAACGGTGGGATGCGCATATTGATGTTGGAATACTCCTCTAATACTCCTCCTTCGTCACCATTGTCTGAATTGCTAAACCAGACAAGCTACAGCTCTACTTATTGGAGTACCACTCATCTCTTGATATCTTCACGACATTTCATTGGTAAAGATTGCATAATGGCATACTCGTAAAGTCAGATTCTCTGTCTTATTCAGAGTTGGTTATTTTGCACAAGGGTAGTTCTAATTTATTGTCCTCTTTTTCCTAAAAGCCAAACAATATCTGAAGGGCTGGGCCCTTGGTTTTCAGTAACAGAATTTGTTGATTAGAATCCCTGTGTTGGCAGGGTGGTTTGTAGCCAATCGAAATCGGCTTAACTAGACCTTGATGGCAAAAACTGTCAAAGACGCTCCCTAAACGTCTTTCATATAATGCTTGCAAAAGTCGAAGTTTTTATAACAGCCTTCTAACGTAACTTTTATAAAAGTACATTCATACTAACGTACTTTCTGAAGTTTTTCTACCAGAAAAGATTGACGCAATCACAGTTGCATGAAAATTTATAGTTTTGTGCAACTGCGAATGCGTGTATTTCGTCTAAAATCAAATGCACAGAAGGAAGCCAATGTGAAGGCAGCTTTATTACTTGCTTCTCAAGTGGGAGGATTTCGAGATAAATTAAAAAAGTTCCGGGAAAAGGAAGCTGTTATTTTGGTGAGCTTTTTAACTTCACAATGTGGTCAACATATCGCTCACTCCTTTCAACAACGTCATATCTAAAAAAAAAGATTTTCCAGGAGAGTGATTTTAAAGTTTAAAAGTACATTAAAATGTATTGAAAATAAATTTTTATTCTGCTCTCTAGCGACTAAATTTTGAGCTGTGAGGTATGATGATCTTGCAGGGATATACTACTCTTTTAGGGCATTCTAAAAACAGGCATAACTAAAAATCGCCGATTTTTGAGATATGACGTTGTTGAAAGGAGTGAGCGATATGTCACCTTCGTGTTTCGTTGTCAAAATTAAAATACTCTAATTCAGAAGTTGCTTTCACTTTCCCATATTATCCATCTCCCTCAAGCTGCCATTGTCTACACTACATATTTCTTTATGCAATCTTCATAATGGTGATCCCAATTTTATATTCGTGACAGATAGGATAAAAACAAAAGAAAGAGAAGCAAATATATATATGAAACAGCATTTCTATGTCTTACTCGAATAACCGTTAATTTGCGATTTTAAGAGTCTTTATTCTTATTGCTGAAACCAGAGGGGGAGAGAAAGGGGGAAGGAAGAAAGAAATCAATTTATATTCATTTTCGCCTTCCTTTTTTTTTTTAGTCTCCTCGCTCGGATCTCGAGACTTAATGTAAAAATCAGAATAAAGATAAAAGAAGTAACTAGCAGAGAAGGCACAGGGGAGCGGATTCCGTAATTTGAACGTTGAACAAAAACTAAATGGTAGATGAACAACGGAATTGTGGAAAAGGGCCTGTTCTCCCTAATTTCCTCCCTGGCACGAGTCCAGAGGGGCCTTATCAGCAGCAAGCGTACAGATTGGGTCGCATCAGGACTTTGCGTAAAAAGATTATTGCATAAATAAATTAAGTCCCCGCGTTTTTATCGGCGAGGGATCCTAAAAACTCGAACCGTCTCTCTCTCTCTCTCTCTCTCTCTCCAACGTCGTAATTAAAAGGCACAAAGCAATATTTTCCCGCCTTTTCTTTTGACACTGAAAATTATGGCTGCGGTTGGCAACAAAAGGGGATTCTAGAACGCGGGAGGGAGGGAAAAAAAATCCGCGTGTATTCTGTAAAAGTTCTCTTAATTAAACAATCAAGAGAGAAATACGAGTTAATGAAGTAACTTTATCACGTGACTTCTGAGAGCCCCATTTTTTTTTTCATTGTTGCCAAAGCATATGAGAAAATTTTGGGAGAGAAAAAAAAAAATCGTGTGAGGAGTAAAAGTAAGGAAAGGCACATTTTCCGCTTTTCGAAAATCTCGGAATAAGAGAGGCAATAATAAAAGGAAAAGTGTTAAAAAAAAGGAGGAAAGAAAAAAAAAGAAAAGGATCTGTTTTACATCCGGAAAGTTCCTGCCTCGAAATGGGTAGCCCCGTTTGGATTATTGTTGGACTCTCCTACGCCATTTTTTTTTCTTTCTCGGGCGTCTGGGTTCTTGCTTTTGTTTGAAAGGGATCTTTTGAAAAATTTGTCGCTTTCCCGAAATAATTGAGATGGAGAGATAGTTGGTGAAGCTCTCTTTTATTGTTATTTTTTTTTCTCTCTCACTAAAGCTGTTTCCAAATGGAAGTTACTAAACAAATATATCACATTCAGACCAAGCGCCCAACAAGTCTAATTACAGAAAACAAGCAGTTGGAGAAAAACAATTAAAAGCTGGCGTATTATTGCGTTGCTTAATGAAAACTTATGGCAGGATTGGGTGCAGCCCTTTTTTTATGTTCTCATATTCAATTTTACAGTAATAAATAAGGAGATAGCATCTGCATCCTAACTCGAGGCTTAACAAATGATGACGTCGTCCACTTGTTTGTTTTTTAACACTTTGGCTCAAGATTTTTCGTCACGTTTTGAGTGCTTTGTAGTATCCATACGTCAATGATATTGAAAAAATTTTTTTAAAAAACCACTATTGAATCTCAGTTAAATGGAGTCCCATGATAAGCACTTAAAAGTATCATTTTTTAAATTTGTTGAATAGAAAAAAAAATAAAATTATAAAAACGTTCTCTAATAAAATGAAAAAATGAGAGAAAATTATATTAAAAGGTAACATAAAATTTTTTGAGTAAATTCATTTCGTATAAATGGAAAGGAATTTTAAAAACTAAATTGATAAAATGGCAATTATTAAGCTAAAAGATTTATCTAATAAAATGTCTCAATATATTTGGGTGCGTTTGTGCATGTATATGCATGAATATTTACTTATAAGTTGAAACGGCAGTACAAAAGACGATGGCGAATCAAATCTAGGAAAACTTCATGGAATTAAGTTTAATGATAACACCGCTCTATCGGTATTATTCCTGTAAGTATTACTCCTGAAATATGTGATCTTCAAGATAAACCCAGTTTGATAGTGGACAATAATTTTAGAACGGGATATATACTAAAGGAAATTTTAAAAGTTAAAACTCTAAAAATATCCGACAATTAAACTTTTCTAACAGCAAATACTGGAGGAGTTACATTCTGATTTCAAACAACACTGAACGATAACAATTATTTTATTGCAATAATATGGTTGAAAATAAATTAACTAACTATTGAAAGTTAGAATAATTTAAAGAACATTTTGTTTACTATTTAAGTTAGAAAAATTATCAAATTGTAAGATGTTAAATTATTACCTCTTTAGTTAACATTTTATGATAATATAATATGTATTGATATACATGACTGAAATAAACATATTTGTTCAATAAACTCTAAGTATTTATCCTTTATTTTAGAAATAATTAAATCCCATGACGACAAGCAGTACTAATATGTTAGTATCTATAAATATGGGGATGATAAAACATGTAAGATTATTCATTAACACTTCTCGTAAGCTACATGGCATTATCAAAATAAGGGAAACATGTACGCTTCTGCTGAACTTTTTATTACGAGTAATAACTGTAGGCCAACCTTGGGTGCTGTACTGTACCCTTTGGTACTACAACCTTTAATAACTGTTGCCAACCTTTGGTTTGCAAAATGCATAAATTCTACGTGAATAGAGAGGCCTGCACATAAGATATTAGAATTTGGTACTATACATCCCGTATATGTCCTAGCTGTTCCAATGCTACTGGTTGGTAAGAACATGATAAAGTTTCTTTACAAATGTTCAAAAACATGAAGGTCAGAGGATCGAAATAGCCAGGATAGATGCTGTATCGAAACATCACGCTCTTCAAACCACATGCTGGCACGTCTCGGACGATGTTATATGTTTCATACATATTGTATATGATGTTATATGTTCAGTGGCACACCCAGGATTTTTTCTTGGGGGGGGGGCGAGATGAATGGATAAAAATATTTATAATGCATGGGGGGCCGAGATGAACGAATAAAAATATTTATAATGCAAAATCAATATTTCTACTTCTTTGGAGGGGGGCAGGGCCCCTTGGGCCCCCCTGGATGCGCCACTGTATATGTTTCATACATGTTTTAAAAAATGCCTGCACCATAGGATGCATGTGGTCCATCAAAATGTCTTCATAGATTTCCGATGTCACATTGATGCTGAAAAAAAATTAAAGGTCCTGGCGAATGTCAAGAGATAGCACCCTGCAGCTTCAGAGAGCCACCACTATGTTTTTCAGTGAGCAAGCAGTTTGGACTGTATCAATCACAAGATATTCCCCAAAAGTATACTCTACAAGTAGCAGGAAACAGTGTGAAGCTCGACTCATTCAAATGGATGACACGTTGCAAACCATTCGTATCAAGTCTTAATATTCGTGGCACTATCTCACACATTTTCTTGCACTAGGGACAGTAATGAGTGGCATCTGGATTGATGCACTACCGTTAATATCAGATTTATGCAGTTCCAACGAACTGTTATTGCTGAAACGGGATGACTGCGACTTTCATTCCTGTCTGATCTTATTAGTTTTACTGTAGTCTTAGTTTTTTGTCGTACAATCTGTACTACCTTTTCCTTGCTGACACCTTGTTATTGCTGAAACAGGATGACTGCAACTCTCATTCCTGTCTGATCTTATTAGTTTTACTGTAGTCTTAGGTTTTTGTCGTACAATCCGTACTGCCTTTTCCTTACTGAGACACCTTGTGACGTCCGAAATTTTTCGTTTAGGGATAAAACCTTTTCATATCTGCACCTCGTCAGCCTTGATACAGTGCCTCGTGACACACCCACAGTTTCGACTGTTTTAGTTACTGAAGCCTTCGCAAGCCTCATTAATCATCATACATTTCTGGAAGTCACTCAGATCCTAAATGTTCCTCTTTAACCTATATTTGACCATCGTCCTATATATAGGACAGCATAAATTTTTAGCTCATACTCATAAAATATTTTTTCTATTGCGTTTGTTTTAGTATTACATTACTGTGAAAGGATCACTCATTACACTGGCTAATTTTTAATTTATAATTTTTAAACATTTATTTATTATGAATTTTTAAAATATGCCAATTTTGAGAGTTTTTTTTAGGAAAATGTATAAAATTAAGTTTAAAAAAATTAGAGGAAAAAATATTAAAATTCTGCCTCATATTCAATTCTGTAGACGTTTAACATTATGTATGGTAAAAATCAAGAAGAAAAATCAATAAAAACACCTATTTTTACTTCGTTTTTACAAGCGTCCTATAAATAGGACAATGCTCAAATCCACTACTATATTCTTCTGCCATTCAGGCATACCTATTACAATGGATATCACATTTTGCGTCATGAAAATATGTACTGGGAAAATGCTCCGGATACTGGAACAGCACTAGTTAGTCGAGCAATGCCACGAAACAGATACTTTGAGATAAAATATATATTTGCATTGTAATGACAATAGCAGTATTGATACGGATCGTTATTACAAAGTACGTCCAATATAGTATGACTTATTGAATGAAGCTCTACAGCAGTTTGGTGTATTTTCTGAACATCTAAGTATTGAGGAAATAATTGTGAGCTATTACAGAAGACATGGCTGCAAGATGTTTATGATAGGAAAACTGTTCAAATTTGCATATAAGTTGTGGATACTATCATGTTATGATGGATACCTTTTATATATCATTCCATATCAAGGTGCGCAAAAAGACCCAATCATATCTAGGTAAAAAAAAATTTGGGATCGGAAAGCAACAACAAATATGATCCTCAAATTTTTGAGAAGAAAATTAAATCAAAAGTGCAGAAGAACAAAGTACCATTATTTCAAGAAGTTGTGGAAAGTTTGCTGTCAATTGTAAAAATCCAGCGCAGCACAAAATTTATATGGATAACTTTTGTACCTCCTATGGCCTTTTCGTTAGACTCAGAGAAAGTAATTACTTTGCTACGGGAAATGTAAGAGAAAATGGAATGGCCAAATGCCCACTAAAGTCAACCAAAATAATGACTAAAATGGATCGAGGTATGGCAGATTAGAAATCTGATGGGAGAAATGAAATTACATCAATTCGCTGGAAAGATAATAAGGTTGTATCATTGCTCACAAATTTTGAAGATTCAAGATGCTATCCAAAGGTAGAAAAAAGAGCAAAAGGAGGCCGACAAAAATTTGACATACCAGCATGCATAATTTCTTACAATAAGTATAAAAATGGTGTAGACTTATTTGACAATCAAATGGAAAACTATTTTTCCTCTAACAAGGAAAAAAGTGGTATTGGACATTATTCTGAAATGCTTATGAATCTGCACTAATTGCAGCCTGGAAAATAACGAAACTGTTCAATCCAACAGAAGCTCTTGAACTTCTAGAATATCGAAGAGCTATTACAATAAATTATTTATGAATCTCTATACCAAGGAATTTGGCGGTTAGTCGATTTGGCACTCAACAAAGAAATCCATAATTTTTGAAGCTGCAGAGGGAACACATTATTGTGAAAAACCCAAAAGGAAGTCGTTGTCAATTAGAGAACTGTGCAAAAATCCAACGACTATCTGCAAAAAATGTGATGTTGGAGTCTGTTTAAACTGTTTCTTACCATTTCATTTGAAAAAAACAAGTTTCAGTACCAAAAAAAAGATTAGTCTCATAGCAGTGGATTTGACCGTCGTCCTATATATAGGACAGCATGTAAATCTGAAGATAATAAAAGTTTGGTAAGTTTTACAATTTTATATCTTTCCTTGTGTCTTTATGAAGCTATACCACAATTTTTGAACAAAAGAATAATTTTTTTCAGTACTCTGTCAAATATGGGTTAATTACATAATTCTACATCGACCTTACTGCTCCTGCCTGATAGCTGATATTCGTAATTCACCAAATTATATACATCTGCTCACCGATGACACCGTCACCGTGATTTGCTTACACCACAGAGGATACCTTTTTTATGCGATTTTTCCATTATTTTGATAACCATAAAAATAACGATAAAAAAGTTAGCTGCAAAATTGTCGAGAAATCCATAATATGAAAAACATTAAAACCTCACCAATCCAATCTAATTGGAATCCAAATCTGTTCAGATTAGTGACGGATCCGAATTTTAATTCCTTACCCTGATAATTTTTTCCTGTCAATGCTTCTTTAGTACAGTGGTTAATGCAATGTGTAATAAATGGATATAAATTCAACTAGAGAGTGTGAGGATCAAGTCGTTCCAATTCAACACAGTAAATGTGATTATAGGAGTACTTATAACTCCTGTTCATCCTGTTTTGAAGACTCAAAATGTTCAGAGTTACAAAAGTTAGAAGATTGGTTTGGTTTGGAGCGCTGCGGTCGTTTTTTGCTACACGAGGGCTAATTAGACCGGGACCTATTGCTTAAATCCGATTCCAAATGGCTACAAACGTCCATGCCAAGAGAGCGTCTCGAGCCCACAGACTATGCCGAATGCCAGCTCGCTAGCCATTCGGCCATGATCCAGCCAAAAGTTAGAAGTAGCCATTAGATATGTTTATTGGCTGTATGAATTATAGGAGCATACTAAACTAGAACTTATAAAATTTTGGGTCAACCACTATGGGTACCGACAATAACAAAAAGTAAGTTCAAGAAGATGGCGCAATTCAATATCGGGAAACGTTTGCAGGTTGTGAAGAAATTGTTTAGAATAATACAGCAAAATGGGTAACATAGAATGTAACAATGACGACCATCAAATACACACAGGCGTAGTATTCCAATGGAACTAAGGTGGAGGAACTAAATGTTTGTTGGCTAGACAGTTTTGGAGCGCTATGGTCATCTTTAGACGCACGAGGGTTAATTACATCGGAAGCATCCATGATTACAACTGTACTGGAACCCACAGACTCTAGCACTGAATGCCAATACCGTGGCCATTTGGACATTATCCGGCTTGAACAAAATATTGAAGAACAACATCAGCTCGTACAGTAGAGATGAGGAATTCCATGTCATGTTCCGTGTCACTGCAACATCAACATGTGCAATAGCAACGCTTGTCCAATACTGCCACGTCATCAAATTTTGTTATTTAAATGTATATTTAGCCAGATTTTGTACACGGAAAGATTTTCTTATTTAAATATATATTTAGACTGATTCTACAAAGATTTTTCTTATTTAAAAGTATAAAAAACTAAACTTATGGCGCAACAGTCCGCTATGGACCAAGGCTGACGATGCCTATCTCCGCTTTCTTGACCGTGGGCTTTGGGTGCCATACAGCATATGTCTTAATCAGGTGGTCAACCTGACGGGGGAGTTTCGTTCCCAAGCTTGCTTGGTCCTCATTTTATCGACCTACTCAAGGGATGAAAGGCTGAGTCGACCTTGCCCCTTGTGTGGACTCTGTAGCGGCTATGGGGCCAAATCGTATCAAAATCGGCATGCGGGTGGCCCTGGACACAATTCAGTGCCTGACGTTACAGTTTACAATATAAATTTCTTTTGCCATCACAATCAACAAATCCCAAGGTCAAACATACAAATATATTGGACTTGACTTACGGGAAGATTGGTTTACTCATGGACAATTACATGTTGGACTCTCTAGGTCAGGAAATGCGGAGAATCAATTTGTTTTAAAACCTCAGAAAAACGAAAAATGTGGTATACCATAAAGTTTTAAAACGAATTATACCTACCTAATATCTACTTAAGATAGATAATTGTTCAACCCAGACAAAGTCGGGACGGGTCACTAGTTTGTATATAAACACTTTTTATGTGTTTATGTAATATAAATATAAAAATTTTATAAACCTCGTGTTTTCTTAATATCTAAAAATATATGCTATCTGATTATGCTGGTAATTTTATTTTTTTATTTTTGTCGATCGGATTTAACTACTGTGGATCGGATCATCAAGATCCTCCTAAATTCAGCTCTGCTAACAACCAAAAGTTGGGTAGCTGATTGCCAATGCAGTTAATAGCAATTTTTAAGAATAGTTACTTTTACTGCGGAAAAATGTCTAGTAAAGCAAAGTAAATCACATTTAATTAAACGAAAAAATTGTCGAATGCCTGAAAATCGAAGCTAAATTACTGTGGCCATAAAAAAGTGCATGAAACTAAGGTATATTTAACTAGAAAATAGAACTGTGGCTGTAACATTAGCCTCAAGTTTCTTATCCTTCCTTAAAAGTTTGAGCTAATAATAAAATAAACAGTGTTCATTGCTTTATTTTACAGGAGAAATATATTTGCATGTATCCGAAATAGCATAGACATACTCCCTTATACACATATCAATACGTCTTGATGAAATTGGATATTGTTCTGCGGTCGAGTGATAACCTTTGGGGTGTTTGGTGATTTTCAGTCAAATCACGTCAGGGTATCTCCAGCTTCTGACAGCTCCTTCCCTTTAGTCGCTGCATTTCGAATGAGATAACAGCACAACTAGTACTTCTGAAAACTCTCCGGTTCGGGGTGAACAAAATTCTTTTTCATATTATCATACATGGCTGTTAAGATAATGTCAGCATGCCATTTCATCAAAGTTAGCTTTTCACTGATTGCTTTGAACAACGGCGGAAAACAAAAAGTGAGTGTGTGAGAGCATTTAAATAAAAAAAAATATTTCCTTTACATTTTATTTAAGAAAAGCCCCACACATGAAGCTTATATCACTTAATGAAGATCTACCATTTATAATTTAGGGCATGTCCAATTCTTTGGCTCTCAGTAATGTACTTTTTGCCGGTTCCAGTCTACAAATTTTGAAGGTAATAATACTTATACAAAACCGAGAATACAAAACCAGATGATTCACCTCAGTTTTTAATGTATATCTTAAAATTTCAATATCAGAAAGCTAAAATTTTCATGTTCTTTCATGAAATCGAAAATTTTTAAAAAAAGCACAAAAATATTAACTTACCTTCAAGAGAAAGTCGAAATTTAACTCAATTTATAATTAATCTTCTACAAGCACTTATTATTCCATTTTGAGATTCTTTTCAAATGAAAAAGTTTTAAACGATGAAAGTTCTGCCAAATTTTTAGTAATTCTCCTCTAAAGCATTAAAACTGTATTATTTTACTTAGTTTTGATTCCGTTAATCAGGGGACTCCATATTTGAAATTTTGATGATTATTTTGAACCACCTGCCATCTTTAAAATGTACTAGTTGATACCCGTCAAAACATGACGACTAGATAGTAAATAAATGTATACTAATACACAAATTATACTCAACACATCATTGCCAAATGTTGAACGTGCTTAGTGAGTATCTATAGCCAGATTTAAAAATGTCACTGAGCATGCACAGAAAGCTATTTTTTTGTCGTAAATTATCGCTAATTATACAGCGCGAAATAAACCATTTCCGTGAGGTTTTATCTTATATTTCACAAACATAATTATCATAAAAATAAAAATGGCAAAGGGAGATCTAGAGAGACTCCTCGGAACAAGCGTATTTATCATTAAAACATGTCACTGAGCATGCGCAGAAACAATGAGTTTCTAAATACAGATTTAAACATGCCACTGAGCATGCGTAGAAATCAATTTTAAAGCAATTTTAAAGCAATTTTAAATCAATTGTAAATTATCACTAATTAATAGAAATTGCGGTTACAAAAATCAAATTTGACAAATCTACAGATTACAATCTTTCGTTTATGACCAATATGAAGTAAATTGATGCTGTAGTTTTCTCTCTCGAACTGCCAAAAAGTCGGCTTAGCAACTTAAATATATAGATTTTCTCTTTTGCCCATACAACTTTGTACATTTCTGTGCCATCCGCCTAATAGTATCAAAGCTTTTCGAACTACAGAAATTTGGAAAAGTCCTTTGGTAGGACAAATATGTCTTTTGAACGACTTTATGCATATGTCACAGAAAACAGAAATCAATTTCAAGTAATTAGGCTTAATACCCTAAATGAGATATAATTACTCATCAACTCATTAAAAAAAATCGTCATCAGTTACGCTACTTGAGGAAATAAAATGTTCAAAGATCAATGGCTTTCATAAAAAACTAAAATGAAATTTAATTACTGCGTCATTTTCAGTATGAAGGTTTATCTTCTTTCTTTCAAGTTATAAACATTATGCAGTATGTGTAAGTATGTACACATTCATGTGGGCGCATGTGTAATCTGAGAGTCAGTTTTAAAGAACTAAATGCGTTAATTTTTGTCTTTTTATCTTACATCATAATCTTTGTCAAGTACGGTATAATTGGCGAAATCAGATGATAGCCCCCCGAGGGCTAAGAGCTGATGATCGGATAACGTCTTGACAAATTCAGCACGTGAGGTAAATAAGGTTAATGTCGCAATCACAAGCCGCATTTTATGCCACAAAAATGTGTTTCACTGTGCGTGATTTGTGACGTAGCGCTATTTATTTCGTTCCATAAATCATAAAAACGACACGTTCGCCGCTCGAGTCCAAAAACTGAAAAGAAGGAAGAAATATAACAAAGAAAAATCGGTAAAACAAATAAAGTAAAGAGACGCACAGTGATTGTAGGTCGACTTCGAGGAATTATCTCATTTCCGGTTTTCGTGCAGCGGTCGTTAGCGCTTTAAAAACACGTAACAGCTAATGAAAGTAACAACTGCCAACTGAACAAACGGATGCGAGTCGGTCTGATCCCGGCAATTTCGCTTTCCTTTAGCTCTTTCTTCCCCTACTACGAAGTGAGACATTTGTGCTGGGAAAATTACGACGGACGAACAGGCCGGGGGAGAAAAAAAAATTAATAATATGTTGAAAAAATAAAAAGGCGGACAGGCTTAAGATGTACCAAAATCTGAGCTAATTATGTACATGTTGGCTCCTTGCACCCGCTCATTTCCTTTTATACCTCACATTATTATTTGACAAGATTGGAAAATCTCTCTTGTGAGATATAACGGATACAATTAAATATATATTTTTTTTTCTTTTATTAGCTATGAAACTAGCTCTTAGAGTAACATTTTCCATAAAAGATACAGCAAATGAGCGGATTCTATTTTCTTGCTTACTGCTCAAGTGAAAATTTTAATGAACTTTTGCTTCTAAGTTTCATGGAATAGATAATTATTTTTGCATGACTGTCATTTTTATATTTTTTTAAAATCAAAGATTTGGTTTGGCCAATATAGGACAAACAACACTTCCTTCAAGCTTTAAACCCGTCAATAAATAATGCCTCCCCCCCCCTCCCCCGTTAAAATTCCAATACCTGAATTTCGTAAGTGATGTGTCTATAGCATACCTTGCTGCAACTGCAATTCATCCTATATTGGCCAAACTAAACGCATCTGTGACATGCACATTAAAGAGGTGCCTCGATAGGGAATTCTAATTAGATTAAAAAACAAGCATTATCTAAATCAGTGGTTTAAGCCAGAAATTGAACCATGTGCGGGCCACCACCCTCATCTTCATCGACTTGAGGGGGGGGGGGGGGACCTTCCAAGGGTATGAAAATTATTTTTTACAGTAGAGTCCCGATAATCCGAAATGAATGGGACCAGACCCTTTTCGGATTAATGAATTTTTCGGATTAAGCGAAATCATTCTTAAAATAAACTTAAATTACATAGTAACATGTGATTGCATAAATTTTACATATTACGTGTGATTGCACAGTTTATTTTATAAGGTCTGCCTAAACATAACCAAATCTTGGGACGAAATGGATGATAAGAGAGCGGAATGATAAAGTACAGTATAGCAGAGTGTAAGATGTTTTAACATTACGTCACAGTGCTCGACAGTTGGAGAGGTGCGTTGTTACCGTTAGTGTCAGTTTAGCATTAACATAAACACGTGTTGTTTATTGTAATATGTCCTACTTTATTATACTACTGTTGTCTAACTTTGAATTTTCTTGTAATTTTCAGAAATATACTTCATATTACTTAGCATCACTGCAGTTTTATTGTAACCTTAGTTCATTTTGACTTTGGGTTTCGGATTAAGCGGACTTTCGGATTACCGAAGTTCGGATTATCGGGACTCCACTGTATCATATTCTAATAAAAAATAATTGTTAAACATTTAAGAAATTTTTATTTAATATCTGATAGTCATCGAATATATTCTAGTTCAATGAACAATGCTTTCAAATTCCCCATTAATTTGGCAACTATTTTATATGTGGTGCCGGACCACTCCCAAGGCTCTCGCGGATCACCTTTGGTTCGCGAACCACTGGTTGGGAACCACTGATTTAAATCAATGATAGCCAAACACGTCTGTGAATGCGGAAGCAAATTTAAATTTTTTGACGCAAACATTGCTCATGATTATAACTCCTCCTCCGAATTAAATTTTTCGAGAAAACAACTGTTTATAATAATTCCTCTGTTTTAGTTAATGACTTGTTTACGTTACCTTAATCTACTGCCATGAATTATTTTTGCACAATGAACATTGCTTTCAAATCCCCCTTTAATTCGGCAACTATTTTATATGTGGTGTCGGACCACTTCCGAGGCTCTCGTGGACCACCTTTGGTCCGCGGACCACCGGTCTTGAACCTCTGATCTAAATCAATGATAGCCAAACATTTCTGTGAATGCGGAAATAAATTTAAATTTTTTGACGCAAACATTGCTCGTGATTATAACTCCTCCTCCGAATTAAATTTGTCCAGAAAACTTAACTATTTATAATAATTCCTCTGTTTTAGTTAATGACATGTTTACGTATCCTTTATCTACTGCCTGGAATTTTTTTTTTTTGCACGTAAATGCTTCTGTTTAATTTTCTATCTCGCCTCTATTTTTTTCTAGTCACTTAATATTATTCCTCTATTTCTTAATTCCTTTTCCTTATTCCGTCTCCTCGCTTCTATTTTCCCGCCTTTCTTTCAAATTTTCTATTTTGTTAACTTCGTTAACAGGTGTGGCCCGTATGTGGGCTGTTGGTCATGAAAATTCCTCCCCTTTGGTTTTTCGCCTTTGTCCTTTCGCCGCCTCCCAAGATGTGTTCTCAGAATTTTCTATCGTCTCCCCTATTTACATCAAAGAGTTTGATGACACCCAGCATTTGTGAATTGTCCATAGACATAACCACGCCTAATGCACCCCTGCCTTATGATGAACTATTCATTATTCAAAGTCATTGGCTGCTTCATTTCACTCATTGTAGACTTTAAGAAGCTATGTCTTCCTGTATTGCGTTTTCTACACGTTTCTTGTAAGTTTCTATGAAACACTAGCTGAATACCCGTACTTCGCTACGGAATGCATTCAAATTAAATACAACGGTCAATGTATGCAATTAGTGGCAAAAATATGTATAAATATATTTATAATAAATACAATGATCAATGTATGCAACTGATGTAAAAAAAAAGAAAAAAAAACTGTATTTATAAAAAAAATCGTAACGGATATTTTTATAGACAAAACAATGTAGAAGAAAATATTCAAATTTAATCTAATAGAGCATACTAAATTATATAGTGCAGTTAATATAGTACAGTTTGAGGAACATTTCTTCTACTGTATGTTAATATTTTTTTGGATAATGTCCAATTGTCTGCCGCATTAGTAAGAAAAAAAAATTGTGTGTCTATTTCGTTGTTATGCACGTGACGCAAAATTAAAAGAAAAGAAACCCCGTGATCAGCATTTAATAAATTAAATTTAAAAATTAACCTTTAAAAATTCACCAAAAATCAGAAAGAGGTAAAGATTCGAAAAAGATTTCATTTTAAAAGAATTTTTATGATATTTCTAGTGATATAAAGTTTATGACCCTCAGATTATTATTTTAAATGCAAACTTTAAAGAATGTTACAAAAACAGATTAAATTTTAATTTTAAAAAATAAGAATTTTTCAAAAATCTCTCTTAGTGCACCCCTACACTATAAGAAGAATCGCCATGCAAAATTTCAGCCCTTTATGTCCAGCTGTTTGGTCTTTGCGTTGCATGTCGGTCAGTCAGTCAGTCAGTTACGGAACTGTTTTATATATATAGATAATTTAAAATTCCTCTAACATGATGTTCTCCGATTGACATGATGGTCCGATTTCAAAGAAACTTTTATTTTTGTTCCTACTTTATTAGGGGTACCATAGTCTTACATATATGATAGAAATGAGCATAGTTTTTCTGTATTGTATTATAGTGAATACACTCTGTTTTAGAATTATTTTTTTTTTATTTTTTTCAATGCGGAGGCACTTGTCGCGAAGACATTCACCTATAATTCACCGCAGTTTTGCTGGCCATTTTATTATGGGGGCGCCATATAGGCAGACCAGCATTGCCCCCTATGAAGGGACGACACAAACGGAGGCGTTTTAGTGGCGCTTCGCCAGGATTCTATCTGAGCACCCTCAGCACCGAAAACCAGCGCGCTGTACCACAAGGCCGCCAGGGCCCGGTTTTAGAATTATAAAGATGTGTATTATTAGACAATTTCCCTTATTTTTCACTATTTGCGTGTACTTTTCTAAAAGCTTTTCCCCACTCGGTATTCGAACCTGAGGACTCGTATTTAAGGCTGCTATGTACTAACCCTATTGGATACGCTCACCTCAATGTTAACCAATGGAGAAAAATTGTCTGCTATTTACGGCTACAAATAGGCTGACAATCCAACAAAAATGGTATTTTCAGATAGCCTTTTCTGCACCTTGCAATAGGATTCATTTTATAAATTTCGTCCACCAAAGTAATTGATGAGCGTTTAAAATACATTATACCACATTGTTCCCCCGAATAATTTAAATTTACTTCTTTTAAAAACGATAAATACCTCAAGGTGTAAAATTTCTTTTTCTATTAATAAATACAATTTTTTAAACAAAACCTTTAAATCTAAGTCGGTATTCCTTGGACAAATTTTCTCCATAGGTTAACACTAAGGTGAGCAAATAGGGTTAGGGCACAGCAGCCTTTAACAAGACAGACATACTTAGAAATAGGGTGTTTCAGAACTTGTAACGTCTCATCGTATCATGTGTCGGATCATATCGTATTCTACCATAAGTTATTGCTAGGGGTACGTAAATTTCGCATAAAAATATCGAAATTTCGCAAAAAAATTACAATATATAAAATTTCGCATTTATTCGCGAAAAAAAAATCAAAAATTTTGCATTTATTAAAAAAATATCATAATTTTACTTACTTGCTTATGTAAGTACCAAAATTCTTAGTCAAAAGCTAACATTGTAGTAGTCACCACATTCTCTTCCTTAAGTCTTTAGCAATAATTAATAAGCAAATTTCGAGAGAGAGATCTTTCAGTTAAAAGACAGTCTTAGATAAGCAATTATGTAAATAAATTATTACTACTATTATCAATTTCGCTTAAAAAACAAGACAACCGAGTTTTCGTCGAAAAGTAGTAAAAAAATAATTTTTTCATTTATTCGCTGATATCGGCAAATTTCGCATTTATTCGCATCTATTTCGTAAATACGAAAATTACGCATCCCTAGTTATTGAATATGATCCAGGTACTCTGACGCTGCCATGCTATAGGATGTTGATATTTGATCTTTCCATGGAAGACCGAGACATCAGAAGAATGACACGTAAGGGGATCATGACCATACCGTATCATTGTATAAAACTTTAGTGAACAATAAAATGAACTCCACTCTGATCAGTTTTTATTATTCAGTTAGATTCACACAAATAAGAGGAATACGAGGGGGGATATGTTTACCTAATGAACATTTTATCACTTTTTAAACGCATTTGAATTTTTAATTTTCCTGTATGTATGTCCGAAAACGATTTAGGCCTAAACACAGTTATAAGAATGGTTTGATGGTATCAGTAACGTACAAATAAAACATCAGTTTGCTGCTTTTATGACAGCCATCGACAACATTATAAAAATTTTATTATTTATTTTTCATTTTTACGATACCTGAATTTAAATGAATGATAACTCGAGGATTTTGAAAATGTAATTATGTAGAGCTCAAACTTCTTCTTTTCCCCGAGGGTAAACTTAATACCACTGAAAAAAAAATCAGAAGCAATGTCTTTTAATGGCTATTTAGTCTCTATTTAGCTCTGAAATCATGAGAATGTGAAAGATTTGAATATTTTGAAGATTATATAGATTTTCTTAAGAAGTTATCATCGGTATAGAGAGATTACAAATTGCAGTTACTTTTTTTCAGAGGGTTAAAACCTTATTATTATCACTTAAAAGTATCCAGAAAACAGAAACCGTGTATTATAAGTGTCTATCTCAAAAACACGTGACTGTTAAATAACGGTTATTAAAAATTTTAAACAGAAAACTATAAGTTTTGAAATATGAGCTTAGGTGAATTTCCTTTAAGGAAATATTTTGATGCACTTATTTCCCTTTCTTGTATGCAGAAAAACAGTAAAATATCTTTGCAGTAGCTCTCCCAGGTTTGGACTTAGGTGGGACTAAGATATTATATTTCTGGAGGTAACGAACATAAGAAGCATTTATATAAAACTCATGCCCACTTTTGTCATATTCGAAAGGGTTACATGAAATTATAATATCATTGAACTAGCTGAATACCCGTGCTTCGCTACGGAGTACATTCAAATTAAATATAACGGCCAATGTATGCAGTTAATGCCAAATATATATATATATATATATATATATATATATATATATATATATATATATATATATATATATATATATATAAATATATATATAATAAATACAACTGACAATGTATGCAATTAATGCCAAAAAAACAAACAAAAAAAATATTTAAAAAAAATCGTAATGGGTATTTTTATAGACAAAATATTGTAGAAAAAATATTGAAATTAAATCTAAAAGAACATACTAAAGAATATTATAGTACAGTTAATATAGTACAGTTTGAGGAACATTTCTTTTACTGTATTTTAATATTTTTTTTGGATAATGTCCAATTGTCTGCCACATTGGAAAGAAAAACAAAATTTTTTTGTCAATTTATTTCGTTGTTATGGACGTGACGCAAAATTAATTTAAAGTATCACAAAAAGAAAAGAAACCACGTGATCAGCATTTAAAATTAAATAAAAAAAAATCTTTAAAAATTCACCAAAAATCAGAAAATGGAGGTAAAAATTCGAAATAGTTTGCATTTTAAAGGAATTTTTATGATCTTTCTCTTGATATAAATTTTATTACCCTCAAATTATTCTTTTAAATGCAAACTTTAAAGAATGTTACAAAAACAGCTTAAAAATTTAATTTAAAAAAACTAAGAAAATTTTTTCAAAAATCTTTCTTAGTGCACCCCTACACTATAAGAAGAATCGCCATTCAAACTTTCAACCCTTTAGGTCCAGCAGTTTGGTCTGTGCGTTATCTGTCAGACAGTCAGTCAGTTACGGAACTGTTTTATATATATAGATTATCTAATATATGGCTTAGGCTTTTGATTGTCATGATTTAAAAATTTAGAACTTTTTCATTGTTTGGAGGGTAAAATTATACATACAATGAAAGTATAGATTAACCGCTTCTTTACCTAGCTTATCACTTTAATACAACCACCTTATATTTTATAGCTTTCATAATTGAAAAAAAGGCAAACGTGCAAAACGTAATAATCATTAAAAAAATTATGTGCGTCGTTATATACGTATATTAGCAAACTTGAAAAATGGAATGAAATGAACTATCCGTTGTTCTCTTTTTTTTACCTTTAAAAAATTAGCCTCTACATGCCCAACATTTTACAGGAAATTAAAATGCTTCGAAGTGATATAATTTATTATTGGCTATAGTTATAGACTAGGTGGCCGGTACGATCCTTTCGCATGCGATTAAAACACGATAAATTTTCTAGCGAGGTTGGTGGTTTGTAGCAGGATGAAAGAAGATCCAGTTCATTTGTAGCAATTGTTTATTTGTCAAATAACAATGGAGCGTAAGGATAATACTAAACCCATTACAAAACCCCTTTGGACATAAAATTGGAGGTGAAGCATAAGACAAAACAGGGGAACATGATATATGTACACGTCAAAACAACTTTGTAGACAATATTAAAAGTTAAATATGATACAAACTCGGGGAAAATGTGGTATTTACATTCAAAACCTCTTTGTACACACTATTTGACGGTGCCATTTCGGCGCATCCAGGGAAAGAACTTTAGGGTCAAAAGTCAATTTTTCATTTCGATTTTTAAACAAACAATACAATGTGTCATTCTGAATTAGCAATTCGTCTGAAGCGGAGAACTTACACTATAAAATGGCACCTCATTTATCGATTTTAATTACGTATGAAGGGAGAGAAAGGGATTGTCACAAAAAATCCCCTTCTAGAAATAATATATATTGTTTTTCCATGCAAAAAGAATTATGTAGATCTACGCGGATGTTGCGAATAAAGAGACTCTTTACTGAAATCACAGAATGATAATAAAAGAAAACGATTTTTAAATTTAAAAGTTCAGTGCAATTGATAATGGTAAAATAAAAAAAACTAGCGCGCGCGCCATCTAGGGGAAGAAAAATTGTGTATAACGTTCATACTTCAACTTTTAAACAAACAGTAAGATGTTAATTCTAAATTAACAATTCGCACGAAGCGGAGATCTTAATCTTTAAAATGGTACCTTATTTATAGAGTTTGGTTAAGTATGAAGGGAGAAAAAGGGATAATATATATATAGATGATATTGTAACCATAGTTGCTAAACAAAAGTAGAAAATTAAAAAAAAAAATTATACCTCAGTTCTCTGGAGCAACTCTTTAAGTATTTAAAAAGTTTAACTTTTTTTAACCCCTTTGATTAAAAAAAGGGGAAATTTAATTAAATAAAAGTAAACTTTTTCTTGGTGTATATTACCAAGATATATATTACCAAGATTGCAAAAAACTGAATCTACAGAAAAATGGTTCTCTAGCTTAAAGTTTTTAGCAACAACTTGTAACTAACAATCATTATCCGAAGATTCCATAAATGGATAGATTCGCATCAAGCATTCAGCCCTCTTAACCCCTTCCATATGTTTACCCATGGATCACTAGATGGTAAAAGAGATATAAATTAAGCCCAGTGAGAAGTCATTTTATCTAACATTCAAATAAACGTTTCTTTCTGTTTTATGAATAATAAATCGAAAGAAGTATCGTGATGGAATGTAGGAGATAATGGGTTATAATCATTTGCTTTATAAAAAGTGAGCAGCACTTAAGAGTTCCCTAAAAGGCACATAACGGTGTCTTTTAATTTGAACTTGGTTGCGAGTTTGCTTCCCTGATACTCTATGACAGCTGTGAAGTGGCCCAAAGGAAACAATTTTTTACATTACCCACCGATTTCTTCAGAATTGTCCGTTCTTCCTGGTTTATTCTAGAAAAGTCAGTTGCGAGATACACTTATTCCGTTGCGCGATTTTCTTTCCTTTTTCTTACTTTATCCTTTTTTTTCCCTTTGTATGTATGTATGTATGCTAGTGGCTGCTAATGTCCAGGCCAGGTCTTATCGCCAGGAAAGGGAAGCAGACAGATGCCTGTTGCTACTTCCGCTGGAAGACCGCTTCCCGCAGCACGGCCAAATCTTGGAGAAGCTGAAAGATATACGTTCGGACCACCCTGCTAATGTTTTTCTCCGAAGATGACGTTTGATGAAATCAGGTTTCCTCAAGAATGAGATAAGTGACCGGATTTTCACTGAATATTCTCATTTTCCATCTATCGGCTGCCGTAATCGGTTGTGAAATGAAATTTCGGTGGGATTTTAATGTGTGTGCCACATCCGCTGTGTTACGAGCAAAACGATTACAATTTGCCTTTCAAAATCACATATAAAAACAAAATTAGATCAATAATTGCTATAAAAATGACACATGTTATGGAATTAAATCTGAAAGGCTAGGATCACATTCACTAATACTTCAGTACTTGAATGATCCACTAACTTTTTAAGTAAAATTTCAAACAAGTTTTAATCGGTCATGGTTAATTTCCCTCTTATTTACATAAAATTGGTAAGTTAAACTCATATACATGTCCAAAAGAACTCTAGATTCTTCACCTCCTAACTGTTTTGGCTTTTCGTTTTCAAAACTGACGAGCCATAATAATCCTCTTATTGATGGAATATAACATTATTTTGCCCACAGGTACGCTTAGTTGCGATTCTGTGCCTATTTTTGTTAATGTTTGTTTTATTTTTTTCTCTAATTACATTCAGAGGTAAAATGTAGTACATTTTATATGTTATCAAACTATATCAATATTTTGTAGAATGATAAAAGCAAATTAATGTAGGAGAATTATATTTTCTCTGTAGCTATATATACTACTAGCTGAAAACCTGCTCTTCGCTACGGAGTACATTCAAATTAAATACAACGGTCAATGTATGCAATTAATGCCAAAAAAATTAAATAAATAAATAAATAAATAAATAAATAAATAAATAAATAAATATATATATATATATATATATATATATTTATAATAAATACGACGATCAATGTATACAATTGATGTAAAATATATATATAATTTATAAAAAAAATCGTAAGGGATATTTTTATATAATATCTTTTACTGTATTTTAATATTTTTTTGGATAATGTCCAATCGTCTGCCACATTAGCAAGAAAAAAAATATTTTTTTTGTCTCTTTAGTTGTTATGCACTTGACGATAAATTTATTTTAAGTACCAGAAAAAGAAATCACGTAATCAGCATTTAATAAATTAAATTCTAAAAATTAATCTTTAAAAATTCACCAAAAATCAGAAAATGGAGATAAAGATTCGAAAAAGATCTCTTTTTGAAGGAAGTTTTATAATATTTCTCGTGATATAAATTTTATAACCCTCAAATTATTATTTTAAATGCAAATTTAAAAAAAGTTACTAAAAAAGCTTAAAAATTTAATTTAAAAAAATCTAAGAAGAATTTTTCAAAAATCTTTCTTAGTACACCCCTACACTGTAAGAAGAATCGCCATGCAAAATTTCAGCCCTTTAGGTCCAGCGGTTTGTTCTGTGCGTTGTATGTCAGTCAGTGAGTCAGTCAGTTTCGGAACTGTTTTATATATAGAGACAACGCTTCTGTCAGCATCACTCTCATTTGCTGCTTTCACAGATGATTAGTGTCTCCCGGTTGCAAAGTGGTTAAGGCATCAGCCTGCTTGCCGCGGGCGCGGGTTCGATTCCCGCATAAGACTTGGTTGTATTCTGGGGAACTCGTCATCCTTCCGACTGCAAAAGGAGCCCGTCTAGAAAGGGGAGCTGCAACCTATCGTCCATCGTCAGTGTCATCGTTTGTTGATAAAAAATTCCTCTCTGATTGTGTGATTTATGTTTCTATTTCCTTGTATTTCATATGTACACCGGACTGGGGTGTGACGTATGGAAGCCCAACCTCACTTGAGGCTATGACACCCCTCTTCTGCGGATAGTGCTTCTATCAGCACACACGACAAAAAACAAACAGATGATCAACCGCATGTTTGAAGGACTGACCAGTGCGAAGAGGTATTTCCAGATCAATAATATCTCGTTTAATGTTAAAATTGGCAATGTTGAAAAAGAGATACCATTAGACTACACTTATTTCGAGTCAAATTCATGTTTCCTTCGACAGTTTCAAGCCATGAAAAATTTTTTTACCAAGGTATCGGGAATATGACGTTTGTCAGTCGAATGCCCACTATTCTGGGTCCCAGAGACATATTTCAGCATATCCCTAAGTAGGAAAGTCAAGACCTTGGAAGCTTGAAATAAGTTTGGAAGCTGTTTTCGAGAAGTAACTTGATGAGCAAAGGGATTCCTAGAGTTGGGTAGGAGAAATGACATCGAAACTTTATTTTTGAATATAAGTGAGTCAAAAGAAAATTTTAAAATTGAAAGATGTAATTTAGAAGCCAGAGGAAAAATATTGTAATTATAAACGAGTTTAATTTTTTTTTTACCTGACTTTCCTATGCATAGTACTATATTAGAATTAAATAAAGCAAGCAGTAAAGAACATATTCAAGGGGAATTGTTTTAGTTATAATTCTATTAAATAATTCATTTCAAAATATATATAAACATATTCACATTTTGAGTCAATATTAAAGAACAGTAAGACTATTTGATGACAGAATGAGTTAACCCAAGTAGTTTTCTGCAATTAAAATTAAAATTACTTCCATAGCTAGGTAAAAAAGCAGCAAAAAAGGAAATGTAAAAGGCAAAAACGTCAAAGGGTATAAAAGGCTGCATTAAGGAATGCAAGAGTGTTTAGATTGAAAAAAAATGAAACCTTACAATGAAAAAATAGGGAAAGGTTATTGATATTGTTTCTTTATCAGTATGTGACTTTTTAAAGTTAATTAAGATTTTTTAAGTTGCAACTATCTCTAATATAAAATACACAAAGGTTTGTATTTGAATAGTCTGAACCTTATTTTAAGCAAGAATAGTATTCAAGAACAATTTCGTCCTCTTGATGCTCAATTTTAGTTGCATATAAGTGTATATACATAGGTTCATAGCTTAGAAGTAGATGAAGTTACATCGAACTCATACTGATGATACCTTGGAGATATCAGCGTTTTATTTGCAACTGACTGAATCTCTCACAATTGTAACTTCTGGGGAAATTAAAACTGCAACATTTTACCCCATTACATCTGTTAATTATTATTCTTGATCTCACGAGCCGCTTAGAAACCTTTTGAGTATCATTTGAGGTGTGGCTTATTGTGTCGCCAGATCGTTTGACAACCAAACCTGTTGTTTCAGTCATTATCATACAGAGTACGGGAAAGTAATGTTTTATTAGGAGGAATAGCTTATGGTACATTCTGTATCTTCTGAATTATAAGCTCTTATTGAGTATTATTTCCTTATTTTTTTTTAAATGACCCATATCTTGATTATCGTACATGGAAAATGTTTTATACCATTGAAAGACTAAATAAAGATTCGTAAAATACTCAGCCTGTGCTATTTTGCTAGTAAATACTGCCTCAGAGCTCTTCCTATTAAATCATAAAGGAAAATTTTATCCAGCTTAAGATAATTTTCTGATGCTATTTAAAAATAGGTATTCGTTATTTCAATTCGCTACTTTATTAGGTCTGAAATCACTTCAGTTTTGAGATATCAGTTCTGAGAAATAATCTAGAAGTAGATTAACATTTTTTCGTTGCAAAAGGTGAAAATTTTAAAGATTAGATTATAATAAACAGACTTTTGAAACTTATAAATGTGGAATATAGTCTTAATTTGTAATTTTTTTTAAAGATGCAAAAGTATTTTGTAATTAGGGTTGAGTCAATACTTAAAGTAAATCAATGGCAAAACCATAACTCCCTTTCTGGGATGTAAATTTCGTTTCTGAGTGAGTAATTATTAATAGAATAAATCTATCATAGCTCATTTCCCCGATATATATATATATATATATATATATATATATATATATATATATATATATATATATATATATATATATATATATACACGTATATATAGGGGTGTAATGCAATAGTCCTCCTCTTTGGGCAGGTTAAATGCACTATGATTGCTAAATGCACTATGATTGTAATGCACTGCCATGGTGTCATGGAGACAAATTGTGATTTTCCATTGTATACAGAGGAAATTAAGCTTAAGAAATGAAAATATACATGTCACAAGATCCAATCTGCCCCTAGACGGCATGCTGTTTCAGAGCTTTCCGTCTGGAGATAGGACATGACTGCCTTACAAAATACTCGTAACGATTTTTCAAACCGAAATTTTGTCCTGTGTGGGAGCAAGTCTGAAATGAACACCTCACATCTCAATAACTGTCCGGTGCTGTCAGGGAACATGTACGAGATATACTGGTTGGGAAATTGAAACTCATAACCAAGACACGAAGATAAAGTAAAACAAGATACCATAAATAAATAGTTTAATGATTGTATCTCTTTGTCAACAGTGCTGACATTATCATTAAACGAAAGATTGTTTCAAATCATTAAACTGTTTTTTTTTTTTTGACTTTTTGCTTGGTTTTTCAAATTCAACTTTTAATATTTTTTCTACGTGAGTGTTTATATTGTTTTCCAGTTCTTCCTTTTTTTGTAATAGTTTTTATTGATTAAAAAGTTTATTTTATTTCTAATTTAATATACATGTGTGTGAAAGTTTGCGTGTAAGGGGGAAAATTTTGTGGTTATCTTTCCCTCCACGAACCTTTGGTGATGTTTCCTACAGTTCAATTATGTTTCATTCTAGTTATCAGATGCTGGCCGTATTGTCAGGATGCTACGGTACCTTAGTCTGTGAGGTCATGACTACCATCAATGTCTGTAGCAATTTGGAATTGGCTCTAAGATGTTAATCCTACCTTCTGTAAAAGATGTCTACAGCGCACCAAAATTCACCTAAAGAACAGTTGAGCACCAGTCTAACGACCGTATGTGACCTAATGAAAATGTCTGTGAACCTAATTTTCATTAGGTCTAACGACCTAATGAAAAATTTTTTGTAGTAGCAATTTTTATTTCAAAAGTATGAAAATGCTAACAAAGAGAAATAAGCATATTTTGACAAACTATCTTAGAAAATCGATGAACTGTAGGTTTCGGGTACTCAGCAAAAAAACAATAGAAAAATATCTTGGTCAACTTCTACACTTGTTTTTGCTAAATCTCGAGTGACTAAAACTTGATATTTATAAATTAATATATATATATATATATATATATATATATATATATATATATATATATATAATAAATTAAATATTAGGCCCTCCATTCTAGCATTTAAATTCCCTTTCCTAAATCCAATCCCCAGTAACATTACTTTTTTGCTTTAAAACCCATAACAACAGAACTTCCCATAAAGTGCATGCTTTGCATATCTACACGTGTATACGTCTGGAGAAAGGCGTGGGTTCACATCGAGAGCCCCAGAATTTGCTGACACTTCAAAATTACAGGCACATGTACCTCGCTTCTAGCGCGTAAGGTTGAAAGGTGATATTACACTTCGCTCCGAGCTGTCGTCTGCGATGGACGTATTTTTTTTATCACTCTAATAAAACAATTTGACCCGTCTGCTTCAAAATTTTAATTCCTTTCAGGCTGAGGCTAGCTCCAGCCATGTAAACATGAGCTAGTTTTCCTTTTCAGGTTGCATTTTAAGAACGAGATGTAATGGATATATTACTTACACACACACACGCACGCACACACACATATATATATATATGTATATATATATATATATATATATATATATATATATATATATATATATATATATATATATATATATATATCTGTACTTCATTTTGATAAAAATGAACGAACATAAAAATTTAAAAAAGAGCAAGATTTTAAAATGATAATTTCATATTAAAACACTGAAAATTATAAATTTGTTTAATTTTCAAGTAGTTAAAATTTTAAAAAAATTATGTGAAGGTGTGAGCTTGGACCTCAGATAATATTTGTTCAATGTTTGGTGATATATTTGAGTTCTACTCTAGTATTATCTTTCGGGTTAAGTCTTGATCGTTGTTAGGTTTTTACAGCAGCTCATTTTTAAAACTTAGTCTCACAGAGTTTTTGCCTTTTGATGGGTAAAGGCGAATTGAGGCAATGATAAGTATAGCCTTGAAAGACTGTTTGACACTTTACTTAATAATATTATATCGTATACTTCTTAACATACCGTAAAATGGGGTTACTTTGTGACGGAATTTAAGTTTTTCCCTGTGCCAGCCGATCAGTTTTAAAAGCATCTCAAAACGAACAATTGCAAAACAATGGTACATCCTTTCCATACGTAGTAATGTATTGCGTAAAGACGGATCTTTAATTACCATTGAGAAATTAGGGTTAAAATGAGTCACAAAGTTGCCCCGACGAGTGGGACTACTTTGAGACATCTGTGTTTTCGCCTTGAAATCCAAGAGGAAAAATTACTTGACATAAAGTTAGACAGTAAATCGCTTATCTAAAGCTTGATACACAATTATATATACCTATTTCAAATATTGAATAGCTTTATCTATATCTTTGACATCAAAGAGACCTCGGGTGCCAGGGTAGCCATAAGTTCTTTGAGAGGATGAGGAAATTCGTCTTTCGGCACATTCTGCTCCTTCGGGTAGTTTTTTTCCAGATAGTCAATACTTCTTTCTCTCCAGTGGTATTTTAGAGAACGGAAAAACGCAACATTGAGCGGCTGGAGGAGGTGGGTCGACCTTGTGGGTTATTTTGTGACAGTGTCAATGTGTCACAAAGTAGCCTCGTCACCTTTCGATATTTAGGTTATGTTCTTATATCTCTCGAAAATATCCCAACACAAAAGTTATATTGCTCCGCAATCTAACCAACATATTTATAATAATAAATAATTATCTGTGGTAGTTGTTTGTATAAGGTGTTAGCCTTCAGCACACAAAGTTTCCAAAGTTTGAGGCAATAGCTTGACAACAGGTTTGAAGCGAAGCGAACTTTTCGCTGGCTAGTGCCAGCGAAGACAAATTGCACGCAGAAGCTTCTGACACTGGCCACTGGGTGTATCTGTATGTCGGACAAGCTGTTGGCGCTGTTCTTTGCCTTGCCGGTATCACGAGCGAGGCGCAAGATCCGAAATACAAAAAAATTACTATGTGTCATAAAGTTACCCCTGCAGTCACAAAGTATCTTACGGTATAAAAATATTAAAAATATCCATTTATAGAAAATTTAAAGCATATTTTTTAATGAAATCATTCAATACGATATAAGTTTTCTTCTAAGTGAGTGCCCCCTTTTTTTTTTTTTCATGACCCCTCTGTGGGTTGCCAGCCTCATTTTGTTCACCACTGCCCTAGAACATCCCGCTATGGAAGGAGATTTCGTATTGTGAGCTCCATGTCACATTCAAATCAGAAAACCCTTGCTAAGAAAATTTTAGTAAAATTTTAGTAATTAATGATTTTGCTGGGAAAGAAGAGGAAATTTTCATCTTTTGAATAAAACTGTCATTTCACTATTTTACTTAAGTATATAACAGGCCCTTACTTGAGACTTAAGTATGTGCCTGTTATATATGTGTTCCGACATGAATCTGCTACGAAATTTTTTAGGATAAGAACAGAATAATTTGATAGCAGTTTTTATTTTTCTAATTCCCAAATATTATTGCTAACCCTCTTAAAATAGAAAACTAAATGTTGATAAAAAAAAACTGCTTGTATACAATACATCGTAAGATTTTTGATACGGTGAAACTATCTATAGAGAAGTTCTATGCTTTCCTTCGTGTTACAGATGGTCTACAAATTCAACTTGATTATTTACTCTTAATTCTTTATCCAAGACTTAAACTTTCTTCAGCGGTCGTTAATTTTATCTTTCATCCGTTACAAATACTTGATCACTCGGGCTTGATGTCAAGATAAATGTGTCTTGCCTTTAAAACTGTTTTGCCTCTGATATAATAACATTGTGGTGAAAACAACATTACATCGAAATTTCGATGTCAACAGAATATTCAGCACTTGTGAATATCTAAAGAATACTTCATTTATTTTTTACTATAATAGAATATATTACGAATTTCCTTTAACTTAGAAAGATATTCATATTTATAGGCTAATCAAAATATTAGATATTCAAACCACGAGTTATTTAGTAAACAAAATCAGTCCATACTAAATTGTCTAAAGATGTTGAATTGTTTTTTAGTAGTGAAGACGCTCTCATGTATTCTTACAAAAGACTAATCTTATTTACACGGCCAACATTTTACACCTTAGTTGATCTAAAAGTTTTAATTCTCAAGAAATAACAATGAAAAATTTTACAAAATGCTAGAAATGTTTTTCAATAATTTCAAAGTTCTTTTATAAAAGTCTGAAGTTTGAAAATGTTTAGAAATTTTGTTATGTATCGTATAATAATAATTGTACATCGTAAAGTTTGATATGTATCTTAAATTGTATTACAAATTCCTTTCCATCGTATATAATCTGGGAATTTCAGTTTGAAAGTAAGTCAAGTTGAAAGTTCGAAAAATAGACTGAACTCCTGTTTTATCCATGATCGCATTGTTTGTAAGCTATTTTGAAATAAAATGTGCATTACAATGGGAAAAAAAAAACATTTAAAAATTTTAAAAGTTAAGAAAAAATATTTTTTAAGGTCCAATTTAAATCACAGTATTTAGTTCATTCAAAACTTCTAGCAAGCTCATTTTTCATGGTATACAGTCACTTTTGATTACTTGAATTTTCTGGTTTTCCGTGAATTATTTAGCCCAAAAATCAGGAGTCATTTACCTAATTTATTTTGCCATGAGCCCTTACTGCTGTTAATAATATGCATAAAAGCCTGGTTACTTATTTTTGATGCACAATTGCTTTGGGCATTTTTCTGCACAAATCTATGTAGTGCAGTGAGCACTTCATTCCCAAATAATTAACTACCTTAGCAATGAGCCTTCACTCTTGTTTTGTCTACATTTTGATGTTACCCCAGTTAAAATGTAAGATAACATTACTAGGAACAACACATTTTTATACAGCGTCTTGTAAACGAAACAAAATGCTGTGAACTTATGTTACTACACTGAGTATTAATGCTTTCGACCATGCTGCTCTTGAGGTTATTTACCACCGTGACGCTAACCAGGCAACCTTGCCTTCAATTAAGAAAAGGTTTAGATGACAATAAATTAAGTGCTGCCATCTGGTGTCTGAGAGATTGAAATAATTATACACACTTCTCTACACAGCCTCCAGGTATAAGACTGCGGCTGAGAGATTTAATCCTTTCTTTCCTTTGTGATTTCAGAAGTGATAAAAATTGCGCTTTCGATAGTCAGTTCGACGATTCAGGCGTTTACGAAGAGACAGCTACAGGGCAAAAAGTGGCTGTTTTCCAATTCATTTTAGATAATTTTCTGTTTTGGCAGAATCAAATAATTTGGAACATCGTTTTCGCAGCAAAACGAAATGTTTCAAGCATAATATCTGCAAAATACCTAATTTAAATAAATAACTTCCTTTTGATAAACCCCTTTCACAGGAATACCACTATAAGTTGTATGCACATGTGCATTAAATTTTTACAACTGGATAGATTTTCTTCAAAAATGGTGCAGATTCTCCGACGGATTGAAGTGTATTTAGGGTTTCACATGGTTCATTTAGAAATGCTATAATTCAGTGCGATTTATATTTTCCCTATTAAACCGTCGTGAGCCCCTTTGTATTGCAGTTATTGACGCCATCATTGTTTATTAGAAAAAGCTTTGATTCAACGTCATATGAATTTTATAAAAACTATCAACTTTTCAGAGAAAATGTGCCCTTAAAGCCACGTAAAAATTGTTAAATTTCACAAACTTAATTTTTTTAAATAAACAGCAAAACCTGTTTAAAAAAATAATTTTCCATTGAAATAATACTTACAAAAATCTAGAGACTGCGAAAACAGATGAAAACTTATGCTTCCTTCAATTAACAATCATTTTATGTTTTACTGACAAACCGTGATTATTAATTATTGTGTGCCTTTCACTGTGACTCAATTAGATTAGGAGGTCAAACAAATATAGTTTGTTTTTAGGATTTTCGAACGCCTAAACAGAAATTTTTTGGCATTTATTTAGCAAGTTCTACCGAATAATTGGACAAGAGTTTTTTTAATGCAATCCTAATTTCTTACACAATTTGTTTTTACGTTAGTTTTTTAAGACATTTATTAATAAAAGTTAACTTAGCATACCCTTTAAAAGAAAATAACTATTTTAGGCTAACGGGAACTTTAATCAAACTTTTAATCGCGTCATCTTTTAAAAATGCAACATAATGCAATGCATACAGCACTGAGCAATATTCAATGGATAATTAGCATAAAATTTTATATAAATGAACAAAGAAAATATTAAAAACAAGTGTTGTAAAATAATGTACATAAAAATGTTTATTTTTGCAGCTTATGAAATATATGTATATATATATATATATATATATATATATATATATATATATATATATATATATATATATATATATATATATATATATATATATATATATATATATATATATATATATATATATATATATATAAGTGGAAATTTTCAACTTACATACTTTCCGATAATATAACGATCTTCCATGAAACTGAGGACAGATTTAAGAGAAAGATGCAATGGAATTTTGAGAAATAAAATTTTTGACTTTGTTTATTTAGACGGGATTTATAATGGATATAGCTACCTAAGAGGGGAGAAAGATGAGAAAGATAGAAAAGAGCTTTATATGAATATATGTTAGAAGTATAACTAACTTATATTCTAAGTTACTAAAGGTCACTTTTACGTCATTCCCTGGGAGTTAAATTGGTTTTGACTCTGCCAGACCAATGATGTTTTTATCATGTCTATTTCAATAAATACATGTTAATATTTTTAAATTTTACTGTGAAAACTTCGGAAATTTTTTTATGGCATAGCATTGTGTGTTTTTTTTTTTGGGGGGGGGGCTTCAATTTCGTAAAAAATGTTTCTTTGGGGGTGTTATACGAAATATGCACTTAATTTTTTACACATTCATTCTAAAGATACAAAATATTATGCATTCTATATTTCTTTTTTTTAAATCACTTTGTTTGCAAAAAATGTTCAAATTTTAAATGAAGTATATTATTAGGAATGTTAAGTAGAATTTTTTTTCAAATCCATGTTAACAACTCTTGAAAATAAATGTGGTATAATCAAACTAATAAAGCTAAAAGTGAAAAATGTACTATAGTTTTAAACTATTTAAGGAAGTATAGAATGAGTGATTGCTAACTATTCGGCATTTTTAAAGAAGAAAATGCCGGTATTACATACAGGTTAGAAAGCCTTGCATTTCATTTCTAATGAATTGTATGGTTTTGCATACGTTTTTTTATACATAAGAATAATGTACCATATGAAGTAAAGAAAGTCTGTACTGTATAATACTTCTGGTTATTCGGTGTAATTTAACAGTATACATAAAACATAGTTTACTTATAGTTATATATTTATTATTAAAGGGAAATCTAAACTTTTGTTGTATTTACTTATGCATCAGAAACGTAAAAAGCCTACATTTTCAGCTCAAACTATATAACTTAACTTGCAAAAATTTTAAAGTTTTAAAGAAAGTACTGAAAATTGCATCATATAAACTTGGTGATACTGCATAAGAAAAAATACAGTTGACTGATCATATTCTACATCAACGTAAGGAAATATACAATTCAACCATCATGTTGCAAATGTACGAAATAAGATATACTACAATACAATCATCATATGTAAATGTACGTAAGAAAAAATTCGGTTCAATCATTCATCTGTGACACTAGAGGATCACAGCGGTACCGACTTTAATCTGGAGAATTTACGATATATATATTGTGCTGCAATGTTAATAAAATGAATTTAGTTAAAGAATTCAAAATTTTGGTATAGAAACAATTGTTAGAGTTCTTAATTATAATTTCGGATTATATTATTTCTTGTGTGCTATGACAAAGGAGACAAATTATGTATGTTAAGGCAGTTGATAAAATCCTATGCACGCATAGATGAAACTACGATGTTTGCACTGTAAAATATTATAAAGTGATATCTTGGCTGATCTAAGTATAGAGAATTTTAAAAACAATTATTTTTAATATAGCTAATTGGGAAATGACTGTCAATGTATAATTTTTTTTAAAAATTTTATTTTACGAATACACACAAATACTTATGGTTTAGGTATGTATGCATGTCTTTCCCACTGAAGCTATATTGTACTTATATTTCCAAATCTGCTAAAACTTATTTGTATATTTGAATTTATTTAAGTGATCTCGGATATGCATTCCCATAGCAAGAATAGTTAATATGTATATTAACATCATACTAACGAATATCTGATTTTTTTTTGGCCACATTTTAAGATTTACTCGTTTAAATGTTAAAAAAAAAAAAAAAAAGTCATAACATTTTTCTGAAAAATTGTCAGTGGTACTTTCATCATTCACCATAAATAAAACAGACAAGAATCATAGTTCTGAAATAAAATTACTTTATTATAATCATTATGTCACATATTTGCACAATCCACTGTCTCTGATGAAATCTGACGGGGAGCAGTTGATAATAACTTAAGAAACACGGAAACAACTGAAGCGCTGGGTTAGATATTTTAAAGTTTTTCATTGAAAAATTTTCTTTTTGTTCTTGGCAACGGGAATTTCTGTTCGTATAAAAACGTGGAATACAAAACATAAGAAAAAAATCAAATATTTCCACGTCCTATGTTTTTTTATTGGTGCAAGATGAAATGATTTATGTACAGAAATATGTATTGGTTAAGAAGGAACTTTTTTATACATATATATATAATATAGTCATTTATATATATATATATGTATGTGTGTGTTAATTTTATATATATATATATGTATATGTATATATCATCAGCATTTCACAGCACGAGTATGAAAATTACACTCAGCCAAACTACAATGATGAACAAAATATTCTACACGGTATTGCCCCCATATGCGGTTTATTAAACTGGTTTTTGAAATTAACTTTACTGCTTTCTCAATTTTATCACATATTTATTGCGAAAAAATTAAGAATTTTATGGATTTATTATCTCAAATATTGTTTGAAAAGGCAAGCAAAAGCAATTAGTTCATTCCACGTTAATTTCCGTGTAGTTCTAAATAAAAAAAGAGAAAGAGATTAGTAATAATCAATATATGTTGCCAGCAACATGTGGTTGGAACCCTTTTTTATTTACTTTGTCGATATTTTTTTTATCAACATCAACCCAGAACTAGAAATATTTCCACTAGTTATGAAATTAAAGCAATATGTACACCTTTTTCAGTACTGCTCCATTATGAGTAAAAAGTTAATACTGACTTCGGAAATATTTCATGCTGTCCATCAAGTTATAAAGCGTTTGTTTTATGATTATTTTTGCTTGAAATTACGTCATGTAACGTAATGTGATTCATATTTCCTACAAATATAGAGCTTTCATATAAACATTGCATGAGGAGCTTCCTACCAATTAAAAACTAAATAATCTTAATTAGTAATCAACAAAACTAAAATCGAGTAGTAATAATTACTTTATTTTTATCTGACATGATGAATAAAAAACCACATTAATAATGTTGCAATTATTGATTCAGTTTTAGTATTTATCAAGCGAATATAACTCCTTTATTGTAAATCCAGTTGATATCCATTAATATTTTTAATAATATTATTGAATAGCTTTATTACTATGTAGTCCACAGTTTGATGCTCTGCAATATTAATTTTGGTTGGTTCAAAATATGCAGTTTAGATGCCAGACAGCTTAGCTTCCAGGTTGAAAAAGTTTTTGAAGTTATAAGACTTCATTATTATGAAAAAATTAATAGATACTATATGTTTAGTCATTTTGCTGTCTATTTAGGACATTTTCTTAATAAAGAGTCTTGAAATTGCTTTTGCTTACCTCATTGTAAAGGAAAATCTGACTCCGTTAATACAAAAAGTGAATACATGCTTTTAAATTAAATGAATTTAGTATGGTTTCTGAAAAAATACTGAAAGGTGATCTTAAATAAGACACATAAGTATTTACAAGTAACATGAATTCTGTCATGAGTGTCTGCAAAAAGCACGGATTTAGAAAATTTTGTTGCCTCTGGCAAATATGATCATACCTCTCTAAAACCCCATGGATTATATAACCTATTGACATTTTGTGTGAACCCATCTGTATGTGTGACTCACTGAACGTATAACTGCTGTATGTGCCGTTATGACTGCATATAAAATAAGATCTTTTCACAAATTTTTGTACACTGTAAGGGAGTAGATCTATCTGATTATTTACAAGATCAGTTCGTCGGAACTGAAAAGTACAGACCTTGGAAAATGCATTTAAAAACTATGTATACAGGCGAATCCATTTAATTCGTTTTGTTTAATTGCATTAGCTCCAAAGTACCATTATGGTACAGCATTGTCACATCCAACATAATGCGTGCAGTTCAGTCAAGTATCCAAAATAAAATGAAACGAGAGCTTTTGTTTTCTTTTCCCGTAGGTTTCGAACCTTTCATTATAAACATTATAGAATTTTAAAACTCTACTTTTATATCTCGGAAGAAAAAAGTTGCTTTATTTCTTTCACAGACTTTGAGTTCAACAACAATACATACATGTACTGTAAAGTATCATTATTCCTTTTTCAGCAAATCTCGATATATTTCTGAAAAATTTTCATATACCTATAACTAAGGTAAACTTTTATCAGATTCGAAGGGGAAAAAAATGTTGGATCCGTTTAAATTTAATACCGTTAGACTTTGCTCTGTAAGATGTACATTGCGGGTACTTGATAAAATTGCATTCATCATTATGTCGCTGTAAACGCTTATTGCTAGTTCAGAGCCTGCATTAGTAAGGTGACCTGCCTTACGTTAAGAGCTTTCCTTTCTTTGATGTTCAGAACGGCAAAACAAAATTAAGAAAATGAAAATTCATTTCGAAAATAAAGATAAATGCTCGAGAAAAATGCATGGGAGCAAATATTAAATTTCTTGTTCTAAAAATATTAAATACATAGAAATGATAAAGCTTCAACTTTATGGATGAATATGAGTCCAAGATTTGCAAATTTTGCAATATTTCTTTGCTTCTTGAAAGGAGCTCAGTATGATTAAAAAAGAACTCGGTATTTGTGAGGTTGGTAAAGCTCTTGTGTCAATGTATCTTGATATTTTTACAAGGAACTTGTTAATGTTCCCGAACCTGAGATGCTGGTAGAAGAATGAAAATTGAAAAAAAAAAAAAAAAATGAAAGTACAACTTGTTTTGATCCTAACAATTTGAGGCTGAAAAAAAATGCCAAGGAAAGACTTTCAAAACAAACGAACAAAAAATAAAGTTAAAATTTGTCCAAAAGTCAGTCACAAAAAACTTCACAGTCTTTTTTCTTTCATATTTTTTTGTGTAGAAGTCTTTGTTTACAATATACAATGATGCCGTCGGGAAGTGAGACAACAGTCGAAAATCAAGTCGGTCCGCAAGTGGAGTCTGAACCGCACTTACACAATAATCCGTCTCTGACGTCAAATGCCTGTTCATTTGAAAAGTAACACCAAAAGAACGCGTGGTGTGCGTGTTTCAAGTCCGTGAATCAAATCATTCGAGCCTCTGTGTCTATTCCCTATGACACCGTTCACATTCCACTCAGAATGTCCAGATTTCTGTCGCAATATTTTCACCGAGGACAAAGATCACAATGTATCATGGTGTCTTTGGGGGGAAAAACCAACTGAAGATCGTGTAGAAATGTCCCACAAGAGTATCAGGAGTGCCTTAGCTGCAGTTTTAGTCCTTGTAGTCCGTGAGTCCCTCACAGCTCAAGGTGGAGTTTGGAAATTGAGTTGTCCAGAGTTGTGCTGCAGCAATGGCCTTGTCGTCCCACAGCCCCGGTTGGGCCCGATGTCAGGCCATGGCTCCCACCATGCTGTTGGAAGTCGCGGCCAGTCCCAGAGAACCGGGTCCTGCGCCCAGGGCTCCGCTCGATGTTAAGGAAAGGCTGGAGAGAGGCGGTGGGCCGCCGCTCATGTGGTGCATGGGCGGCGAAGCAACGAACGGCGACCCGGCCATCGAGATGGGCATGTTCCCCTGGTGCATGTAGTGGTTCATAGTCATCGACATCGATGACATCGAACCGAGTTGTCCCGCGGGTCCGAAACCGGAGAAAGGTTTGTCCAGTGGTTTCAAACACTCGGGAATGGCAAGGCAGCCTTTCTTCTTTTTGCTTTTCGACGACAACTTTCGATTGCGAGTTTGAATGCCCTCTTTCTTCATCGTCAGAGGTCGGTTCACCTGGAGAAAAAAAAATAAAGATTAATGTGTGAAAATTTTTTCTTAGACATTAAAATTTAAAGATACACAGTTACTGAATATAAATACTAATAGATATATGCCTATTGATTATTTATTCTATCAGTACTTTTGCTTACAGAGCATAAACTCATATACATAAATATAGGCCCACTGGGGTCATCTGATGAAAGCTGTTCAAACATTAAGAAAAATTTGAACGAGAATTGAAAAGAAGTATTTTAAAAGCTAAGCGGCTATGCATCTTTTCCCGGAACTCCCCAAATTTCAAGCCTAAAATTTAAAATGGAAATAGAAGTTTAAAGAAAACTACCATTTTTTGTTTGAAGAACCCCTGGAAATACCACCGATGCCGCTTCTCTGATATACCACAAATTAAATTTTTTTTTCATACTTCATGAAATGCTTCTCTAAGATAAAATGCTTCACTTGCAATATTACCGTACTTGAAAATGATAGCACTGAATTGTACCATCATCATCACCCACCCGTATCACGATGAACAAGCAAACTTGTGGTGTCTTTCCCCTAAAACTTTTTTTCAGTTACAAACATACAAACAGTCCGCAGACACAAGAAACACTCCGGAAGCTGGATTGCGTGCATGTTGTCTGTTTCTTGGGTGATAGCACAGCACACACGGACCTTACATCATCTCGAATCCTTAATAATTACTTTCGAAAGAAGGTAGAAGGCAATACATCTTAAAACAGCAGCCCTCCCCCCTCCCCATTTTTCTTCTCATTGTTCCTTGGGATGGTCATTGCATCGAAAATGGCCTGCAAATTCAATGTCCATGCAGCTTACGTTCGACAGTTCCACTCCCTCCACCTAAATATATATTTAGGGAGGAAAAGAAAAAAAAATGCTTTGAAGGGAAGGTTGCATTCCACCCTCCCGTCTTCTTTTCACTTCACATTATTTTGTTTTTCTCTGCCCCCTCTCTTTTCTGCTTGGTTTTGAGGCCTCCAATTAACACTGGTGGCAGGAAGTATTAGTGATGGGCCTCGTCACGCAAGCAAATGTCCGGGCACGCACTAAACACTTGTTGCATGCGGCACCTTGCGATGTCTGACGAAAGCCGGCCTGAGGAGGTAAAACAGAACATAAGTTAGGCCCTCTTATGTCCTCGAAAAAGTTAATTTGTCTGCCGCGTAATCTTCGGGTACTTTGAATAAGTGACAACCACAGAACTGTTGAAGTAAAACACAACGATTTTCCCATCAAAACACTCCTGTCGTTGTTATTAAAGAGCAGATGATTTTTAATACTTGCGTTTCATCCATGCGTTAAGAGTCTCGATCTTTTTCGGCATGTCCAATAGTAATGTACTTGTGTAACATTTAAAAAAAATATTATTGCAGGTTTCTCAGCACATTAAAGTCGATGAAACATACTAATGAGCACCTTTCTGAGACACATTTCACTTGTTGATGATAGTATTCTATCTATAAAGTTCTTGATAGGAGAAATTTTAGGGTTTATATTTTGATTTTTTAAAGTAACAAATTCATTTATTCAAGATATCTTTTTATGCTTGTTTTTTTTTCACATACGTTTACTTCATTTTTTTTTGTGACAATAACGTAATTTTAATCAGAATTCTCGATTCCGTCCCTTTATTCTGTGCACCTCTCTAAACCTTTCTCTATTGATTGCTAAGTTAAAATTTCAGTTAGAAGAAGAACGTTTTCCGAAAATTTCTCTTGGGATTTCTTTAAAGGTTTATAGAAATAAATTATGCTTATTAATGAGTTTTAAATAACTAATTAAATAGTGTATATATATATATATATATATATATATATATATATATATATATATATATATATATATATATATATATATATATATATATATATATATATATATATATATATATATAAATATATATAAATTACAAAATTATAAAACAAAAGTAAAAATCGAAGTTTTTTTCATTTCTTTTATTTATTTATTTATTTTATTTATTTTTTGCGTGGGTGAAAGAGGGGGGGGGGGGACTGGGGAGATGCATGATTCAGATTTCGCAGGCCATAAAGGGATATGGATCGAACTTAATAAATCGTGATCTAAGTAACTACTGATATTTACGCTACTCGTGTAAGCTACTGACGTTTACGCTTAAAATGCGCACACTTTTCAGAATCGTGAACGTGCGACACGTTGTGCACAATCGAGATTCCACGGCTGCTGGTTTTGAAGTGTTGGCGAAATACTGGCTCCTTTCCGCCTAAAACTGGACGCGTGAGAATCGCGCTCGGCGGGAGGAGGGTCCACTTGGGTATGCGGCTCGCGTACGCCACTTCCTCCCGCAAGACACAGCAAACAACCCAGCTGCGGCGGTGTCTCTCTCTGTGCTGTCAGTCAAGTTCCTTCCTTTGTTCCACGAGTGCCGTCCCGTGATTTATAATTGGTGAAACATACAATGCTGGGACAGAGCGATGCTTCTAGCAATCCGAAGACACCGATGGAGGTGAAAGCACGACTGTCAGATTTGAAAGCAGTGTCGAGTTCGGACCGCGAGAACTGAAAGCTGATGCTCAAATACGAAACAGTTGATGGGATTCACATGATAAAAATAGTAATACTTTTTTTGTTTGTTTTGTTTGTTTGGGGTGAGAAGGAGAGTACACGGGAGTTTCGATTTCATGAATACTGGGGAACAGTCATAACAGAAATATACAAACTTTTAAATACCCCCTAACTGTTAAGTATGACTGTAGTTTCGAAATAATCAATGTAGTTCTTCATAAAGAATTTGTGAATAGTTAATAAAAACAATCTCCTTAGGCTCCCCAGTCTGAAGAACTCTGCCTGAAGAACTCCCAAGCCTGAAGACGAAACCAACTGCCATTCTTCATTTTTTATATTATGCCTTTTAAGAGCTCCCCTGTTGTACTGATTAAAAAAATTCGTATTTTACGAATGAACCATTATGAAATATACTTTAAGATGATTATTTCATTAAAGGCATATATGCCTTTTAAGAGCACCCCTGTTGTACTGAGTAAAATAATTCGTATTTTACGAATGAACCATTATGAAATATACTTTAAGATGATTATTTCATTAAAGGCATATATGCCTTTTAAGAGCACCCCTGTTGTACTGAGTAAAATAATTCGTATTTTACGAATGAACCATTATGAAATATACTTTAAGATGATTATTTCATTAAAAGCTTCAAAGAACCTTCTAACCTGCTTACATTAATTTCAGATTATAACAAATAGAAGTCATGGAAGTTTCTCTTATTTTAAGTTAGTGTTCATATGTTTCTCGTACATGAATTCAATACACATAAAGGGCACTATCAAAACAACTTCCGATCATCCTCATAATGTGAGGATAAGACAAGTTGCATCCTTCACACGATGCCTAAAATGAGAGCACAATTTGTAAATTCTTAACTTCTTTTAGTTAAATACAACGAATTAGATCCTAAAAGCTCTTATCCAGTTTTCCCATATTGCTGCCATAGCATCACGTTATAAATAATCTGTCGGTCGTCAATAGTATAATAATATGGCCTAGAAAAACATAGTTTTCGGATAAAACAAGGCATATTTCTGAAATACTACTGGAAGCTGTGTTTAGTCTCTATCCTCAATATTTGCCTCTAAGACGAGGAGTGTACACTCCTTTTACCTGACATGCCACATGTCTAGCATCATTTCCCTCCAAAAGGTTTTACTGAAGATTTATTGACGAAAGTTTTATTGAAAGTACTTATGTTATGGATGTGGAGATGAAAGAAAAGAAGAAGAAGAAAGTTATTTATGATTATGATTCAAAACCAGAGAAAGAAGGGAAATAAACTAACTAAGGAAACAATAACGAAAAATTTTTAACACATTTAATTTAAAACAAAGGTCAGTTTAAAATTTTTATGAATTTTTGTTTCACTGAAAAAAGTGTTAATATTTTCTTCATTAAAAATTTTTTTATGTAAAGCTTTTAACTATTCAGTAAAAAAAGAAGTTATAATAAATTTTAATAATGTTACTTACACACACACATAAAAAAATATATACCGGGGGAGTCAAAAATTCGTAAAAAGTTTAAAAATTCATAAAAAAGGAAGAAATTATGATAAAGAAGTGCAGTTTGAAAAGAAAGGTCTCACAAGGAAGTCGAATTTTTTTTAGGAACAGAAAAAAAAGTCACTGGTAGTGTCACTGGTCCAGCTTTGCGATCACTGCTACTCCCCGTGGATGATTCTGCCGCCATATTATATATAACGGTTTCCACCGCAGTAATGCGGCTCTCTGCAAACGAGGGTCTTCCCCTTCGTGACCGATCCTCCAAATCCTCGTGTATCACGGTCTTTTATTGCAAAATTGGTTTGCATAATTCTGCTGAATCTCTTGCATGCCAGCGCCATCTGCCGGTGACTTTTTTAACTTTTTTGGCTGCTAAAAAAATCCGACTTCCTCGTGAGCCCTTCCTTGAAAACCGTACTTCTTTATCATAATTTCTTTCTTTTTTTATGGATTTTTAAAGTTTTTACGAACTTTTGGCTCACCCTATATATCTATATCTATCTATCTATCTATATATATATATATATATATATATATATATATATATATATATATATATATATAAGTAGTCTATATATATATATATATATATAGATATAAAAGTAGCTGTGAAGAGACATTACCAAGAATATTTCTCTATTTATGATTATGTTTCAAAACCAGAGAAAGAAGGGAAATCGACTAACTAAGGAAACAATAAGGCAAATATTTTTAACACTTTTAATTAAAAAAATTTTTAAACAAGTGCAAATATTTCGAGGCTTTCAAGCCTCTTGTAATCAATTTACCTTCTCTTTTGTATTTGGGACTCAGCAGATAATCCAGTAAGGGATGAAAGGTTAAAGTATTTAGCATCCGTAGCCATAAGGATCTTAATTTTTTATTTCCTATGTTAGAATTTTATCAGACCAAGTATCTCAAAATTCTCCTCGTATATGAGCAAGGTGTGACGAAAGACCGCTACGAGGTGGTTAAAACTTTTGTGACTGGACAAAACAAATTCTTGTGCAATGAAAAATCAGAGAAGATTAGAAAAAAGATTAGAAAAGTAAAAGTCTTTTTCTATCCCATCACAGCTATTAACATTCTGTTTTTTTCTAAGAATATAAGCCATGTAGCTTTAAATAATTAACATATCGCTAAGTCCTCGTTGTATACAGATATAGCACGTACTAAACCCAAAACAAGCGCTAAATAGAATTTAAGGATTAGCCGTTAAAAAAATAAAATATAAAAATATAAATAAAATAATAAATAAATAAATAATCACATAAACACTCGTCCATCCATCTTTCATTTACTGAAAAAAGAAAAAAAGTTTTGGAAAAGGGAGGAGGGGGGGGTTGTCGCGGGATAAAATAAATATGGATAGAAAGAAAGAAGAAAAAAAGGGCAACTGTGCATCGAATCCATTCTTTATATCCTCATTATTATTATGTTATTATTTGAGCGTCGGCTTTGGGTCGAGTGAGCACGCACAAAAAGAGGAACGACAGCATCAAAGAAATAAAGCAGCATTAAATAAATAGCCGAAGAAGAGAGAGAGAGAGAGAGAGGGAAAAAAAATGGCCGCCGAGGGTGGTCAAGAATACCAATGAGGGGAGCGACCCAATTAAAGACTGGAGGGGGTTCTTAGTCGCGCCGTGGTGACTCGGCCTTCCTGTCGACATTTTTCGGGGAGCGCATTGTGAATCTGGCCCACATACGACACCATGGCATAGGCTCATACGTGCACTTTGTGTGGTCAGTTCCTGTTAATAGTTTCACCTGACACGCAAAGCGGTATAGATACTGCGGGAAACTGTTCCTCTACATCATCCGAACCTTAAACCCATCCGATGGGACGGGATTCAGATGGGAATATCCAACGGTATATATAGTGGGACGAGCACAAGTCAGTGTTAAAGCTAGGCTCTTAGTTAGAATTTTGTGAGCGAAAAGAACCCGTTTGAGAGGGCGAGAGTCAGTTAAGAACTTTTACCGGATTTTCTGAGTATCTTTTGGTAATAGCAGGGACAAAATTTTATCATAGCTTCCCCAACCTCTAAATTTTTTTATAATTTTAATACATTTGTATTTTAAAATGACGGTTGGAGAACAATGGTAATATTTTTAAGACTAGACGGTTACTAACAACCAAAGTTAAGGGAGACTTAGTAAGTAAAAAAACTGAAGTATCTGAGGCGAACGCTCTAGCATAATCTTGAATTTACAGCTCTTTACTGGTATATTGATAATTTCTAGCCAAAATAATATATCTCCATTTTCCAATGATTACTGTATCTCCATTTCTAGCCAAAATAATGTAGTCCATTTTTACATTGCAACTGGTGGTTTTACCGGCAAGCACAAATGCTAGTTTAATCCTTGTTCTTTTATACAACATTCTTTTGAAAGTTGTTCTCTTGTCAAGATTATAAACATGTTCACATTCAAAAATATTAAATTACGCATTTTAGAATACTAAAATGAGAAATGGTTTTGAAAAAAGAAAGTTTACCAGATTAGAATTTCAGATTAAAAATCGCATAAGCTACATTCAGAATTTTCAGCTCAATGAATATTAAAGGTAAAAATGTCCCTATTTTCGAACAAGACTTATTGTGTGAGAAAAAAAAAATACAATAAACTGTTTCTTATAAAATCATTCTAATCCGATTATTATATCTAAATTACTTTATAAGAAATTGAAAGGTTCCTTTTTATTTTAAATTAAAGCTATAAACGTTTTAGTTCTATTCAATTTTTATCAAGGGGAAAGAATTAAAATTGTACTTCGAAGAATCCCCTGATAATAGCAAGCCTAATGCAATTGAGATTTTTGTTACTTTATTTATAGTGACTGAATGATCACTACACAGTTCATTCAAAATGACTACTGCTAAGTTCTCCTAAATCAATTATAAGATGGCATGATAATTATTTAAATATTTAAACAGCAATCGGAATTTTCAGTTTGATTAATAAGCAGCAATATTAATCCAACAACATCAACAGTAGAAGTTTTCTGATTATTCAAAATCTTTTCTATATCGTATATGATTTTATACATTTTGAAGTTTTGTAAAATTTTCCTATTAGCTGAATTTTTATCATTTGTTATCTAAGGATCTGTTCACATAGAATCCTTCAACGTCAGCGTTACTAGTATTGACATATTTTAAACCAATCACAGACCTTAACGATTTCGTGGCTAATCGTTTGGGGGTTTGTAATTGGTTAAATATATTTCAATACTAGTAACGCTGACTCTGCGGGATTCTATGAAACTGGTCCTTAAAATTAATGCACCGAGTCTAAATTTCTAGAGCTACTGAATAGGAAAATATAACATGTGGTTACTTTAATAGTTTTAAAATCTCACTGTTATCGTGATTTCTGAAATTTTACTACTCTTTTCTTCAGTTTGGGGTACATATGCATTATAAAAGAGTTTCGTTTTTCATCGTTTTGATCACTTTTGATTGTCTAGGATATTAACCTTTAGATTACGGGGCCCATTTTCCCTATTCACTCTTTAGAACGGGAAATTTCATGACCCCTTTGTAAGAACGGCTATTAAGGGGGTTATATATATATATATATATATATATATATATATATATATATATATATATATATATATATATATATATATATATATATATATATATATATATATACTAGCATTATTGCCCGGCGTTTCCCGGGTAGATATATAGATATAAAAATTTTCATGCATTCCATCAAAAAAATACTGGGCTGCACCCCCCCCCCCGCAAAATAAACACTTCGCCCTCCCCCCTCCCCGTCACCCCTAGACCAACTCTCAAACCACCCCTCAGAACAAACCTCTTTTCCCCCGCGTATCGAATTAGACTGGTTGTGGTGAAGGGGCTGTATCCACATTTAAGAGGTGCACTTAGGGGCACAAAGATCATTAAAAAATTAATTAAAAAAACTAATTGAGCCCCAAATTTCGTTTTTCCTGATTTAAGTTTCTGGAGTCCCAAACATTAACTGTGCCGAATTTGGTCCCGGTGAGCGAAACAGTCTATGATTCTATAGCGGACAAACAGACAGACAAGCTCTTTTATATGTATTTATATTCATTCTTGGGATGCATGCTATCCGACCCCGTAGGAAAAGGTTTTTTTTTTTTAAATCTTCTTGGAGTAAATTATTTTGAACGATATAATTAATATTATACCTAATGTGAATAATTAAATGCATTGTTTTACTATGTAGCATGACTATACCAGGAGACAAAAATAAATTTTAACTATGCAATAAGAAATTATGAATTCAAATACGATGTAACGCCTACTATTTCAATGTTGCTCGTTAGTCGGCATCTCACTCTTGGAGCCTAATTCCGCGTTCAGTAGCTCTGGGTTGGGACAGAAATAGGAATAAGCAGCGAATAAGAATGCCGTTAAAAAGTAAACAAAAATAAACACTTCCTCACAATTGCCAAAATTTGGGTCGATCCAAGTCACGAAAATAATTATTCTGACCACAGAGCACTTAACATTTTTAAAAAAATTAGAAACAAATAGCGTACAATGTGAAAAAAAAATGAACTACGCGGCCGACAACAATTAAACAATCAGCAACTGCAAGATATGCACAATTGTTCGAAAATCACCACAGAGCGTCGCTCCAAAGAAACAATTCTGATTGTTCGAAAAACCCTTTCTCCTCCACCCTCCCCTATTTTAACGTGTTGGAAAAGCATCCCCATGGGAACAGGTCTACCTTCTAGCAAACTATTGATGTTCTTAAAACCGCTAATTGGTTAAACAGGCAATTAGAATCCCATAAAACCGGCTTTTCGAGTGACCTCTTTTTTTTTTTTATCTTTCTCTCTCTCATTCACAGGGGCTGTTGTTGCTCGTTTTTGGGGGGATGCATTTGTGGAAAGGAAGTGCAAAAACGATTTGACACGCCACTGACTTTTGGTTCGCGTGCAGTGGGGGATGCGACACGAGAGAGACACTTTCAGACACATACCCGTTTCGTTATAATGTAGATGTTTCAGCAAGCTCTTTATGTAGCTTTCAGAGAGGCTGAATTCCTATTTATTGGCATTAAACAACTTTAGACAAACAGATTGAAAGCACACGGAGATTTCTATGAAAAGGGTTTAAAAATTCTCCGAGAGTGGTGCTCAAACATTTTTCGATCGCGACCCACATTCTTAATTAGAGTGGTGCTCAAACTTTTTTCGACTGCAAAAAAGTTTGAGCACCACTCTAATTAAGAATGGTACTCAAACTTTTTGTGTTTAATGCCAGTAATTCTTATTTACTGGCATTAAACACCATTTGACTTAAAGATTGAAAGCACACGGAGATTTCTATGAAAAGGGATTAAAAATACTGAGAGTGGTGCTCAAACATTTTTCGATCGCGACCCACATTCTTAATTAGAGTGGTGCTCAAACTTTTTTCTACCGACACCCACTTTCTTAGTTAAAAAATCACTCTACCCAACGAAAATTTTTTCGGAAGTAGAAAATTTGGAGAAAAGGGGAGGAAATGCTAACATAAAAATTAGAATAAAGAAATTTGCAAATGTTGACAAACTATTTCATTGAACTTTCTCTGACTATTGTAAGACTGTTTGACACCTTATTTAACAATATCATGTAATAATAATATGTATATAAAAGATAGTTTTAAGATAGCCAGAAACTTTTTTTTCTATAATTATATAGACAAATGTGTCTGATTCGTACAACCTCGCTGTAAACTATATTCTGAGCTATGTCTTCATCAATTGATAATATAAAACTTGCATGAAATAAGTTACTTCAACAAACCCTGAACTGCATAACATCAAAATATTTTCATTAGTTAAAATCCTAAAAAAAAAAAAGGAATTCATTCTTGAAACTTTTTCCATATCAACCAGATATTATCATACTAATGCTATTGGTGATCATGATGAGAGGTTAATGTTGCATGTCATCACAACATGACACACGAGGAAATGCCCCAAATGACTAACATTTAATGAATAATCGGAACATCCTGTATAATTAATCAGAATTTCTGACTCTTCAATTGTGTTTTACACAAAAAATCATTTTATTGTTTGTATGTACAATTAAACAAAAATGTAAATTACTTATGAATGAGAAAAACTTTTCTCTTTTAAAGTTAAATTAATGAGATACATAAAAACAAGTTATATATATATATATATATATATATATATATATATATATATATAGATAGATAGATAGATATATATATATTTCTTTATTTACAAAAATCAAAGAATTTACCTCAAAGTCCAAACAGTGGAGAAAATGTTATGACTTAGGTGTCACGTGATAGAAGAATCCAAAAGTTATTTTTTCAAAGCATAATTCAGTGACATGAGAAAGTTTGGTATAAATAATCAATTAAATCTAATGTAAACAAAATACAGAAAAAAGTGAATCGATGACATCTATAACAAAGGAAAAGGAAACTAAACGAATTATGATATTATTTTTGAAATACGGAAGCATACCTGAATACTGAACATGTCAAATATTCAGCTACAATGATTTTAATGTGCCTTTGTAGCTAAGCAAAATGCTTTGAAATTATAATTAGAAAATTTGAGGTCTTTTTAATAACATTTAAAAAAATATTTAAAATATCATTCATGTATATTAATATGCATGCATCAGTATCTCTTCCAGTTACCGATGCCATCAATTTAAAATACTTAAAATCATGCAGGGTATTAATTTCACCACCGCTCATAGGATTAGAACATGCAAGTCCATCTGGATAACTCGGAGTAATCTTTCATTAATACCCCATTTGCTCACATAAATGCTGGACAGATGAGGGTCGAGCGAATGAGAGAGGGGTGGTATAGAATATTTTTGAAGAAATGATAATAATAAAAAAAAATTAAGGTGTGGTTTCGGCGCTTAGAAGAGATGCAACTAAGAGAGAGGTTACGACAGCGCCCAGAAATGGTTCCATACCCCAGATTCGAAGATCGATGATGTGTCTAAAATGCGGTATGGTGATTTTACAGGATTTTCTCAAAATGTATTAAAAAATGCGGGTTTTCTAAACAGAGGCGGGGACTTGCATAAACAGGGTCGTGACCAGGAAAGGATGGTAATTAAGTAATGAAGGCAAAATGCACATGTCGTGTCCTGCAACAAACATTTTTTTTTATGAAATTGGAGTGATTTAAAAGAGATAAAATTATTTCAAATTTTCATAGAAACAACACTGTAACTCGAATGGTGTTTAAAATACATCTAATTTGTTGCATGAAAACTTTAAGATAAGATTTTAAAAATGCAAAAATTTGCTTTATGGTTACGGTAATTTCAAGTCAATCCTGAGATGCCCTCGTTTTTAATTAAAATGATTTATAGAGGTTATTTGTTATATATAAAGTTCGATCTTGGAATTGGTCCGGTGAGAATTTAACACAAACCTCACTGCTGCTGAGAAGTACAGAATATTCTGCGAGATTCTCGCTACATTTCTTTGTTTGTTCTTGTGACTAATTATATCATCCTTTAGAACCCTGATGTTTAAGAAAATTATTTTAAATGTGAGTTCTTATTAAAACGGGTTTTTCTTGGCTAAAATGCTATTTCTTCGTAACTTTCATAAACATTAGTTATTTTGCGGTCAAAATTTATCCCATTCGATGAGTTGTTTCATTGAAGTGATAGATCTTTCGAAACGGAAAGGTTAAGAAATGTTTGTGCATATAGTATTGTGAGCTTTTTTTCCTAATGAGGCTCATTACGGCTATTCCCAGAAATACATATTATATTCAATAATTTTGAATGGATTATTTAAAATAAAAAATCGATTCATACGTAGTTCTACTTATCTATGGAACACTATTGTCACTGATGGTCGATAACAATACATATGGTGATTTAAATTGAAGATTAAATATCCAAAATATATCTATATAACTGAATAACCCCAAAACCTTGATGCTTTACCTCCCCAGCAACACATCCTTTGTTCAAAGAGACATACGAAGGCGTATGAAGAACCTTTGACATCCATAAAATGTATTAACATAACTGAATAATCTAAAAACCTAGAAGAATAACCATTTGAGGCATAGTTGTAATATCCCTTTTAGATGTCAGATGACATTCATCAGTAATGAACAACGTCATCTGCGATTGAATGACAAAATGAACGCATCACTCTAAAACGCGACTCTCGTCCCATTCTTTTCCTTAAATCAAATCATCACTGGCACACTCGTAATCACTTATCTAGGTGTCAACACCGCCGTTGTCTAATTTGTTATCCAAAAGACATCGTGCCCCCCCCCCCCCTCAGCATATCCAGCGGCAGTTCAACCCCAGATGGCGCCGGACAGTGCTACCGACACCGATATTTAAATAATTTTCATCCCCATAATTGATTTTGATCGATGGATAGTTTGATTACCTCATACCTTTCCTAGAAAATATAGATGAAAGGGGGTACGTAATAATAATGAAAGTTCAGATAAAAACTTCCATGAAAATCTACTACCCCCCCCCCCTTTTCAAGGTTCCTTCAAGAATCTTCCCCCCTCCCCCTCCTCTCGATAAGGTTGTTTGAGTAAGCCCGAAAATAAGCTGTCCTTTCTTCGTATATGCGAAGCAAAGGCGAAGATATAATGAGCCCCCAATTGTTAGGCAATTATTATTGTGTGCGTGTTGTAGTAGCACAAGCTCTCTCTCTCTCTCTCTCTAGAACTTTTTTTTTTTTCTTAACTTTTACGAAGCGGAAACTGGACGGAGGGGTGGGTAATAGCAGTTAATTTTGGGACGGGATGTTTCGTCAAAGTGAAAGATCGTAATTGGGCAAAAATTACGCCTTTTTGTTCCTCTCTTCAAACGGTAGTCTAAACCGAAGAGAGGTAAAAAAAGAGAAAAAAAAGAAGGCAATGATTTTTATTTTCAAAAGTCTTTTAGCGGACATACCCGAATAAACGTTATTTTGCAGATAAGCACTTGAAACTAGAATAAGAGGGGTTTTTAAAACTGAAAAATCAAGGATAGACAATCTTATTCCAGTTTCAAAATGCATGTTCGTTTCAAAATGTGACTATTCCTGATATAGTAATAGCTTTGAATCAAGCAGCTCTGTCCTTCTGCCCTTTGGAGGGATTCTTGGGGTCACCCTTTTATTCTAAGATGAAATCATGTTTACTCATGTCTTGATAGTTTAATGGTTAGAAAACGAGAGACTCCTTGAATACAGATGCCTGGATTTCAAGGGGTTGAAACAAACGTCTGTCGAGAGATGGTAACGACTGTAGCAATTCTGGACTACGTAGCCAGCTACTCTCAGTGCCAGATATGAGGCACAAGAATTTATGAGTTCCATACATCATATTCTTCCTTAAATTTTTTTCACGGCTAATCCATGAAAAGTTATCTTTTTACATCAAAGACAACGGATGTTGACCCCACATATTTTCTATTGCATTTTTTTTATTTTTGACGGTTCTTGTTTTATCAGATCACTATTTTGTTTTAAGCTTCGTACGGTCACTTAAAGTTCATCCTAAAAGTCCCCCCCCCCCGAAACGATCTTCTTGCCGAGTCCTTACAACTAGACCCTCCTAACAATATCAGCATATTATGCTATTCGTATCATTCATAATATGAGGATAGAATTATATTCCCTGGAAAAATATTAATCTAACTTTCTTTTAAATGGGGATCAGCATCTGAACCTACCCCCCCCCCACACACACAGGGGGGAAAGGGTTATAAGGATTGAATGCTTGTACAGTCGAACCCCGTTATAACGAACTTCAAGGTACCAAAGGTTTTGTTCGCTTTATCCGGTGGTTCGAAATATCCGAACCGTTAAGAAATGTGAGTTCACAAAATGTATAAATCTTTAGTTGCAATGTGCATTCAATAATGAAAAAATCTATTAAAATTGATCATTAATGAATTAAATTGACTAAAATCGATTACATTAAACTGAAACAACACCAATTAAATTACGTATAATAGGAAAATGGCGGGACAAAAATTTTCGTTCGCTATATCCGTGAGTTCGTTATGTACCTGGTTCGCTATAACGGGGTTCGACTGTATCTTGATTATTAATAAACCTAAAGTAGAAGAATTATGAAAGATAATTGAGTGAAAAATCAGGGCATTCCAATTCTAACGTACTTCTAAATGTGTTGTGCATTTCAAATATAAATTTCCTCCTCGACTTTTAGCTATAGATATATTTCCTAAAACCCGACGCCTGGTGTCTGATTTCCGCCCCATCCCCTTCATTAAATGCATTTCATTTCAATAAGTGTCAGAACTGATTAATATTCTGTTTCGCATCCGACTGTTAATATCTTATTTTATCGACTCCCAAAGTGACAAGGGACTCGGGTGGAACTCGGGAAAAAGAATATCATTTGTTTATTCACTTGTCACGGCGGTACGGTCGAACCATTTCGACTCGTTCTCCAAGCCAAACACGATGTATTTCCCCGAACATCTCTCCGACACAAGAGATCTCCTTGTCTCCCGCTGTTTGGCGCCTACCAGATCATCGGCGGCGCCAACTTACGGAGCCAAGCGACGCTTCTTTGTCCACAGAAAGACGTGTATTCGAACTAGAAAAAGTATCAAAGGGGTACATTGTTTCAGAGTTTTCAGAAAACCCCAAACTTTCGATAAAACAGTTTCTCCCTTCTTTTAGCCTCCGAATTGCGCAAAAGTTCCGTTCGGTTGGGGGGAGAAGAAACCACAGTAGTCTCTTCTGACACTAATTAAAGGAAGACTTATGTGCATTTGCCGATCCATGACTTAATTCAGTAGATTGGGACAAGCCTGTCTTATTAAAAACCGAGAGATTCGACGCACTACATTGCCTTTTTTGTTAAATATGAGCTCGAGTTATTAATTAACTTCGATAATGATTAATTGTGCTAAAGCATTACGTTTTAAAGCTTACTTTTTCGATGTTATATATAAATTGTAGTGTAGAGATAACATTATTTAAATGTAAAGCAAAATTTAAAGTTGCAATCTATAAAGCCAATCGTAACAGAATCTAAAGTTAATGCAAATAAAATATTTCCCATGTATTGATTAGGCTGAAGCAGTTTGCTTCCGTTAATTGAAAATGAAAATATTAACTAATGGTTATCTAACATACTACTTTTAATTTTTTTAAACTTTTTTTTGTAGTTTATCTGCTAGTGCACTATAATTATTTGCAAATAATCATCATAGTAAGGCATTGATTATAATTTTTTTCTGCATGCATTACATATCACTCTGCAATAAACGTATCAAAAGTTAAGGTATGAAGCTTCTCCGAAATTTTGAGACTTCATTTGTTATTTCTACGTATTAAGGGTCATTAGCCGTATTTCTCCAGATAATTGGATAATTTTGCCCTGCTCTCCATCCCCCCCCCCCCCCAAGCGAGAAAAAGGCCTTTTTTTTTCTCAGCGGGAAAAAAAAGAAGGCCTTTTTTTTCCCCGCTGTGTAACATCATGTAATTTCTATTACATGATGTTAAATTTTATTTTTTAATGTGTCATCAAACGTAGTACTATCATTAAAATCTAGTAATAAATTTCACATCCAAAAATCTCAATCCGTAAGATTTATAGATATGATAATATACATGACTAAGTATTAAGACAATGACAAATCTGTTCATATGGGCTCAGCCAAACATAAATTAATTTTCAAGGATAAATAACCCATTCATTTTTTTTTATATACAAAAAGAAAAACTCTTTCAATAAAGAAAAAAAAAGCCAGAATAAGACGATGGAACAAACAAAGAAATAAAACGACAACAGGCACTCGCGCCCCTCTCCAAAGCTTTAAATGCTCCCGCATGTATTTTTCCCCCCTCCTTGGCACACAGTTGTAAAGCATGTCAATTTTTTAGACGACTTCCGCTCTGAGTACGACAATATTTGCTCATTGTACATTTACAATATTTTTGCTGCTCTTTCTTACTTAACATACTTTTTTTTCCCTTTTCTCTGACGTTGAAAGGTAGTAGGCGCCCTATATTTTGCAGCCAGGGTGGCGCCTCGAAAGAATCCGTATCCCCCATCGTAAGAAAAGAGCGAAGTACTCTGGCGAGACACAGACCCAAGGATTCTGGGTTTTTTAAAGAGAGAAGTAATTTCAAGATACTTTCTTATTCCTTTCATCTTTAAAAAAAATCATTGCGATGATATATCAAATATACCTATAAATATGAAGTGGAATTTCCCTAATTAATCATATTTTAAAGCTGACGTTTGTCCCAAAGCTTGGTTCACAAATTTGTCAGATAATATCTTTCAACATCCAGATAAGTCAAGAAAGTGTCTTTCCCAGAAAGCGTCTATTCGTAGTATCTGCATTTGTATAGCTTCAGAACACATCAGGGCCGCCCAGAGACTTTACGGGGCCTGGGGCAAACTTCTGTTGGGGGGGGCCCAAGAAATCTGATTAATCGAATAATTTTTAATTTTTTATTTTTATTATTATTTTTTTTTGGGGGGGGGGCCCTTTTTTCAGGCGATTATTTTGCGATTATTTTTGAATATATAAATATATATAAATATATAGATATATAAATAAATAAATATATATATATACATATAATATACATATATATATATATATATATATATATATATATATATATATATATATATAGAGAGAGAGAGAGGGGGGGGGGGGAGAGATTTACTATTTTTGCATTTTATTTATATTCAAGAATTTTGTAGCTATATACAAATAATTTATTCCTTTATATTCGATTATCCCATTATAAATACTTCTTCACAGTGTTTTCACTCTTGAATTTTGGACCATAACGTTTTATTTAAATCTGCCATTCTTTTTCCTCTGTCATTTAAGCTATTTGAACAATTTAATCATATTTTTAACAGTAAAATGGAGATATAAAGTCGTACTCATTGCGTTGTTAATTTTACGGACGGGCTGCTTCTGGTTTTTAATTTACCAAATATGCAGCTCCGTTGTTACGAAGTTGCATTTTCTTTTTATAAAACACAGCAATAAAGTCTCGTCTTCTTTTTGCTGCGCACCATCTTTCTTTTTTTCGATGAGGCGACGAAAACTTTAATTTCCGTGAGCAGTTCTAGTTGACGCGTGAAGACGGCAGAAGCGCATAAGAAACTGTAACCGGAGAAGGGGTCTGCGGGGGGTCTCGGGACGCGTGCGGGCCTCTCTCCTCGCCAGCGTGGACCCAGAATTCTTGGAATGCCCCCGACACCCGAGACGCCAGCGGCGCCGTAGTATGCCCCCCGTGGGGGCTACCCGAAAAGTGTCGCCAGGGCACAGTCGCCAAGCGAAAGAGAGAGAACGTGTGGGATCCGAGAATAAATAAATCTCGGAGCCCGAAGGGGGTAATCAAATGGCTCATTAGCGAAGGGTAGCCGTGCGTGGGATAGACATTTAAAGTTTCCCAAACCCCGTTGGTGAGCAGGGCTTCTCTGCACTCATCCAGAGACAATGCGGAGGACTGAGAAACGTTGAGGTGATGCCTTGTTTGCTGTGAAAGTGTTCAGAAGGACTTGGTTTACCCCGCGATCTATAGCTCAGAAAGCAGGAAACACAAGTAGGAATGGGTGGTCTGAGACGTATCCTGTGTGAGAGGTATTGCAGAGGTATTGCAGCGAGGTTGCCGTCATACTTTGTTGGGCATCTGAATATCCCGGACACAACAGTTAACACTCTGCATAGTTAAATTCGTCGAAAACGATTTTGTGTCCTTGTATCTTTAAGATTTTCAATAACGAATTTTTTACCAGTACTTTTAAGAATGTTTTCATTTCTTTTCTTTAATTTTTCCAATGATAATGACTATGCCATATCACTTCGGTATCGTCTGAGAACTATAAAACTTTCTTGTCATGGTTCGCTTTCTTCCCCACCTGTCTATCTATCTATCACTCCATCAGTTATTTATATACACGGCGTGATGCATATTTCAAAGATAATCACCTAGTTTTGTTTTGAATAATCTATTATTTACATTTTTTTGCACTTAATAATATGATTATAATTAATATTTTTTTTCGAGTGGGCAGGGCATGACAGAAATGCGCTTTTTCCTTCCATTGAGAAGGAAAAATTCTGTCAGTCTTAATTCGTTAATTTGCAGAAAATTAACGAATGAGAAAACAAAATAATTTTTTCAGCAAATTTAAATTTCCCGCAGATCATGCTTTAATAAAAAAAAGTTTAATTTTAGCAAAAACAAGGCAACAAATTTCACACACAGGCAGTTAGATTTGCCTGTAACTAAATGGTAACTATGAGTTTGCGTGGGAGAAAAATACGAGACTTAAAAGCCATACATTTCAAATTAATGCAAGTTACATCTAAAAATTCATGTTTAAATCTCACCAACAGAAAAATGAAGACTCGCCCGTGTATAAAGATTTCAACATCTTAAATCTGTTTTATAAGTAAATTCAGCTAAGTACACTGTAAACAAGGAAAGTTTTTCATAATGCCGTTTATTTTTTAGTAGCATTTAGTCAAAATTCTCATAAAACCAAAAACAAGTAAATATCTCCAAAGTGTGTGGCCTAACCACGGCCCTGTGTAACTCGGGCAATATATTTCACTACCGCGAAAAATTATTCAAAAAGTCGTAAATATTTGTTTCTTGCTATTCTACCAGAAAATACCGTGTAACCCGGGCAGTAAACATCGCGACAGGGGACGCTCTCTGTCACGTTTTATGATCCCCCAAGTAAACAAACCATCCTCCTCAATTCCAGCTTACATTGTCCAAGCTCATCATTCTCCCATACAGCAACTCCTTCCTCTTTTGTCCAGAGCCAGACAAGTCCATCCATTAACTCAGGGATGTTTCTCAGACCCCTGTAGTCAAGTGAAAGGGTGGGATACCGTTGAATAATAACCCTCTTATTCAAAAGGGCTCCTAGCTGAGCTGACCCTGTCAAAGTGTCGCCATCGGAGTCAAGAACTGACCACCGGAAGATGCCATCAAGTTTCTTTCTCCCGGCAGGGGATGGACTGTCTAGGAACTCCCGAACGGCGCCAATTTGGAACGTAAATCCCGGTGACGTGTCGCCACTTCGTTATCTGCTTGGTGAAAGACCCATCCGAACTAATTGGTTTGCTACCATTTGCCTCCAAGAAAAACACGAGATCGGATGTTTTAGATAGTAAAACCAGCGGGTGGAAATGATGACTATTTTCCCACGCTGCTGATAGCTGATACGAAATATGGAATTTAAGGGTTTCGAAGGAACGTCTAATTTATTTTTCAGCATTTTTTGCTTATGAGGAAGGGTTCTGAGTATTTCAAACAGAGCATGAAGTACGGTAGTGTTTCAAATCAATCTTTTCTCTCCTTCAGGATAAAAAAAAATCCCTATTATTTCATATAATCCGAGAAACAATCCGAGTAGTGTGTTTGCAGCAAAATGAATTTATATTTCATTACAATGGTAACAAAGAGGCGAGTTGAAAGAAGAGTTAACTCTAAATTTAGTAGAAATAGTTCTCGACTATGGAACTATCCGATTTTTTTGCTTATGGAGGGCAAATAATGCTATCAGTATAGAAGTATTCTCCTTTAATCTCATTTTATATGAAGTAATCCTATAGTCCACAACACGCAATGAAAATGCATAATGAACCTGAAATTTGATTTTTCCCTTAAATTTCGTATTCAAGGTTTTTAGCCAAATGTGCATAAAAAGGGCGAAAAAAAAAAGGAAGAGTAAGGAATAATTTAAAGCTGCATTCTAAGGGCAGGAAAATGTGGAAAAACTTACACAAAAATTGTATAACCAGTTTGACTCAACAAAACCAGAAGGTAAATAAAAAATATCAAAATTACCTTGAATATTATTGTCTCTCAAAGGGAACACCATTTATCAAATAAATGGACATATATTATTTTGTTGGTATATAAATTCAGCTCGTAAGACAATGAAAAGATGAAAGAAATAAAAAAAAATGTTTTGTGTCTTATGATTCTTTAAAATTTTGAGTCATCCTGCTTTTTTATGTTAACATATTGTTCGAAATGGGGGAAAAATTGATCCATCTCTCACTATATTTAATCCCCTATATTAAACTGAAAATGATTTACAGTACAAATGTATATAGACAAAACAGTCTCATGGAAAATCTTCCATGTTTTTGCTTATAAAATGTGTACATCCGACAAAGCTCAGAAAACATACCTGCCAGGTATTTTTACCTCTAACTCAAATATAGATTAGGGTAGATTTCCCCGAGTAAAAAATGGGGGGGGGGGTATGTAATTCTGCTATGAATTTGAAATTCCGATTCACTTCTTTCGCTCTAAAGAAAAGAAAAAGAAATGAAACCTCGGTTAATCCCGGGCAAGAAAAGTAGGTAGGTAGGTATGTGGGGGTGATCCGACCTCGGGGTCAGGGAAGTCCCGCACCTCACGCAACACAACCCCCCCTCCTATATTTACAAAGAAAGAAACGGTGCCTTTCTGATTTATGATCGCTGAGCAAATAATTATAGATGGGGCCGAAAGCATATAAAAAATCCATTCCGCAGACACATATTACGCTTAAAAATATTCCCCCCACTGAGTTTTTCTGCTTCCCCACGTTCTTTTCTTTCTCCTTGTTCGAAACATAACGGAACAATCAACCCACCCCAGCTTTTACGGCGAGTGTGCGAGCGTGATATTTGTTCTTCGCAATGGACCCAGAAATTGGGAGAGTGATATATTTATCTTTGCTCTCTCGAGCCTTCTCTCTCTTTTCTCCCCGGCGTTCTCTCGCGCAGGTTTAAAAGATTATTCTCGGCTTAAATGACCCTCCAGATTACCTTCGTGGTTTTCGAACAGAATAATTCCGAGTACTTTTTATAGCTTGGAATTTAAAACAGATTATACTGGTTTTTTGTTGTTTATGAGCTTCCAGACATGTATTTTTTTACCATGTTTTTATTAACTCGCCTTCTTGTTTGTTTGTTTGCTTGTGTGTTTGTCTAGTACAAATCTTGCAATCGATTTTTAAATAACTTCTCGACTAGCTAGACATTTGAAACTTTTAGAATAACCCAGAACACGATGACAATGCATTCTTTTAATACTTTTAGCCGAAAAATCCGAAAGGTGGCGCTTTGATCGAATTCAATGCTTGCACGGCGTTTGGCGATTTTGAAGACAGAATACATGTGAATTTAGTTTGTTTAGAAAAATATTGTGCGAAAAATTAAAAAAAAAATTATAATAAAAATTAAAGTTTATAAAGTCTGTGGATAGTGGAAACGACTAAAAAGTGATTAAAATTAAATAAAAGAAAGTGAAAAAGAATAATTAAGTGAAGGTTTGTGCAATTAAGAGAGAATTGTCAAGTTTATATGATTCAACAGAAAATTGAAAAACATGGTACATAAAAAGTTCTTTTTATCTTGTGATTCTTTTCCTAATGATCTTGCAGACACAGCGAATTAGCTTTTGGAAAATTCTCTGCATCTGTAATCTTATTAAAAATGCCTAAAATTACGTTTCATTCCAAAAACTGTTAACTGAAGATTCTTTCAAGAAACTCAAGCCTCTATATATAATGGAAGACCTATTTCTATTAAATGATGAATTATATTAATATATACATACATACATATATATATATATATATATATATATATATATATATATATATATATATATATATATATGTGTATATATTATATTTTAATTATTTATATTATAATTATTTTAGGCTCCTTGCGCTTCTTAGAGGCTGGTAAGAAATATCCAAGGGCCGTGAACAATTCTGGCTTTAAGAGACAGGCCTGCATTATCTTACAAATAATGTATGTTTCCAGAGAAAGAAATAGCACCAAAGCGTTCCAAAAGCTACTGATATGAAAAATTTTCTCTTGGTAGTAATTATAACAGACGCCCAGTGGCGTAGTGGTTAAAAGGTTCAACCTTGTGACTGGGCAGCGTCGACTCATGCTTCTCATCCCTTTAGTGGGTCTATAAAATGAGGACCAAGCATGCTTGGGAACCAACTCTGGGGTCAGGTTGACCACCTGACCGAGACATATGATGTATAGCACCCTAAGTCCACGGTCATGAAAGCGGAAATGGGCACCGCAGGCATTGGTTCACACTGCTGGAAAGCAATTCGGACTCTTTTGCCATCAGTTGGTTAGTGATTACAACAAATAACAAATACTCTTGTACCATCATCAAAGTTACTAAGAATCTTTGAAGTTTAGGGGTAACCTATTTTAACGAAAACTGCTTCATCGGTAAATTCCTCAGTATTCTTATTTTACTTTCCTGAAGGAAGATGTCGATGCAGAAGTTCTATCCTTTTGAACTTTGCCATCAATGAGAAATTAGTATAACTATTCCCAAAACTTCGAAATTCCTTTTGATCGAGTAAAAAACTTCCCTAAAAGCAACCTATTTTTAATAATATAGAAAGCATCATATGGGTGACAGCATATAAAGATTTTAGGATTACTTACATTGTGCAGTTTGTAGTAGAGTCCGCAAGCGTTGCAGACTGGTTCACCGTTTTGATTCCGCCGCCATAACGTCGTCGTCGTCGTTTTGCAGTTCGCGCAGCTGGTCCCCGCACGGCGTGCCGCGGACTGTGGAAAGAAAAAATTGCAATAATTACTCACAAGAAGCAAGATTATAGTAGTTAATCATTGAAAGTATCTCCACAAAATTGACAAAGACAAATCTACAACATATATCCGAGTATAATGAAATTGTAGCACGAGAGCTCAGTAAAGCATTGGCTTCATAGCTTTTTTGGAAGTTAATGTTACTAGGAAATCGACCCGTTGTCTTGAGCCCCATGTCTAAATTTTAAGTTTGTCGAAGAATTTATTAAGGCTGCTACGTACTAAGAAAAATATCGTACATTTCTCTTTTCCTCTTCCTGCAGACTCTTGTGGTGGAAGGAGTCAAGTTGACAGTTTGAGCATTTCATCCCCCTTAGGATTGACAATTTGAGGGATTGTAATGGCTCTCTCTCTATAGGGGGGTTAAGAGCTGCCCCCAAACTTTTTATTTAAGATATATTATTGTCAACTATTTACAGATACATAAATGCTGATAATCAAATAAAATTGGCATTGTCAGATAGCCTGAACTTTTCTGCAAAGCGCTACAGGATTCATTCTATAAATTTCGTCCACCGAAGGAATTTGTGAGCGTTTAAAACCTTTTAAAAGCTTCTTTAAAACAGATTCATTCAAGATTTTTAACCAAAAACAGATTATCAAAGAATTGTTTCGCAGTCCCTGAAGTATCTGAAATATTAATGAAGCCATGAATTACTTTCACTGAAAAACTGCTGTTTTACTGTAGCAGTATAAGTTAACATGTCTTATATCTAGTCTCAAAGTTACTGGTAACAGAAAAAAAGAGACAAAAACAAATACATATTACAAAGATCTAGAATGCAATTATTAGCAATGACGGAAATGATTAGTTCCCAATCTCTTGCTTTTTTTTCATACAAATTGGAGACAGATGACGTTAAAAGAACCTAAATACAGAATTATTTTACGGAATTTGTCAATTTACGAATACAAGGGTTCCTTTTATTAAATAAATAAATAAATAAATAAATAAATATATATATATATATATATATATATATATATATATATATATATATATATATATATATATTATATATATATATATATATATATATATATATATATATATATATATATATATATATATATATATATATATATATATACTTACTATTGATTACAGGCTTCAAACGTGTCTGATAATCATTTATTCAAATTTTAAAAAAATCCACGTTTTCTAACCTTGTTTAAACAGACCAGAGATTAGGTGAATGGAGTCAGCAACAAAGTACAATTGACCACATTAAAGTAAATAGTAGTGCAGCACCTAAAATAATCTATCGGCCGAAGAAGAAGTGAGATGATGAACTGTTTGAAAACAGTTCAGCGCAAATAGGCGTATTTGGATAAAAGCCGATGCCATTACTCAAACCGTATGCCACTCTAAAAGTAAAATTTCCCAGCGAGAAAATAAAATATACTGCTCGAAATATGATGGATCCCGGCATCCTCGTATGCAAAGCTAAAAATGGAGTCGCACGCGAAAGCAAAGGGATGTGCCAGTGTTGTTTTATTTGAAGCATCATTATGGGGGTGACACGCATTGACGTCCGATCCATCCGTCACGACCGTTTATCCCCCTCCCCCAGCGAAAAGCACAGTTGCGGTCAGGATCTCCATAACGAGTTTAGCCACAATAAAAATATTCAGCCAGGTGTTGGGTGTCTTAAGTACGTAAAGCGCAGCCAACCTATTAGGCATTCAATCCCTGCCTCACCTTGGTCGGTAGCGAGGCGCGCACACACACACACACACACGCCGCTTGTCCAAGAAACCGGCAAGAATAATAATTTCCCTAAATCGCAAAGCTGAAGTAACACAGAATTAATGTCGATAGAGTTCTGCGTGTCTCAATTCGACGCATTAGGGCAGAAAGACTATTGGGTGCTTTTAAACACTTTCTGCTGTGGTGGAGCAAAATACAACGTAATAAATAAGCTTTAATTGCAAAATAAGGACAGCAACAAATTTATAACTAACTTTGGAAGAAGCTAGGAACCTTACCTGGACTATTATTTGCTAATACACCTGTCCCTCGATTTGCACGGTACGCAGTTTACACGGTTTCTAAATTTTATAAATTAAAAATTATATATATATATATCGATGTATTATTTGATTATTTGAGTGTTTTACATTGGACGCACTCATTATTTATCTGTACAGACGTCACAAGTGCATAGCGTCACAAGTGCATAGGTGTGTTTTGCATTGGCGTCATTAAAGTAGATTTTGTTTAATTTCCATACTGTCATTCCTAGTCCAGTTCTACATGAGGTAAGACGTTAATTTTTGAAATACATATGTAAATAAATAATTTATCTTTGCATATTACTTAAATTGCTTTATCTTTACTTCGGTATAAACTTTTTGCATTTTTATGCTGTTATTATAAACATAACTACGGCTTGCACCTATCCCCTTGTTTAATATGAATGCTGTGTCTTGTTTTACACAGTTTCGATTTACACGATTTGTGTGTGGAACGCATCTACCGGGTAAATCGAGGGATAGGTGTACCCTGAAAGATAATCCTGAACAATTTTTTTTTTTTTGGCTTATCAAGACTTTTTGTATATTTCAATTTATCGTCGATGTTATTTGATCAGTCAGTCACTTTTATACGGAATTTATTAGGGGGACATTTATCAATACACACCGCGATTTTTGTTGGCAAACTTAAAAACAACAGCGCTTTCTATGAGGGGACAACACAGAAAAATCCATTCCTCCATCATATATAGAACAATTTTATTTAATCTTCACCGGAGTTTTCATGCATATCAACTCATAACTGCTGTAGCTTTTTAATACGAAACAAAATGTACCCATCCCGCAACACGCACGTTTGCATATTAAGCCCCTATTCTAATTGCTGATAGTGGATGAAGTATATTAACAGTTTAGTCATTAATTATAGGTGTCATTAAAGTAGATTTTGTTTCATTTCCATACTGTCATTCCTAGTTCCGTTCTACATGAGGTAAGACGTTAATTTTTAAAATACATATATAAATAAATAATTTATCTTTGCATATTACTTAAATTGCTTTGTCTTCACTTCGGCATAAACTTTTTGCATTTTTACACTGTTATAATAAACATAACTAAGCTAAACAATTTGGTAATTTGGTTAGCTTCCTGTAAGTAGTTAGTAAGTGTTGCATAACTACCAACTACTTAAATTTTCGAAATGTATGTAAGAAACCCAGATATATGTACTTCAAATACAGTGCTATATGTTAGAAAGTCACCTCGCCTATTAGATCATAGTGACACTAAGACATCTCTTTTGAATGTCTAGTACAAATAAGACATTTTAGTCATAAAATGTCTGAATAGATGTATGGATATCTGTTCATGTAGCGTAAATGCTACTCAATTTCCCTTAAAAAGATATCTACGGCCAAACTCGTCCCGCCATAATGCTGTGGCGAAACAAAGATGTATGTGGCCCCACGTCTTACCTTTGCCGAATCCATTGCATTATTATGCCCCAACTTGCATCCTTCACAATTTCAGTGAATTCAAGCATGTCATCTCCGATGAAAAAGAAATTTAAAAATATTTGTGCTTTTTATTTATCCCTCGACTGGCTATTTTTATGTCCCCCTAGGAGCCGACAATCCAACTGTAATTGCCCGAAGATGAAAATTTCCCCCGGCAATTTCAAATTGAAATTTCTAAATCTGTTACTGTCCTGTGGCAGCGGGGGGTCATCCATGTCTCCTGAACGCTCCAGCGACTGCGAACCCTCAACTCCTACAACATATACATTCAGAACGCCGTCTCGGCAATTTTCAAACGGCAATTTTTGCGTCACCGTGGCGCTTGAAGACCGCGGGCCGTTTCGCACAGCGGCCTCCCAAGGAAAGAAAGGAATATGGAACGTGGGCCGAATTCCCAATTGCAGTCGGTCCATCCGGAGAATCATTAATTTCGCAGTTGTGGGGACTCGGCGAGTAAGAGGGAGGGTGGGAAGTCACCACAGTTTAAGTAACGATCGGCAGAGAAAATTTAAGTGTTTTCCGGGCGTTAAAAAGCCGTCGCTACTGCATTTCAGGGCGTACACGCTGAGAGGCTGCAGCACCAAGGTTGTGCATGTGCAGCTCGGTCCTGGGATGCGTATTTTTATGAGTGCCATAATCCGTGATATTAGGGTAGAGATGGGTTTGAAAAGCTCGTGAATTTCAAAACAAGACAGATTTGAAACTATCGGTACAGCAATCTGTATCAGTAAAATAAACGTACAGCCATAATTTTTAAAATTACCGGCAGGGGCTTCAACAAGAGTCATTGTATATCCTTCAACAGAAATGAATAATCTGGATTTTTCAAAGAGACAGCGTTAAGTTATATATATATATATATATATATATATATATATATATATATATATATATATATATATATATATATATATATATATATATATATATATATATATATATATATATATATATATATATACAGTGCCGTAACTAGACAGGGGCACCCGCCCAGGGCACACTTGGAAGGGGCCCCAAAATGCTGTATTTATTTTATTATTTTCCCAAGCCTAATTAATTAAGGAGCGCAAAGGCAAATTCTTGCCCAGGGCATATGAATGGCTAGTTACGGCACTATATATATATATATATATATATATATATATATGCATGTATGTGTGTGTGTACGTGTGTGGATGAATCTTCAAAGGATGGATACAACGTAATACCTTGTCAAGGGATACTTAGCCTCCGAGTGCATACACAAATTTAAAAGAAGCTCTCCATTATAAAGTTATGAATAAAAGGCCTGTTTTAAATTGTTATAAGCAATTACACATAAGCTGCATTAGAATTTCAGCAAGAGCAGTGCTAGAGAAGGAACTAAACTAGTTATTTACCTCTTTTCGGCTGTTTTCTCTGAACCTAACCAAAGAAACATCACCAGCATTTTTTCAAATTACTAAACAAAATCTAATTTTAAATCGGTTTCAAAGTAAAACTGTCTTTGCTCATAAGCTTTAAATCTTAATGCTTTTCTCCAGAACTATAAAAAACAATGAAACACGAAAGAATTTTAATAAGAATACATAAAATATAGAAAAAGTAAACTATGAATCATTTAACTTGTAGAATTTGTGTTTTCTGTGTTCTGAAAAATACTTTCTATTGCGACTGTTATAACAGTTAAAGAAAAAAGAAAGACGCTAACTCAAGTTCTTCATAAATTACTCAAAACGCCGCGTATGAAAAGTAAATGGAAGTATGACAGACGGGGATACTGGGATAGAGCTTTTCTTTATGGACAGTTATCCATTTATTGAATGGGATACATGTCAGCTCAATGTAACAGAAAGAGAAAGAGATCTCCTGATAAATATTTGATCTTTTTAAAAACACAAAAAGAAATAGGAGTGTGTATAACTGAGATGACATTTTCAATTTTTTTTTTTACTGTTGCGGAAAAAAAAAAAGCTTCAGTTTTGAATCATTGATTTAAAATGATAATCTCGTGACCCAGTATATCGATAATGAGGAATCATTCTATTTATACCCATTTGGCTTTGATTAATTCGAAAACTTTTAAAATAATGCATGTTTGAAACGGGTATGCTGTTATGTAATTAATACCCTACTGTAGTTTGTAATACAACTTAGAGGATTTATTCAAGTTTTCACTATTCTCTAACAATACAACCAGTTGCCTGCCGACATAAAGTATTTAAACTAGTTCCTATATTTTTATGTATATATCGCTGCTTTTGTCTTAAATATTAGGAGCATTCAAGACCTTACTTATGTGATACAAAAATTTAAACCGAAGAAGAGAAATTGTTTTCTCGATTTTTTTAATTTAATTTTCATGAGAATAAACTGATTACACAATGAACTGTGTCATCAGTAAATCTAATTCCAATCAAATCTCAATCGAGAAAAAGTTATTTTCATTGTAATCATTATTTTATTACAAGTTTATAATATAATAGCCCCTAAACAAGCTTAAGTAATTCATTGACTACTTAGAAAAACCAAAGAGTTATTAAAACAGTTACGCGACAATTCAGCCTTTAATTATAATTTAGAGCAATTATAATATTTATAATGAAAATAGCATTTTTCTTTTGAAGTAAGATATTAAATCTCCTAATTGTTTGAACCCTAAGAAACACACCTTGACATATATCAAACATGAGTTAATAATATTAATTATATATAAAACTTTAACTTCTATTAAACAGGAAGAAAATATTTTAAATTTCAGCCTAATCAGGCATCATCGCCAAAACCCAAAGCAGCCTGGCACTTTTTTTCTGTTACAAGGGAGAAAAAGTAGCTTCAATTCTTTGGACGCCAGGGCAACGTCATTTTCGAAACTTCTGTCAGAGATCATTCGACCGTGAAACGACAGCTAAACGAATCTCCTCTCTTTTTCACCCCCTTTCACATATCCCCTTACACAACATATTCTCTGTAGAAAAAGAGGGGTGGGAAATGTTACTCGGGTACACAGGTGATTCCAACAAGAATTTTTCCTCACGTATTTAACATGTGTAACTCGATTCGCAATCTTTGTACGTTAATTAAACTAGTAACGTCAGTTTATGAATAAAATTCTCTACCATGCAATGACAAAATGAGTATCAATGCATGTTTGAAATGGATATGCTATTATGTAATCAATACCCTACAGTAGTTTGTAATACGACTTAGAGGATTTATTCAAATTTTTACTATTTCTCAAGTTTTGACGAATTCTCCAAGTATTGTCAGTCTAGCAAAAAACTGTTGTGTTATAAATACTTTATTCAAACAATAATCAAATGAAAATCTGATTAAATTTTGATTATTTTTAATATGTAATCTAACCATAATACATGATATTTTCAGAAATGTTGTTGAATTCCTATTGACCAGCGATTCTCAAATTTACTTACGATTCTACCCGTTGATCATAACTGAAGTCACTTTATGTATCCCTTTTCCTTAACGATTAAGTTTTCCCATATCATATTTCCCATTAAAAGATTTTTATAATCTAACAAATTATTGAGACAGTTTTGAATGCATTAAGTATTCAGTATGCATGTGTAAGAGACTGAGGTAAAAAAATCAAAAAAAGTAGAACAGAAAAATGTGACTGATAATTTCTTTTGAAGGAAAAAACTGTCATGCTTATGAGATATTCAAGGGAAAACGTTTTTACTTCTCTTTGTTCTCTTGACATTTTGCCAATTTTCCCTTGCGAGATGCTCGGGTACTCACTAAAAGTTGCTCACGTTCAACAGTTTGAAAACTATTGCCTTTCCCCCCTTTAGTACAACTAATTTTATTGGGAAACATTTTCATAGCAATGAAAACTACATTGCTGCAAAACGAGGAGAACTTAAGAAAGAAAAGAAAAACTGCTCGATGCACGTTTGTTGGTATCACCAAATAATGTCTTAACAGCGTCTGATTTCGTGATGCATTTCATTTTAAAATCAAAGTGTCACTCAGAAAATTATCATATAAAATGTGCTCTCTTAAGCCAGTCCATTTCGAGCCAAAACAAAAGCATTCAGAGCGAGCAGAAAACGAAGGTCTCGAGATTCATGGGCGTGTATGAGAGAGAAGGTGTTGAAGCCCAAACGTTCCTAGAGGTGGCTTTACCACCCAGACGATGGAGGTGAGGTCCGTCTAGCAGACACCCTAAGATAAATGAAGAAAGGGTCTTCTCTCTACAAGGCAATAACCAACAACGCCGAAAATAATTAAGGTCAGGTAAGCTCGAAAACGGTAGTGACCTTTATTTTTCTTCTCTGACGAGGTGCCACTCTCCTCACGTTCGAAGAAAAGAAATTAAAAAGGAAACCCAGGTGCCCTGCTAATTGCTGTTGAGAGCGCAAGTCAACGTTTCGCTAAATGGATGGCATCACAACTTTCTGCCGCACAGATTGAAAGGGGCAGAGGAAGATGATTGGGATTCAGAGAGGGGTGTGGAATCACTTAAAGGCAAGGGGGCAAAAGACAATGAGAAAAGCGGGGGATTAGCATTTTTCATTCCGTGAAACTTCGTTAGTTTTCGGCCAGGTTGAGAGGAAGAGGGGTCACATCAGAGATAAATTAACTGTTGAGCTTAAGAATGTAAATAGCGAGCTCAGTTTAAACCAACCTCCGTGTTGTTGATGGTTACCTTAAAAGTTATTAGAGAGATTGTGTGTGAAAGTGTAGTAGGCGTTTTCATGTAATACGTTGTTTCCCTTGTTTCTTTACACAAAAGCTGTTAGGAAGGATTCGCAATTTTATTAACTTTTTTTCTTTTCCCACTCTTTCATCAATCTGCATTAGCACCGAATAACCACGCTTATAATAAGTCAAGCACCTTTAAAAAATATCCTCGAAATATCTTTCATTATAGTGTTTTTAACTATTAAATTAATAGGATATAAAAAATTTTTGCCCATCAATTAAACTACTCTCAGATTAAATATTCTGTAAAAAGATATTTTTAATGTATTACCGTACAGTAAACTATAATAAGATACAGTCAAACCCCGTTATAACGAACTTCAAGGGACCAAACGTTTTGTTCGCTTTATCCGGTGGTCCGCTATATCCGAACCGTTAAGAAAAATGCTAGAGTTCACAAAATGTATAACTCATTAGTTTCAATGTGTATTCATTAATGATATATTAAAAAAATGATAAAATCTATTAAAAATTATCATTAATGAATTAGATAGATAGAAATCGATTTCATTGAACTGACACAATACTAATTAAATTACGTACAATTTGAACTGACACAATACTAATTAAATTACGTACAATAGAAAAACGGCGGGATCAAAATTTACGCTCGTTATTTACCGGGTTCACTATAACGGGATTCAACTGTATTAAATTAATAGGATATGAAAAATTTTTGCCCATCAATTAAATTACTCTCAGTTTAAATAATCTGTAAAAAGATTCTTTTAATGTATTACCGTATAGTAAACTATAATCAGATAATTAAATTTGACGTAGACTTTGAAAAAATTATGTCCTCTTAATTTGCTAACAGTTTTTCCAACAATTCTCAAAACATTTCCAATAATTGAAGAAAGAAATTTCTGACACGACTTAATGATATCTCGATTAGCTCATATCCTGATTCTCAACTTTTCACCGAATGACAGTAATTTGTCTTGAGTGGTCGCATGTCTTTTGACCTGATGTCCTCCTGATAATCCAGATAACCGATAGCAACATTGCTGAATGTCCAAAAAGATACTTGGGATAGTTTGAGGGGATGTCTCCCAGCCCTTTAAAAGATCGTGTATATTCAATAAGGCCTTCCCTTTTCTCTCCTCGTTCTGCATGCCTCGCAGCCAATTATGGCGAAACATAAATCCCGTGTCTGACACTGTCCCATCATTTATCGAGTCAATGAAGCTATTTAATTTATTTATTCCGTCGTTATGCCGCATTTTTTGCCGATCAGGGCTCTTTCTAGCCCCGATCATTATTTAATCCGCCTCATTCTCAGGGCGCTCCCCAAAAAATCTCCATTAGGAGCAGCAAGCCCTGAATTCGATGATCAGGCCAAGCCTACGGAAAGGTGCAACCTGTTATTAAAACCGATGATTCCACGGCATTCTACGACGAATTAAAACTCGCTGGATCTCAATGATCGAACACGACAGTAAAGGGTTGATAATTGTTCGATCGGTAGAGCGAATTGCCCCCGGACAAAAAAGACCCGGGGAAGGTATTTATGAATTTAGTTCAGAGCACAGACATTGTTTTTTGCATCTCGGACTGTAAGCTTAGTAAGTTTTGGTTAAAAGTTTCATCACTTACCATATTTATTTAGGTCTGTGAAAGGTTTTAAAAAAAATATCCATAATAATTCGGATGTACTAAAATTAAGCTATGTTTCTCAAATTTAGAGAAAAAGCACTTTAAAGAAGGAGTAGAAAAGAGAGAGCTTAGTAGTTTTAGTTAAAAGTTTCATCACTTACTATATTTTTTTAGGTCTGTAAAAAGTTAAAAAAAATTATCTATAACAATTCGAGTGTACTAAAATTAAGCTCTTTCTCAAACTAAGCAAAAGCACATTAAAGAAGGAGTAGAAAACGAGAGGTTTATAGAGAGAGCTGAGTAATTTTAGTTAAAAGTTTCATCACTTACTATATTTTTTTTTTAGGTCTGTAAAAAGTCTAACAAAAATTATCTATAATAATTCGAGTGTACTAAAATTAAGCTATGTTTCTCAAATTTAGAAAAAAACACATTAAAGAAGGAGTAGAAAACGAAAGGTTTATAGAGAGAGCTTAGTAGTTTTAGTTAAAAGTTTCATCACTTACCATATTATTTTAGGACTGTGAAAGGTTTTAAAAAAATTATCTATAATAATTCGAGTATACTAAAATTAAGCCATGTTTCTCAAATTTAGAAAAAAAAGCACGTTAAAGAAGGAGTAGAAAAGAGAGGGTTTATTACTTTTAGTTAAAAGTTTCTACACTCACTATATTTTTTTAGGTCTGGGAAAGACTTTAAAAATTTTTTCTATAATAATTCGGGTCTATTAAAATTAAGCTATGTTTCTCTAATTTAGAAAAATAACATTAAAGAAGGAGAATAAACCGAGAGATTTATTTGAGTTAATCATTATTGAAAAAAAAAAATCGTGATAAAAAGAGGCAAACTATTTTGATAGATTATGGAGATGCTCACATGACTATCAGTTTTTACGCCGTTATTTTCCCTTCATTTATATACAGTTTTCTATTCATAAACAAGATGTCTCAAAATAAGGCTTTTACAGGAACTGGATATCATACCAGGTGCAAAACTTATAATGTATAAGCCCTTTATTTAACATGCCATGAAAACTTAAACGTTAAATAATCTGAGAAATATAATTGTATGTAGAATCTTATGTTTAAGTTAATCGTTATAGTTGTTTTCTTTTACGCGAGAGGGTTGTTTATATAATTTATTCAATTAATACTTAAATATGATGGAGTATATATCCCATACACCACATAAAATTATTTATAACAGGATTTTAATCGATTTGCAATATGAAATTTTTGTGATGTACATAAAAAAAATCAACATTTTCTATAAAGACTTATAATAGTTGGATTTGATTGTATTCCTTCATTGCTTAGTTTTAACCTCTTTGTACATACATGACAACTGTGATACCTCAAGCAATTTAAAAGATGGTTTCTTTGAAAAATTCTGCTTTATTTATGCTTATCGATAAAGCATAAGGCAATGTGAAATGCACAGAAGTGTATCAAAATCATTACTGAGCCATAACATCTCATAGATGAAAATTAACTGAGGTAAAACGGTTCAGATGTTGAGCGTAGGCTGGCTGCCCTAACACATCACTGAGCGAAAACTGATCTACTAGAATATGAGATTGCGATATAATGGAAGAATCAATAGATAGCGTTCTTATAAGCAATTCATTACTGTTCGACTGTACGTAATCTCTTGGGCTGCTTTAGATCTATTAGGATGGTCAGCGAACTTCGGAAAATGGGGCGGTCCATCATAAAATGCAAAATCAAAAACTCCCTCCCCTAGATAAATAAAGAATAACAAAAATTGTTACTCTTCAAAAGCGCTTGGGTGTGAGCCAAGGCACCGCGCGTGCTGATTATTACATACATCTCTTGCGAGTACAAATATATGTTTTAAGAGAGTGGTGAGAGATAAAAAAAATAAACAAACAAAAAGGAGCCAGGTGTCGGGCTAAATGTGTACAGATCTGAACACACACACACACACGTTTGATGGCCGAGATACGAATCAGATACGGGACGATATATTTACATGGTGAGACGAGGTACTGCCTTATTAGAACCGCGAGAGCTGCGAGAAGGGGGGGGGGCAGCAATGAGAAATCTTGACAGGCTGTGCTGGAGGGAGGGGGGAGTAGATCAGCCGGTAGTGTGAGAACGGGCCCTAACGAGGTGATAATGGGCCTTGTATTCGCAAATAATATTCGAGGCCAGGCGCCTTTGTCTAGGCAGATAAGGTGGGCTTGCCCGAGCCGTCCGCTGCTAAGAATGATCTATCGTTGGGCATCTTGAAGAGCGCTGGTAAGGGGCGTTAAAGATTGCCTGCCGTCCCCCCTTCCATCTGCATGCCACGGTTATTCACGCATCCTCATCGCACACGTGCAATTACCAACCACAAGAAAAACGCGATGGTCAAACCCTCCACACGTCAAGAAGGAACTAGGCGAGATAAACCCTCGCGATCCCCCCCCCCTCCCCACCTTTCCAGCCAGCCAGTATTCTTACCTGTTAGATTACCCCCCTCCACTTTGCTTTTCCTTAAAACATTCTGACGCTGCCCCCTTTTTTGCGCGCATAACCTCACCCTTCAAAAAGATCAGCATCCATCTTTCTGGCCAAAGCGAAGTCGTGAGTTTGAAGAGAGGGGGGGAATGAGCTCGCAGGGGGAATAGCACAGTAGATATTTTTCATTTTTTTTTTTCTCGACTGCTTCCCTCCCCGTAGCTTTTAAAGAGGAACGAAGCGGGTGGGTGGGGAGAAGACAAATATTTAGTAAAGGATTACACGGTTTGAGATCGAATTACAACTCCGAAATTGCAACGTGTCTTCGAACAATTACAGGTGAAAAATGCGCCCCTAGTTCTTTCTCCAAATGTCCTTCGGCGTGAGTTAGGGATACGGCGCGAGTTCTAAAACAGTCTGGGATTTGTATTTATTATCGATGACTTTAAAGTGCAGGCACATATTGGAAAAAAATTACGTGTTTGTGTTATCAGTTGGGGCAAATTTTAAAGATCGGGACTTTATCGGCTTTATCGGATGTTGATTGTAGTTGGCTTATTCATAAAGAAGAGATTTTTTTTCTTTAGGCAGCTTAAAGAAAAATTCAAAGTGTAAAATTTGTTCTTTACCTTATTTACTTACAACATGAAATGATGTTATTCTAGTAGTACTTAATGTAAGCATTTTGATAGATAATGCAGTGATATGTAATGAAGTGTTTAGATCTGCTGCAGTCAGATCTAATCATTAAGCCCAGCTTAAGTTCGTTTATTACCCAACTTAAAGAAGTAATATTGCTATTTATAAGTATTGAAAATGTTCTAATTCAGTACTCTTAGCAATTAGTTCTTCCTCAGCAACTGAAAAAAAATCGAAGTTACTTTCCTTCGACGCTTGAACATAATGACATTATATAAGTTTAAGCCTGTACTTCTATCTCTTGTTTAATCACATATTTTAAACCGATTTCCATTTTTTACTACACCTACACACTATTTCTATAATTTTTACCACTTATTAACTGGTTTGTATTGCAAAATTAATAAGAATTTATTGACGTGTTTAGCTATATTGTCCCTTTCACCTGGTTTTGAACTTTTTTACGAGATTAAATTTATGGTCTTCTCACTGGATAATTAAGATTTATTTAACGATAGATTCAATTAAATAAGAAATTTTGAAGCGGTCAAATCTAAATCGGGACTTAAAGTCTGAAATAAATAAATCTATCTTTACACAGTATTCCACTTTTACATTTTTTTTGATATAGTGGAGATACCAATGAAATGGTCAATAAAGATTACGGTGAGAGCTGATCTCTCTTCTTCAGCCTTGTGAAGAAGGAATTTCCCCCGATTTACTAATGTAGTTTATCCATAGCTACCAATGAGCATAAGAAGCATAGAATTTAGGTAGTAGAGGATGACTTCTAGTAGACCTTCTTCAGCCATGTGAAGAAGGAATTTCCCCCGATTTACTATTGTAGTTTGTTCATATCTACCAGTGAGCATAAGAAGCATAGAATTTAGGTAGCAGAGGATGACTTCTAACAGACCTTCTTCAGCTTTGTGAAGAAGGAATTTCCCCCGATTTGCGAATGTAGTTTGTTCATATCTACCAGTGAGCATAAGAAGTATAGAATTTAGGTAGTAGAGGATGACTTCTAATAGACCTTCTTCGGCCTTGTGAAGAAGGAATTTCCCCCGATTTATAAATGTAGTTTGTTCATATCTACCAGTGAGCATAAGAAGCATAGAATTTAGGTAATAGAGGATGACTTCTAATAGACTAGAAGTAAAATAAATCTCCCTGAAACAAATCCAGCGCTGACTGAAATTTATCTTACTCTGAATTAGAAAAAAAAATGACAAAGTTTTAACAAGGAGGTTTTCCTCTTGGGAATGAAAGTGCCGGCGATAAGCTGCCAAATATATCGCCATCACCTGTCAGCCAAGAACCGGCGATCGGCATTTCTCAGTCGGTTGCAGGTTCGCTTTTTTTATTTCTCTCATCCCCCCATAGAGCTTCATCCATCGATAACACGCCTCGCTACTTTTTTTTTTTTTTTTTCTTAATAATTTCTTCTTTCTTCCCCGCAGTTGTCGGTTCACGAGATAAGACGACATTTTCGGTTAACAAGGTCCGACCGCGAATCGCCGCGCGTTTTGTGGGTTAGTGAGGCGGAAGACGGGACATCCGAAAGTGTCGCGGAGATTGTCGTTGCTGTCATTAACGCAACTAGAGTGGCGCCCGGATAGGAAGTCGATCGCTATTTTCAGGAATACGCCGTTGCAGAAAAAAAAGGGTTTATGCGTGTGCGTAAAAAGAAATAGGAAAAGAAAAAAATAAAACTTTATGTGTCTGCAGCTCATTGACTTCACTCATTCAATAAATACGACTTGTAAAGGGAGCAGTTTCGCGGTTATTTATGTCCCGTACGCCGGCTTGAGAACGATCCCGTGGTCATGGAAGCTTCTAAGGGCCAGTTCACATAGAATCCGTCAGAGTCGGCGTTACTCGTATTGGCATATTTTAAACCAATCATAGACCATTACGATTTCGTGGCTAATCGTTTGGAGGTTTTTAATTGGTAAAATATATTTCAATACGAGTAACGCTAACGCTGACAGATACTATATGAATAGGCCAACAGTCATCGGTAAGATTTTGAAGTTTATACTCAAGGGGTTATTTTGTTATTTTGAAGAGCCCAGAATTAAACAGATTTGAAAAGTGTATGACATGTTTTACAAAATATAAAGCTAAATTCTACTATATTACAGAGTACGTGCAGAACAGTATAGTAATAGTATTTAGAAAAAGATCGTAAATTGGCAGATGTGAGATTGCATTTGTATACTCACATAAAAGACAGTGAATTTAAAGCCCACTTAATATTTACAGCTTGCAACGTCTTTGAATATTTACAGCTTGCAACGTCTACAGTTGTTTGAATACTGTATTATCAAGTCAAGAGAGTTTTTTTTTCGAGGTGATTAATATTTAAAAAAAAAAAAAATACTAGCAGTTTTTTTGTTTTTTTTTGTCGACCATCACGGAAAAAAAAATTCTTTTGCTTCAACAACGTGTTCTATCTTCAAACAATAATAATAGTAATAAACTAAATAGCTGTGTCATATTTTAGTCAGAATTTGAAAACTGAATGAACATTGAAATTTTTTGAAATTCATAATTCTTCTAAGTGCTGGAGAGGAGTTTCTAAGGATGAAATTTGTGTAGACACTAATATAGAACTTCTATGGTTATGAGAAAGAAAAGGAAAAAAAATCAGGTAGTCTCTTCTAATGAAACTTCCATGGGTTATTAACGTAGGATTACTTATCATTGCTTACCTCTTTGTGTGTATATATGTATATATGTGTTATGTATATATGTATCTATATATATGTACGTATGTATATATATATATACATATATGTATGGTCAAAATTTTGATGCAATTTGATACTTTTCTGTTTAACTGTTTACTGCTTGTCCAAGCGATGCAGATTGGGTTTGGCACGCTGCCAAATTATAACTCACGAGGTACGTACGGACGGTTTTAGCGTCGGAAATTTTGCTTTCCAGAGGATCGTTATGAAGGAACGTAATCCTACGTTAAAAAGTAATAGCATATTTTTAAAAATCACGTTTTTCTATACGGCTAAGTATTTTAAAACAAAAGCATATATAAAGCATAAAATAAAAGTGATTTTTGGGGGGTGTATGGGGGTTCTGTCTTGCATACTTCATAATAATATGAATTTATTTCATCATAAATAGGACAACTTCTATGTCCTAAAGGAAGGAAGAAACGATTGACTTAATGTTCTGTTTTAGTCTGACTTTCCTTATTTATGGTTGTCTGGTGCCTCAGTTATTCACTATAGGAAAAAGTTCCGTTAATGTGGTCTCGTGTGTGAGAACCTCTCAAAAAATGCCATGTCTGTAACAGGATGTAGAAAATTATCCCGTAAAATTAGACGTCTGGGGATATTAAACGGTATAAAGTCCCGGACAGCAGTTTTCAACGACAAATAATCAATAATTGCTTTTCTAGGTAGAGAGCCTCCTGTGGAATTTGCCGAATTTAAAATAAATCAAACAGACTTTTCCAGTGCATCTCTTCTTGAGAATAGATGCTTCACTTTTCTCTAGTAACTGTCGTCAAATCTAAGCTCCATTACCGCCGAAACCCAAACGCGAGACTTCGAATAAATAGTTCCGCGAAGGCCTCACCATCCGCCCCCCCCCCCTCTTTCCCACACCCCACACCCACCTACAATGTGTCGCTCCCGTCCGACACCAAATGCAATTTTAATGCACAATCCTCTGTTAACTCTACACAGTTGGAAAACTTTTACCGGAGAATTGCATCCGACCCTCTTCTTCGTAACCCCCCCCCCCTCCAAACCCCGTGATGTGAAATGCGATTTTAATTACCCCTCTTTGTCATCCCAGGGGGCGCTGCAGATGAAGTTTGCGCCCCACCACCACCGAAAATGAAACTAACGCATTTGGCGGGAGATGTTTTGTTTGTGTGTTGTGCATAAGGATTTTCGCCATGTTTCCATGGCACTTATCAACGTCCGGGAAGTTCCGGTGTGCGGCATATCCGCTGTGGTCAACCGGTATCAAACTCTAGTGTCTAAAGCTTGTTTTGTTGTTTTAAAGTAAGGAAGTAAGGGGTGAATATCTTACAGTACAATTTTCCCGTGTATCGAAACTACGGGATAAATCAGCCCACTTTATTGACATCATCTTCACTGTAGGAGTGCACCAACTTTAAGCAGAAACGGGAAAAAGGAAGCATTAAATCAGAAAAATTAAGATGGGTTATGAAGTTAAAAACTGTACTTTCGATTCTGTTGGTGTTTAGATGTTGTTTCCACACTCCTCATAATACAATACGCGTTAATACCAAAGGAAAATTGTTGTTTTAGAATGGAAAACTCACAAAACAGTATCAAAGAAGGAAAATCGCAGATAGAAAATATATGATAGCCAAATTTTATCCTATATTACGTGCGAGATCCTAACAAAGTACCGAATTCTTTGCAGTTACTCATTCTGTAAAGTTGTTTGTCTAAAGGAAAGTTAACCATTATAGGTATCGTCTAAACACCAGAACTTTTGTAATGTCAACAAAAATTTGAAGGATATTTGAAGGGCATAAGATGCAAAAGACTTAAAGACAAGCTTTGGAGAGAATTGTGTCCAATGAATATATTTTGCTCAAAGCTTCCTTCAGCGACTTATGAAAAGTTTCACTATGTCTGATTTGTCTGCGTTCGTTTTTAATCCTACATATCAGGAAAATGAATATGATTTATCCACGTTTTCTTTCTTTCAGAGACATTGATTCTACAAACTGGGGAATACGCATAACACGATGTAAGCGCAGACTCCTTTGCGGGTATTATAGCAAAAAATATATAAAAAAACACGCAATTTTCATTAGCACGGAGAAAGCTCTTCTAACGACAACCCTATTCAAATTGCTGCACTTGTCTTTGTGCGTGGTGGCGGACACAGAATCACGCAACAAACAGGCCATTCTTGACCTTCTCAATAACCAACGAACAAAAACAGAGTCCGCGAAGCAAACGCCCGGGGGCTACATTTTCTCACGGACGGAATCATCAGAAAACCCTCACGCACACCTTCCCTGAACGGAACGATGGTTGATGAGAATGATGGGTGTGCCCGTCATCCCCCCCCCCTCTCTCTCCTCTCCGAGTTAGTTTGCTAGCGAGCGGGGGGGATCGCTGGCCAATTATTCTGCGCCCAGACGCTTGTGATGGGTCTACCTATTGGTTTTACTGATAGCCCCTAACGAATTATTATCGCTGTAAATCTTAACTTCATCTAATGGTGCGCACGATCACAGTAGGCCATAAAAAAAGTCGATCACTCGCCGCAGCCGGAGAAATGGAAATGGAGATGATTAAGGTGACGAATATGTCTGATTGGATTAGGTTGTTTGATTTGGATATCGCAGCCCTGTTTGTCTTGGGAGAGGGAAAATGCTCGCGAAGATTTTTTTGAAATCTTTAGAGGTGTGGGGATATTTCTGTGTTCTAAGCAGAGGCTCCAGATGGTAATATCCGTTGAATCTCGAAATACGTTTTTGTTCCGCGCTGTTACGCAGCTCTCACACTCTCTGAAGTGGATATCTGAGGTACCAATTATTTAACAGCTGACCTGAAGGGAAATCAATCATTTTGAAGATTGGTTGGAAGAAACTGAAATGCTTCAAGGTAAATTTTAAAGCTGCTCCTGTCAGTTTGCTATTTTTCAGTACTTAAAATGTAAATTGGGAAAAGTGTCATATAAACAGGATGGAAAAGAAAGGAAAACATTCTCTGAAACCATAATCTTGTTGCGTTTCATTGTCTTGTAGGAATAAAGTTAATATCAAAAGCGAAATTTTCTCCGCTATCGTAGTAAAATCTTTGGTTTTCTTTCTCATTCTTTTTTTGGGGGGAGGGGGGGATTTGAGGGGGAGAAAATATGTATATATACATACTTATTACACACGCACACATACGCATATATATTTATAATACGTAAATGTATTAAATTATTTTTGATCCATTCTGGGAAGATTTTTTAATTTGTGATAGTACGACGAAAATAATGCAAGATTAACTTTGGTCAATATTATATAGGAAATTTATATATTAGTGTTTTATAAAAGTAACTGAAATGCGTATATCGATGTTCATCCGAAAATTCACTAACGATATTATTAATGATGTTTCTTAGCTAATGTTATCAAGCAAGAATATTCCTCAGTCTATAACACTGTGATATTTCAAAAGGCTTTATAATATGACAATCATTGAGACGGTTACATTTGATCCCCTCAATATGTCATATTGGATAAAACGTGTTTTTAATGGATTTGAAATCCTTAAAAATTATCTATATTGGAGGAATGGAAAATTTGAACGTATCACCATTGAGAAATACACTCTCGAAGTGCAACATTCAAAATTACGTCAGTATGTATGAACTGGGAAAACTCCGACTGATATCTTCTGCATTTCCTGATACTTCTAAATACGTACAAAAATATTAAATGGATTTAATTTTATTACCAGGGCTTTGAACAATTCATCTAAGAAGACCCATGCCCATTACAAATGGCCATCAACAGTTCATTTATGTACAAAAAGCTTTACAAATACGGATTTTTACCCAAATCATCTCTCGACAAACGCAGTTCAGCCAGCCACGCTTAGCATCCATCACCAAGAGTTGCATGATCGAAGAGAAATAGTGCGTGCCGGAGAAACCCCATGATCGAAGGAGAGAGTCTACAGACAGAGTGTGCGTGATCGCTCGAGGACAGAGGGGTGCTCGACAAGAATTGAAAACGAAACGAAATCGCAGCGGACGTATATGTTTATTTATTTTTTTTTTCAATTTTACAGAGCGGTATAATATTGTCATCCCCGGACAATTTGGTCATTACTCCGTCCTTTGCCTTGCACGAAGGGCAACAGAACTTGAGAGAGTATATTCATCAGCGGGCGAGATAATGATTTCTCAAGATTGATGAATTTTAACTACCGGAGAAAAGTTATAGAATGTATCTAAATATAATTAGGAGGGAAAGTTACTACTACTATTATTATTATTATTTTGTCTGCAATTTTTCATTGGAAAAGAATGACAGCTAATAATTAATGACGATTCATTTTTTTTTTCAAGTTGGTTCTCCTTATTTGAAGTCATAAGGGGCGCAGGACTTTTGCGATGGTGATAAATCTAGGTATATCGCGATGCAGAAAAGTCAGGCTTACTTTAACCTGAACCCTCGTCCCATAATACCATAAGACAGACACACAAAAAGGAAAATAAAAGACTAAATCTAGAGTTTATTTTACTTCTTTAAAATTAGAGTATTTGTATTGAAGAGTGTATGATGCCAATACACAATCAATGAGAGTGAGGCCGTACGTAAATTGCATTATGTAGTCTAATACATGGAATCTTACTTTAATGCAATGAAAACGATTAAATGTCATAATGTAGAGAAGTTATTTACTCTTCAGTAAAATAGTGTTTGTCTAACGAACTTTAATAGTTTTGTATCTCGCAAAAGTTTATTATTAAATATTTATCGGCAATCCACTAATAATTAAAACCGCAAATGTCGAGGGTTGACTGAAAGCATTTTTTTGAATTTTTCATTTGTCATGGCAACATATTATTAACATTTATATTTTAACGACCATAATTTTTGTAAGGGGAATTTTTCTTTCTTAAAATTGGAATATTTCGGATTTCGGAAGAAAGAGCCCGAATCCAAGAGAACTGTTATAAACACAAATATAACAAATTTATTTACAAGAAACATGTTCCTCTAGGTCTCCAATATCACGTAAATTTTAAAATAGTATTACAGATATTACACACAACATCTAATATGTTTGAGCTTATCTGGTACCAAAATCAGCTGCATTAATATATATATATATATATATATATATATATATATATATATATATATATATATATATATATATATATATATGTATATATATATATATATATATATATAGATATATATATCTATATATATATATATATAGATATGTATATATTATATAGTATTATATATATATATATATATATATATATATATATATATATTTATATATGCCATTTTCCAGGTTAAAACATATACGTGTCTTTGGTATAAGGAATCTGGATACGTTAGAACAATATATATTAATTGACAATAATATATTTTCTCTTGGTATGGGAATGTATTTTTTTTATAATCTAGAATATTGTTGGATCTAATGTGTGATGGACTTTATGATATTTCTCGAAGGGAAAATTAATCACATTCATTAAAGGTAGGTGCACTCCATCCCTTTGAAGAGAAGTCTTATAATTTTGAAGAGAAAAGTTCTAAAATCCTAATTATTTGTACAGTAGTGAAAATTACCAATTTCTTTCGCATCTCATCTTTACACAAAATGTAAAAATTTCCCCCTTTTCATTTTGCAAGGGTTCATTTCGTGAATTCTTTGAGGGAAGATGACACGCTCAGACATAAAAAGTATTGCTTCATTACCCTTTTTTTCCTCCCCGATGATGATGGATATTGGTTTACAGGAAAAAGTGGAACAATCTCTTAAAACGCAACTTTTACAAACTGTTTCCTTCGCGCGCCAGATCCGGGGTTCTATTTATATACATTCATGTACACACAAACATTTACACACACATACACACACACACACACACCCTCCCATAACGTGCTATATCCTCAGTTTTTTTTTCTTTTTTTTTTCGTTTCGGCTTGATTTCCCTTCGCTTTCGTGCCGGGCTGCAATTTCGGTTGTAATCAGAGCTTAGCCCTTCTACGGTCTCTGTTCTGCCTCGCATTTCGCACAGACTCCACAAAATTGGTTTTAATAGTGTTTTGTAATTGCTATGTGACTTTCTTTTTATTTTTTTTCATTATTTTTCTCTTCGTTCTGTTACACGCTACGAACTCAATGAGTTTGTAATATGCAAATCGTGCAAAAGATCTCAGGTATTTATTTTCACTGCGAGGTAAAATTTTTTGGGGGAAAAATATAATTTCAAGTTTTCTAAGCTGCGTACAGACACACATAGTAATGAAATATATATTCTACCGTCATACACTGATTACGGCATGCATCTTGATGTAAAAATATAGGTCATATTTAGGAATAACAGATTATCCAAAACAATGTTTCACTGTAAAGTACGTGCAATTCACATAATGGAAATGTTTAAAGAGTTCATAAAGGCTAAATGAAGAGTTTCACATAAATTGTTATGCATCGACTGAATTGCTTAAAGGAACATACAATTTAATTGGAGGAATGAATGTTTTACAATATAAACTGTCAGTGAGAGTTTTAAGAATTTTTATAGCTCAATAGAATAGGTTTTAAAGAAATAATAAAAATTACGATAGATGAATTATAAAAAATGATTAATTTTATTAAAGCTATACTTTCACGGAAAAGTTAATGATTCAAAACGACAATGAGTTTTGGTAAATGTCATTATTATCTGATTCTCTTTGATAACTAAATTTTCTCATTTTATCCAGTTGAACTGACATGTTAAAAGTTATAGTAACTGATGTGAGTTATAATAGCATTGGGAATGAAATTCGCTATAAGCTGTAAAAATGTATGACAGAAATATAATAATAAATAAAAGTATGCACTTGCGCTGCCTTTCGTTTATAATCCACTCTTTTGAAGGGAAACCGTTAAATTCTAACTACACACCCACACATATAAGCATTTATCAATGTACATTGTTAAAATATTTATAGTTGGTTTAATATTCCTAGACTATTCCCTTCTATCTTATAGGCAGCTATACTACTGAGATATTTTTCCAGAATGTAAGCAAATCCCTCGTACAGGCCAGGATATTTCAGATATGGCTCTAAAATTCCATTCACTGACGTCTTTCACATCTGAAACTGCTACAAAACTAACCGCTGTTTCAGTTCAAACCCTGTGATCACGTTTTCCTCTTGAAGAGAAGTAAAAGTTCATTATCCAATCAATTGATGTCGCTTCAACTTAACTCATTGTCCTCTCAACCCTAGACCGTCATATGCATTGTCTCCTTGGCCACACATTGTCTTTCGAATGGATGAATTTTGAAACGATATTCCGTGCTAATAAAAACGCAACAGTTTCTTAAGAGTCACGCCTTGAGTGTTGCTATCGGTTGAAATTTGATTACTCATATCTCAGTGAGCGGAGTTATTTTGCCCATGTCTTTCATTTTGAGAGTACACGGGACTACACGCAAAAGAAAATTTCCCTACTGTGGTCAAATCGGTGTATCATTAGAGGCAATTACTTGTCAATGTCCACGCAATAGGTCAAGTAGCCGATGATCTTTGCACTCTCCTTTTTCTTCAGAAGTTGGTGTCAGCCGCAATATTTTTTAAAGATTTTGCCTTTAGGTGAACATTTGTTTAACAGTTCAGAATGATTTTCCCGTCAGTATAGGGAAATATGAGAAAAGAGATAACTGAACTCGTGTTAAAATCGCTTTTGAATCGAAATTTGAGGTGTTCACTTTGAAATATAATATTCAGTTGAACGGAATCATTCCTTTTGCACTGCATGAAATATTGTATTAAATGGTTATTTTTATTTTTATGTCATTAAATTGGTATTAATAAAGTAAAGAGTCCTGTTATAACCTTTTTATAATTGTGAGTGTTTATCACAATTTATTTTCCTTCAGTTTATTTAGCTAGACGAGGGTATGAAAAGAAAGTTTCTATCGTAAAAGATTCATGTAATTTGACACTCATGGGGGATTTTATTTAGTTTTTGATTCATGCAAATATACTGCATTGATTTATTAACTTTCAAGACTATAGGCTTCCAATTGTATTATTTAATGTTAAATAAATATTAAACATTAATTGAGATGTTTAATATATAAAATAGGATTAGAAAGGCATTCCTTTACCTATACCTTTTTTATAAGGTTGTGCAATTGTTTTATAAAAGGTAACATCGCATCCTTGAGTCATTTAATGAAATATCCTCCGGAAATTAATCTGCTGCTAATATAATACAAATAGTAGTTTTCCGTAATGAGGAAAACATATAATAACCATTGCTACCCTAAACAAAGAGATTTAAACAATAATTTTACCTCCCTTTGTCATCAACAATGGAAAATAATTTCATTTGAGAAAACTCTATCGTCATTCCCATTCTAAAATTAGATTGAAATTGTAAAATAAACTTTCTATTCAGGGAATAATGTTCATGAAAAATTAAGTGTTCAGTAAAAATTTCAGTATGTCCCAGTATATTGACCTTTAGCTTACGGGGCCCGTTTTCCCGATTCCCCATTTAGATCGGTCACTAAGGGGGTTATATATATATATATATATATATATATATATATATATATATATATATATATATATATCTCTCTCTGTCTATATATATATATATATATATATATATATATATATATATATTCATTCTTGGGATACACGCCATCCCACCCCATAAGGGAAAGGTTAAACCAAATCAGTTGCTTTAAATTCTTTCAGAGCACTTTAAAGTGCATCCCGGAGTGTTTTCAGGCACCTTTTCATAACTGTGTCAATAACGTGCGGTTTCCAACTTGAAAACTGGCACTTCATAATACTTCCTAGTGTGTATAAAGTATGAAGGATATCTGTCAAAACAAAAAAAGGAGGATGGAAGGATGGTACTTACCAACCGCCTCTTGGGCTTGATGAGCGGCCTGTTTTGTCCGTTCATCTTGTGGTAAAGTCCGCAGGCATTGCACAGGTAGTGGCCAGTGCCGTCGCGGCGCCACAGCGGCGTAGAGGTGGCCCCGCAGTTCACGCACTCGCGGCCTTCTGCGGGAAAAAGGACGGCATTTAGTACGGTGCATTGCTGGGGCTCCGCACCTCTTGGTAGGAGCCCTAAACATGCATTACCAGCAAAAACAATCATCACAGAATTTGAAATTACAAGAGATTTGAAATTATTCATACCAACTCATGAGAGATTTACTCACCAAAGCAGCAGAATTCTGAGAGAAAAAGGCCTGACAGATGTGAAAGCTTTGAACACATTTTGACAAGTTTCATTATTAACCCTTAGCTCACGGGCCCCATTTTTTCGATTTCCTCGGGAAATCGAAAAAATGGGGCCCTTTCGACGAGAAATTTCCTACCCCTTTGTAAGAACGGCCATTAAGGGGGTTATATATATACATATATATATATATATATATATATATATATATTATATATATATATATATTATATATATATATATATATATATTATATATATATATATATATTATATATATATATATATATATATATATTATATATATATATATATATTATATATATATATATATATATATTATATATATATATATATATATATTATATATATATATATATATATATATATATATATATATATATATATATATATATATATATATATATATATATATATATATTCATTCTTGGGCCCATATTCTTGGGATAGATGCTATCCAAACCCGTAAGGAAAAGGTTAACTACCATAACTTTTGTCTGGATTTGGCATCACATGAAAATAGAAACTAGATTTGATATCAGCTAATCATGTCTTTTCTTAAAGCTACAAATTTCTGTCTTTGTCTTTTTGTTATCAGCCATACTTATCGGTTTATTAACGACAGTTTATCAAATTTATTTATGATAGTTTTAGGATTTTGCTTTTTACTATAGCAAAATAAATAGCAATTCACGAAAGACTTTGCTTATATAATCCACATCTACTATTTAACGAAAAGGTTTAAATCAGATGGGCTTTTAAATATGCTCCCTACATTTAAATCATGGCATGTACTAACTCTTAGTGTTCATTGATTTAATACTCTCAAATTATGTGCCCTAAGCAATGATATTGCCCTTCATATTTCAGGCGTTTTTTGGTTCCCACACAATTTGTGCAACAGTAATTCTGTATATAAAACATACTTTTTAACATGCAATGTAAATTATATAGAAATGATGTCGGTGAAGCAACAGAAAACAAGCCATAGAATTCTTAAATTTCCTACTCCTCATTTTCAAATACTTGATATTGCATCTATATGATTTTTTTCTCTTTTTTAATTACATGATAAGTATAATATTTAGTAGTAAAAGCAGAAATTCGATAGCTGTCAGCTAGTAGTAAGATTTTTGATTTTTTTTTTTTTTTAAATTTAAATATACACGTCTTGAGATGGCATGCCATCTTGAATTAAAACTTTGAAGAAACTATGCCTATAAAACTTTGAATTAGTGTAGCTATAATGAAATAATAGATAACATAGAAAAAAAGCATAAATAGATTAATGTCTGTCCAAATCTTCAACTCAATGTCAACAAATTACTGTAAGAACATTCCTTTACAAATTCGTAAAAAAAAGGAAAGGAAAACATTTTAATTCACAGTGAAAGCGCCATTTACACACTGTTTCAATTTTTCGATTGTCCTAAGATCTGTTTAAAATTTGTTGACTAATTATTGTAACAGCTTTTACATCACCAGTCTATGACAAAAATAAAGTATCCGAATGAATTTAAAAGAAAATGCTACAAAATTAATTTTATGCCGCCAAAAAATATGTTTCTGTCTATCGAATACGAATGAAAACAGAATTAACCTTATTGATAGTCAGAATAGGGGGAATACAAACTTTCTAGGATGCAAAGAACCAAGGTGAAAACTACACAGAATTAATAAATAAAACAACTACGGTGTATTGATTCCAAACGTTTTTTTCTTCTGTATCCAGTACAACAGTTACAGTATAACAGTTACAGTTATACAGTACAACAGTTTTCATTGTACTAGAAATAATTCCTCAGAGGAATTTTAATTTCGGTGCTATAATAAGGAAACTTTACTGAAATCTATTTCGAATCTATTGAAGACAATTAAATTCACTACGTCAAAGCAAAGATATATAACCACATATATGTATATTTACTTTCATTGTGTATAATACGGTTACAAAATTGTATCCTTTATTCATACATTAGGTATGGATAATTCCTGAATTTAGTTCCCATGTAGACAAATCCCTCACAAAACTTTATTTTTGTATACCTTTGAATATAACTTCTATAAGAACTAAATTTTATTACATCCGATAACGGTGATACAAAGTAATAAGACCTTCCCTTCTAATTTATATTAATGCAACACAGAGACATAATTTAAGACCAGTCTACTTTTGAACTTCTGCGAGGTGTTCGCATCCTTTCAACAAATTTTTCATGAGCTTCATATCTCGCAGAATGCATTTATTGGTTTATAACAGGAATAAATGATGTATATAAATCGTAAGTGATTCTTGCTATTGAATCCTTTGATCTGTCTAGGGGAGACGTATGCATTTCTCTCGTATGACACCGATTGGAGAAATACTCTTATAAAATTAAATAGTAAAATATTCCCCAGCTCTAAAACATTGCTTCTAATTTTCCTTTATTCATGTTACACTGATTTCATGATTTATATAATAAAAATTTTCGAATCATAATATCTCTAAATGCTGATTTGTTTTCAAAGATGTGCGTTCTGCCATATCTTAAACCATATGTTTATTATGTGTAAGTGGAGGAATAGGATATGCGGGGATATTCAAAGGAATCTGCATGTAATTATACGAAATATAACTATTGAATTTTACTTTACAGATTAGAGAGATGTCTTGTTTGGTTTTCCTGAGAGAAAGCTGTGCCAGTGTGTCATTTCATTTTCTGCATTTCTATAGTCTCTACTCAATAAAAATGACATTTATAACTTCATCAACTTCAAATTTCAGTTATCTACTATAAAAATGAATCAACATAAGATACATAATAAGGAGGTTATTCAAAAGAATTATGATATGGTGAGACGTGTCAGGGATGAACACCTGTTCTAAAAGCAGGAGGTCTTTTGTTCGATTGCTGGGCAGTTTTCATGAGTAAGGTAAAAATGAATGAAGTTGAATTGGCGAGCCAACAACCTCGTATTTAATTTGTGTAAAGAACTTCTTTTTCGTAAAGTAAATCTAGGATTTTTGGTGATATAATATAAAGATTATATTTCTGGAATTTTTTTCTGGTTCATTCTGATATTGGATATGTTTAAGTAACTCATACTGATTAAATTATTCCTTTCGGATATATCTCTTGAAAGGCCTTTCATTGAATCTTTAACCGATATTAAATGTGCCACCTCAAATTATCAGCAGAAGTATAGGTATATTATTCAGCTATTATTACACAACCGAGTTAAAATACGAATTTTATGTATCTTTCTAAGCAGAAAAAGATAGCTTAATCCATTCACCGATCTTAAATAGTGTGAACTGCGTGCGTAAGATGTTTTTCAGCTTCCTTGTTTAGAGGAAACTACACATAAAAATAATCAAATATGTTCTTCCGTCCAGCCTAGCTCATATCGCAGAGGGCGAGGCACACAAAAAACAGCATTAGGACTAGTATTTAAATCACAATATTACTCATAGTGAACGGTTTTAATAGTATACAATATGGGCAAATTTAAGGTTCCTTCTTTGTCACATATGCACAGTTAGGATTTTGATGTGATATGCCCATCATGATTTCTGACATCCTGTCCCAGAACAGGTTTGTCGTATAGCGAAATTAGAGAAATGCACTTTAAAATAAAAAAAATAAAATAATCTTCACCCCAGAAATAGTGACTCTATTCATCAAATTTATATGGAAGTTCATTTGAATATGTGCAACATATTATATTCCTGAAGACATACACAATTGATATATCATTACCTATTAATTAAAGCATTAACTTAAAGGTATTGCAATATGCATGAATTATAGGGCTAAAACCACTCACTCGGTTCTAAACTTTAAAACTTTCTTAGATTCCTTAGTTAAAAACTGATTAATAGCTTACTAATAGAAATTCTTTTAGTTAATGTATCTACAAATACGAACACGCAATTGGTATATAAGTGTTCCATTCAGTCATTTTTTTTTCAATCCAGTTAAATAAAGCCCTATTATGCATGCCCTCCAGAGCAAAAATTTCATAAAAGTAAAATGTCTCCTAAATATTTTACTTAATATTAAATAACGAATATCAAATGTTACACAATATTTTTTACAAAAATTGCAATTCAAAACTGAATTTAAAAATCGTCTCGGTGAATTCAAAATTAAAAACACAAAATAAACAATCGTATTGAGGAATTAAACATGACACAGCACCACTCTACAGAGCTAAGAACAGGCTTTAAAAGATTAGGAAACAAGCAATTAAAAGCATAAAGTAAAAGACTAAAGCATATACTTAGAAGTGTTAAAGGCATAAGCTTATTTTTGGTTACAGTAAAAATATTTCTACAGTAAAGTTTTTCCATGCAAGATCAAAAGCGAGATTTTCACCTCAAGCCAATTCGAAAGATACCACGTTTATGGAGGAAGATTAGAAGAGGAAGAGTTAAGAAATTCAATACGATATTTATTAATTTTAAAACTTCAAACAGCATTTTTTTTTTCCTTCTTCAAATCTGTTAGTTTTTAGATTCAATATCGAAAAGCAATAACTCACAAACTTTCGTTCCAAGACAGCTAAGATTGTTTTAGAGGGAATTTTTTTTCTCATTTTTCTTATAACAAAAAAAAAAAAAAATTCAAATGATTCGAAAATTACATCACGCTGTAATCTCCCAACACCCACGCCGTTTCTAAACGTGGTATCTTTAATCACGGCTGCAGGAAAGCTTAGTGGAACGAGAGGATGAACTAAGCGCATTGAGCTAGAAGGAGAGAAAGATAGAGAGAGAGAGATAGAGAGAGAGTCTTACCACAAGGGTTAGAATAGTGTGTGTCTGTGTCAGAACTCCACAATACTATTCCGTTGTTAGTCAAAGTTCTGCTATAGCCAGACCACAGATTCTTGTCATCTGTAAAAGGAAGGGAGGGGTATTTAATTTTCGTGTGTCAAGACAAAACATCGGGCCTTTTACAGGACAAGAGTCAGTGATCCGGCAAGGACTGACCACTGATCCCATATACCCGCTCAACAATCGAGAATCAAATTCGACGAAACGCTTGACAAGCAAGCACTTCATTAAAATATTTTCAAAATACCGGGTGAGCCAAAGTTCGTAAAAACTTTAAAATTCATAAAAAAGGAAGGTATTATGATAAAGAAGTGCAGTTTGCAAGAAAGGGCGCACAAGGAAGTCGGATTTTATTTTAACCGCAAAATAAATAAAAAAAAGTCACTGGTAGAGTCACTGGTCCAGATTTGCGATCACTGCCACTCCCCGTGGACGATTCCGCGGCCATATTATTCATAACGGTTTCCACCGCAATAATGCGGCCCTCCGCCAACGAGGGTCTTTCACTTCGTGGCCGATCCTCCAAATCCTCGTGTATCACGGTCTTTTATTGCAAGATTGATTACACAATTCTGCTTCTTCTTGCTAGCAGGGCCATCTACCGATGACTTTTTCAACTTTTTTTTGGCTGCTAAAAAAATCCGACTTCCTTGTGAGCCTTTTCTTGCAAATCTCACTTCTTTATCACGATTTCTTCTTTTTTTTAAAGGAATTTTCAAAGTTTTAACGAACCTTTGGCTCACCCTATATTTAACTATGATGTTTCGCTTTCAATCGACACTTATAAAAAGCACTTAAATATAAAAACAATATTTTTATGCAATGTCTCCATTCAGCTCTGAATATAGCTTCCTCCAAATTTTTTTCTTTTATTAAGTCGTTAATTTATTTATTTTTCAAATTCTGAATTCAATTGCACATAGAATGAACAATCAATCTTTTTTTAAATTTATAATTTTCCGAATGGCGATTTATATTGAAAAAGAGTAAAGCGATTTTAATTTTTTTACCTTTACAAAAAGTTGAAAATTTAGAGCCTTTAACTATGGTTTTGATTACGAATAGATGCTGAAAGATAATTTAGAAATTTTCGTGCAGAGATTCAGAATCATAATCACGTTCAAAAATTCGTGTAGAGTGTAGAAATTCACATTAGATAGTTTAGAAAACCCATCCCCTAAATAATAAGATAAGAGTCAGTCTGTTTTGTGAAGAGAATCAGTCAACGAAGAATCCTCATTAGCATTTGCTCATATCAGTGATCAACAGTCATTTAAAAACTGACGAGGTGAAATTTTCCGACTCATACTGCCCACAAAGAGCTTGAGGGAAGCCAAGCCCCAAACACTTATGCATGAGAATATGACTCAGACAAATTTACCATTAGGTGTGTGATTTAGCATTACATGAAATTACTGACAATGAAATAGGGCTTAAAAGACCCGAGAAGCACCGAGTTTTTGTTTGATTTGCGGCATCTATATGCACTTTTCTAAATCATTTCGTTGGAAAAATACATTTTAATGCATATTTAATGTAAGGTATGAAACGGGTTTAGATACTTGTAGTGAAATATGACACTATAAGAGATATTTCAGAACTTCTCATCAAATGACGATGAGCTACAAAACACAAAAAGCTCTCGGCTGGATTGGTGAGGAATGGAACTCCTAAATGTACCTTTCTCGTATGGAAGGGATAGTTCTGTTGGTCGAATACTAAACTCGAGTTTAAGGGGCTCGCGTTCAAATCCCAGTTTTATCTGAGGGCAGTTTCAGAATATTGGAAAAATAATCAGGTGCATTAAAGTTATGCAATGTCATTGCAGAACGAGTATTCCTATCACTGATTAGGCCAAAAATAATCAGTGACAATGTGTTACACCTTATTGCGGAATCACTGACAGGTGAATAAATTTTGAATCATGATTATGTTGAAAATTTAATCATTTATTGATCTTCTAGGTAAATTCTAGTCATTCTAGGTAAAATGCTTTCAACAATATTTTGTGCAGCATTTTTCGAATTTTAAATACATTTATGAGTAGGATACATATGTACTAATCCCTGCAGGTTTAATTAAATAAATGTGACTCAATGCTAAAGCAAAAAAGAAAAAAAAATGTTAGTCAGAAAAGTGGAGGACTTTTTGGGGTAAATTATCTCTGGTTTCCTGTTAAATTTAATCATTTATTGATCTTCTGGGTAAATTCTAGTCATTCTAGGTAAAATGCTTTAAACAATATTTTGTGCAACATGTTCCGATTTTCAAATACATTTATGAGTAGGATACATATGTAGTAATCCTTGCAGGTTTAATAAAATAAGTAAATATGACTCAATGCTAAAGCCAAAAAAAAAAAATGGTAGTCAGAAAAGTGGAGGACTTTTTGGGGTAAATTATCTCTGGTTTCCTGTTAAATTTAATCATTTATTGATCTTCTGGGTAAATTCTATTCATTCTAGGTTAAATGCTTTAAACAATATTTTGTGCAACATTTTCCGATTTTCAAATACATTTATGAGTAGGATACATATGTAGGTTTAATTAAATAAGTAAATATGACTCAATGCTAAAGCAAAAATTTTAAAAATATATATATGGTAGTCAGGTAAGTGGAGGACATTTTTGGGGTAAATTATCTCTGGTTTCCTGTTAAAACTGTTCCAATGTTTTGACTTTATGTATTAATAGCCTCAAGCACAGAGAAACTCTGAATTTATTTTTAAAAAATATTTATATTTTTAACCATTATTTATGTATTCCTTACGGCATGTCCATGGCACGACAAGTAAATTTAAGTTAGCGATAAGATAATGCAGCATGCGCTCGACACAAGTTAGTTGGAGTTAGCGATAAGACAATAATGGATATAAGGCGGCAGGGGGTGTAAGTAGATAATCTGATAAGAATACACCACTTTTTCAGCTCCCCTGTCCGTGAACGTTTAGCTGCAAAATTGACATTTTACATTCGCTGAATTCATAATCAAACAGTCCCAAACTCGCGTTTTTTCTCCCGTGTCCGGGACACATAAGAATAATTATTAATTGATTGTCCGCTCGATAGCATCCGGTGTACATTGTTTGTATTCCATTTTGACAATTTTCGAACAATAACAAATTCTGCTCCATACCCTGCGCACATTGTAGCACGTTCCACATTTCCGGGCTCAGTTAGTAAGACGGACGAGTGGAGATGTGGCAAAAAGAAAGAACGAAAAAGAAAAAAAAAAAGAAAAAAGGGGAAAAAAGAATTCTATCGTATGTCATTGAATACACTAGGCGTAAAAAATGACATACCGTAGCTCCTCCCAGCTCTCGCCATCAGATAAAAACCACGCAGAAAAATTCTATTTCCCTTAATCCGGTAATTTGGCGAAATTCAATTCTCCGAATGAAAAAGAATAAAATCCCCTCCCCTCCTTCTCATTTTATGTAACTAAAGATACTAATATTTAAAGAAGAATAAAAAAAGATTCTAGGAACAGAGGGGAAAAAAATGACAGAAGGAGAAAAAAAATGAGTATCAATGTTTCGGGTCCGTGGGCAAGGGAAGACCAGCGATAGAAAAATCCCCTAAATTAGAAATTTATGTAAACGACTGCCCTGATAAGCATCGAGGGAGGCGGCAGAGGTATACAATGTGAAACGATTTTGTTCGCGACTTAACGCTTCTCCTCCCGATAACAGTAGAAGCCGGCGCTCTCATAATCTGATCGAATCTGCCGCGATTGAATCGGATCCTTCTCCCCCCGGATTCGTCCGCTGCCCAAGCGAAACAATTCGAATTTTTCAATTTGGGATTGTTTGTTTTTTTTCCCCGCTCCCCCTATCTCGATCTTTCGGTGTCATTAGGGAAGATTTCGAGAGAAGGGATTACATCGGCAACCAGATTCTCAGTTCCTAAGAAGTGAATAACACGTATGGAGGAAAACGCTTACATCATACGTATGGCTGAGGTATGACGAAGCTCAAGCACGCAGATGGGTTTTCGGAAACCTTAAACAAAGGGCTTTATTAGCAGGTTAATAGGGCGATGAATAAATAAGCAAATTCGTAGATTTAAAAATATAAAAGTTAGAAAAAATTATAACCACGCTGTTGGAGCAGTATTACTGAATAATTACCACTAGTATATATTTTTTCTTTTTGAATTTATGCAATAAAATTTATGGCTAGGTTAAGTTTGAACCATAGAAACGAACTTCAGTCCCTTCAGCCTAGTTCTTGGATTAAGTAGACTGTATGTGGATAGCAAATTTTCATTTACCCTACTACCAACATATTCCCTCAAGACGTTAGGGCGTTGAATAAATGCGCAAATTCGTAGATTAAAAAATATAAAAGTTAGAAAAATTATAACCCCGCTGTTGAAGCAGTACTACTGAATAATTACCACCTAGTATTTTTTTTTCTTTTTGAATTTATGCTATAAAATTTATGGCTAGGTTAAGTTTGAATCATAGAAACGAACTTCAGTCCGTTCATCCTAGTTCTTGGATTTAAGTAGACTGTGTGTGGATCACAAATTTTCATTTATCCTCCTACCCACATATTCTCAAGACGTCAGGTTTAATGGCGCTAAATTTATTAATTTTATTCTAATTTGGTGTTGTTATCACTGCCTGACTGCGAACAGTTTGATAATAACTAAAATACATTTCTAGCTTAAATCAATAATCATGATACTTCGAGATCAAATCCTTTATAATCTCAATAAGATGGATATTAAATAAACGTAGTTTTTTCTTCTTCTGAACTTCTGATTAGAGCCATATTAAGCGTTAAACTACCACTTTCTTAATACTGCTATTTCTTTTGTACTAAATTTCGATAAGCTTAGGGCACAGTGTACTTTCATTCGGGGCCCGTTTTGCATCGACTCATTACCATTGCGGTTATAAAGCAAATAGGCTCTCCTGGTCATATTTTAATTCATCACTGTAAGCGTGTGCATTTGTTTTAAAGAAAAGAGTATATTTATAAAGTAATGGAATTACATTGAAAAGTTATAAAAACTATACTCTCATTCTCGATTTCAAATTATTTTTTATTTAATCAATCTCGTTCAAGCTTAGTCAAATAAATACTATTGCCCTTACTTTCATATACGTTTTTAGTTATTTAATACAGTTTTAGCTTTATTGCTTTGATACTGCTTATCTACAAATTTGTAAGCTTGCAAAGTGACTGAAGGTAGTGAGCAACAGGAAACCAACATTAAACATGTCTATATTCATCTCTTACAAGCAAATGAATTACAAAATTACTTCATAATTTGCTTTATATATAATGTCTACAAAACTTGGGCAAAAACTGTTTTCAAGTATTATAACTAAAAACCTTAAATATGGTACTGGTTGCAATTTAATACCGCTTTTTAGAAGTCTCACAAATTTCTATAAGTATTAAGACATAAATGATTAAAACGTAAATGATTTATCAAGACTGCTATGTACTAACCCTATTGGATTCGCTCACCTCAATGTTAACCTATGGAGAAAATGTGTCCAAGGATTGCTGGCTGGGATTGAAAGGTTTCTTTTAAAAAGTTGGACTCCATAATGGAGAAAGAAATTTTACACCGTGAGACATTTTTCGTTTAAAAAAAAATGCAAACAATATTTTAAAATTTAAATTATTCGGGGGAAAAAATCCAACTAAATTAATCTGAAGAGATTCGAAATGTTTTGAGAAAAGACATTTGAAGGATTTTGATAAGATGATTCAGTTTCAAAAGATTCCGAGCTAAATTATATTAATTTATGCTAAGGAGTTTAAATAATGATAACACAACGAGAATACTTCGGAAGTAAGGGAACTTGAGTAACGAGTATTTTAAAATAATGAAATCGGACAAATAATGCAGCGCTGGAAAGAGGCAAAATAATACCCGCGAGTGAAACTCATTTGGAAAATTCTAGGTATTTACAACGCTAAATGCGGCGATTTGTTAAATGGAGAATATTTCGAATAATTTTTACGACGTGCCACGCTTTAAGTGCTTGTTCCCCAACGGTTAATTCCCAAATGACCGGAATCTGTTTAAGAATTAAGTTCCGGTCAAAAAAAGGTTTTACATGTCTACGAACATACTTTTTCCTATTCATTTAAAGAGACTGAACTATTCAGAAATCTACACATCCTGCATCAGCTCTTCTTAAGAATAAAATATCGGACGAACTGAAACGAGTGTTTTATCTCCGTGGCCCCCCGAAAGCTGGAAGCGTTGTCCCATTTGCCGTTCCACAGCAGAGTGGGCGAAATGGCAAACGGAAAAGAATCATTTATTACTATAATTGCCCCCAAATGGTTGCACGCACTAACACGCAAGGGCTTTTAATCGAAGACTTCTACACTTTCGTCGGATTGGTACATAAGTGTAAACGTTTCAGAATAATGAAGGGTAATACAAGGAATGGTACTTGGCTTTCATGAACAGGCTTTACGTTAAATGGGGAGATAATCACAGCTTATTCAAACTATATATTATGAGTAAGAAAAATAAGCTCTGCATGCGCTCTCTCTCTTAATACAAATATGAATGTAATGATCTATTCAGACCAGCATGAAGCGAATTTATTTATTTTGCCTTGTTATTTATAAATTAGGGTTCTTTTAATATCTCCCTTTCAATGAAATAGAATATGAAGTTTGATATGTAGGGGTATATCCAGCTGGTACGTTTTTTTTTTTGTTTTTTGTGTGTGTGTTCTAACTGGGTGTCTTTATTTTTCCCTAAGCAAGAAGTCTGAAGCCTTAATTTGTTTTTAACAATTCGTCGGTGAATACACTATCTCAGTTTCTATCCAGTTTCGCTAACTACTGTCTCTTTATATATAACCTTGCAAAGAATAAGCTAGTTTCCTTCCTTTTTCAAATACTTTTATTCTAAAAATATCTATATGAAAAAAGTATTTTTTTTTCTCAATTTGGTATATAATATTTTTCAAAGGCGGAAGAATAAAATCACCCGAACTTCTCCCATTTTGTTGGAAATAAAAGAATTATAATGGTTCTCTGTTGGGGATTCTTCGCGACAATACGCAAAACCAGCGCCAGACTAAACGTAAGAATCTTCCCTCCCTATTGAAGCCGAAAAGAACAGCAAATCTTCTTTTTTTTATTATTATTTATTTGCGGTACAGGTAATAAAATCCGAAGTGGAAAACATCGGCCCCACAAAGAATCTGACTTGATTTCCTCCGAAAAGCGGACTCTCAAGCGAGAAGAAACCATTTTGAGGGGGAAAAGGCCCGTAATGGATAGAATATTATCTTTATAAAAGTCTCCACTTATCCTGAAAATGGCGCGCAACTCTGGCCCCAAAGAGGAACGCTCTCAATGACTTCGCGCGCGAGTCTGTGCTTCATATGCGTATTTATTCCGAAAAGGCCACAATGTAAAAGCGGAATGCATTCTTATTCACCGAAATAGCAAGAAGCAGTTAATATTACTAGAGTGCCGCTTTGTTTAAGCTCCTTTTCCCCAGGGGTTTGTATCGTTTTGCATCCCTCTCTCCTTTACATCAAAACGTAGAAAAACACATTCATTCTGAACTGGTACGCAAAGAGAGAATTCTTTTTTCTTTTTTTTTTCTCTTTTCTGCCCTTCAGGATTTGGTCAAAAGAAAAGAACGGAAATATGCGATTGCAATATGGTTATGAAAATCTTAAGATTCTTATCTCATGCGCAGCCTAGCCATTAAAAAAACTAATAAAAAAAAGAAAGAAAGAATCAGGGAGGTTGCAAGCGAAGTTTTATACACGTAGAGCAAATCATTCTTACGTTATATTTACAGAACTATCTCCCGACATCCCAAAAGTCTTTGCGATAAAATTTGAAGAATGAGTTGTTTGTAAAAGGATAACCCGTGCCCATATGATATGGAATTTTGTATGGATTGGAAAAAGTGACTATTATTTCTAATAAAATGTTTATGTTTACGACAGTTCCCGTGTCTTTCATTAACTCTCATGGTCGATATATATATTTTTAAAGATGTCTTTTATTTTTTTTTCAGTTTTTAGTTAAGGCAGTAGATTTTTATTTTTATTTATTTTTAAGGCTTTGCATCTGTAACTTTTATAACAATTGAAAACAACGGGGGAGTGTTTTATCCCGAAAAAAAAAGTGTCATAAAACTAATGAAATGAATTAATTTATAGAAATGTGATAAAGCGGTTTTTCCCTAAATAAAATTAAACGGGTTCAGAACACATCAATGTGCTTTTGTACATTCCTATGTATAAAAAATACAAGCTATTAAAGAATATCAACACAAGATATTAAAGTATATCGTCAGTTGATTTAAGAAAATGTAAAGCATAGTATATATTGTAGAATCCTCAGTAAAAGAACATAATATATTGCGGACATTTATACTATCATTTGAATGAGATCATTTAAAAAAAATATACAATATATTATTTTAAAGATATAAATGTATTTACAATAAACACAAAATCAACTTTAGGAGAAAAAAATCAATACACTATAGCAGTTAGAAGAGCAGGAATTGGGGAAAAAAATGTTAGTTAAGCAGCGAATTAATAAATACAACATCTGGGAGCAACTCACAACAAAGGCTACAAAGTCAAGCATTATTTTAACCTCTTTCTTCAGACTTAAAAGAATCGAAATGAATTTGAACTATAGAATGTAGTAACTGTTTTAAAAACTAAATAGCAGTGGTCTCGTGAAACGGGAATTATGGCTTGAAGTTGGGACAAAAATGAGCCTAATAAGTCAAAAAAGGGAATAAAGCTCTTTTAAGAAATTTACCGCCGAAGAAATAATATATGCATATAATTGCAAAATTCATATAATTTAGAGTATTTTATTTAATTATGAAACGTATAATTCATTAGATGCCCTCATGAAATCTATAATATCAAAATAGCATGTCGAAACTATTCATATATTTCCTAAGAGGAAGAATTTCTGTTTAAGTTCAGTCAAGATTTGTAGCTGATACCAAAAGCTCAGTACCTCTGGGTTTTATCATACTTCTAACTACCATAAAAGGATTGTCAGTTATAATAGTGTGGTTAGCGGAGTTGAGCAAAATCACTGCTTCGGGGCGCTGTCAAAGAGATCTAAGATAAAATATGCTTGTGCTGTATGCAGGATCGTTATTGTGGGTTACTCGCTACAAATTCAAATGAAGCAGAGGTTTAGTTATAAAGCTGATTGACATTATATGGATACAGCAGGGTAATAAAAGAACAAGAAGTGTATTATGTGTAAAGAAGAAAAAAGTGATAGATGCAGGTGGAAAATTTTGTGTTCAGGTAGCCTGTGCTGTTTTGTTTGAGTGAATATTAGTGGGTGGCAGCAACAGTCATGTTCCAAGTGAGAGGATTATTTGTCGGACAGAGAACAGAGCCCATGTGGCACGATAGTGGGTGTGCCACGAAGGGGGTTAGTGGAAAGATGACGAGCCAAGCAGAGATGGTAGTTTTCTCTTGTTAGAGCAGCCGATCTCTTAGAGGAGTTTGGTCGTCTTACCGGCACTGGATCGGCCTTTACTCCTGGGTTTCCCACTGCTCCCGCTTGGCATGGAGGATGAGCTCTTGGCCGTCGCCCCCAGCAAGGAACTGTGGAAAGGGTACGCCGCCCCAGCGTAATGGTCCGTGGCGGAGGAAGTTGGGGCGTTGGGGGGCGGCGGTACGTATGGCGGATAGTGGTGCGAGGGCATGTGATGGTGGTGATGTGGGGGCTGATGGTGATGATGGTGGACGGAGGAAAAGGCCGTACTACCTTCTCTCGGCTTCGAGGAGGAACCACTGCATCCACCAAGCATGCTGCCTCCCGGCGTGTGGTGGCCTTTGACGTCCTCTCCCGATCCGGGCGCTCCTGCCCCCAGGGCAGCGTAGTCCCCAGATCCGGGCGCCCCGTGTGACCCTGTCACTGTGTCTGGGGTGGCGTCCTTGGGCGGCGTGGGCGGGAAGCTGAATAGGTGTGGACTAGAGTGAGGGGGCAAGGAGCCGGAGTGCAGGGGCGGAGCCGCGGACCCACCATGAGGTGGTTTTCCGGAGAAGGGGGAGCACCAGGCAGATCCGTGTGCTGGGTGGGGCACCATGGGAGGTTTCGCACCCTCTGAAATCCACGGGTGCAAGGGTGTGTGGAAGTGTGGCCTGCACATCTGGCCACTCGGCATTCGTGCTGTAAGAGAAATAAACAATTAGCTTCATGAATTCTTGGATATATTTTTATATAGAATGATAGAATTTTTAATTATAATTTAGATGAATGATAATAAAACAGTATTAAATGAAATAGCTTCCCTCAAATTTAAGGATCATCCTTAAATATGGCTTATATATAGGCTCATCCAGCCTATATATGTATATATATATATATATATATATATATATATATATATATATATATATATATATATATATACAGTGGAATCTCGATCGATCGTTTTCGGATCCATCGTTTTTCCGTATGTGTCGTTCTTTTATCCAGTCCCAACGATCATATTGCTTTGTTATGTTTCCGCATCTATCGTTTTCCCGCATTTATCGTTCATTTCAATCGGTCCCTTTAAAAACGATAGATCGAGATTCCACTGTATATAGTCTTTGTTATTTAATAGCGCTTAAAACTTTTTTCACTACAATGACATTCCTGCCTAAAATTCAGAGACTATAAATTCTAGACCTATTGCTCGGTTGGTTGATTTCTTGACTTACATATTGCCTCGTTTTCATTAATGGGCATATTTAACCACTGATGCGGCAATTCACGTGGCGTTCGAACTTGTCAAACTGCAAATCAGAGTCAGAAATGATGGTAAAGGTTGGGTGTAAGGATTCATGATCTACCAAAAGTGATCGATTCTTTACACTGAGAATTTTAAGTGTTGTCGGAGGATATTACTTACGTCTGCAGATTACCGTGAAATATTCTGCTATATAAACATTGAATGATGCATGAAAATCCCCATTTTTGTTTCCTTAGATTCCTTAGATCATTGCTTGCTTTTATTTGTGTGTGATTATTGCGGTTGCACGGAGGTGAGATGAAGTTAAAAGCATCATTGATAAAAACGATCTTTTTTGATAATAAGAGCAGATTATTTTAACTTAAGTCAATACTTTTATCGACCTATAATATGTTCCACCTGAGTATTACTGATCAGATATAGAGAAAATAATCTCACATTATATCAATGGCTTTCATGGTTAATGGTAAAGTTCTCGGCGACCGTATAATCCACCCTCTTGCATTATAAATAGAAGTAAATCAACCATGGAGAGATACATAATTTAACGTTTGCGTAATTTGTACAAATACTTTGAAAAAAGAAGGAAGTTCAAAAGCACTCAATGCACTTTTTTACAGTCTACACAACTAATTGCCTCTACCAGAGAGTATAGTGTTTTAACACATAGATCAAGTTGTGGAATAGAATATCCGTAAAAAGTCACTGTAAATATCTGAAATATAAACTTTTTTTGAGAATTTTTGGAATCAATAAAGCTGTCTGAGCCAAGAATTAAAATCAGGCCATTTTGCCCACCTTTGCTTGCAATGAAGACGCTCTCTTGCTCTGCCTTTTGAGAAGAAAGCTGTTATTTCAGAGTTCGTGAACAAAATATTCTTTTCAATTATTTACAGTGAATGTTAATGTTTTGTAAGACATTTTGCTGAGTCGAACCTGGACCCCCTAACCTTGAGGCTAGCATAAATCTAATCGAAAAAGCCCGTCAATGTGAAAGACAATCAGTTTTTTAAATTTCTATATCAAGTGTAGTCACTGTTAATTTTTTCTTCTTAATCTCTGAAAAACCCTCATAACTTGCAGAATGTTTTGGGGTAATATTTTGATATATTAAAATATCAAACAAAGAAGCGATATAAAAGATGCATGAACAACTAAATAAATTTGCTGATTTGATTACTCCCTTAATCAAAATAAGCAGATATGTCAAGTTTCTTTTATGCTTCAATGTTAGATTACCCTATAGCTCAAATCTAAATGAAAGATCAAAACTAAGTAAAAGGAGTATACGAATAACTTTGTCTTTTGTCTTTGTAATTAGAAAATTTATCCTAGAGTAGATTATTGTTTTATTTGAAAAGTTTCAGATTATAAACTATTAATAATTTTTAAGTATTTATGTTTTAAAGAATCAAAACTGTAGTCATATATTCTGTCAAGAGGTTTACTCGTGTGCGTATATTTTTTTAATCTTTTAAAAAATGCTTACAATGTAACGTAATTATATAGTTGTACATACGTATTTCTGAAACATTTCTTGAGTAAATCTACTCATAGTTGCATAGGTTTACCCATTAGTAAGGTCCACTGTTTGCTAACACTACGTTAAAACGAAAGAAGGAAGGAAAAAAAACAACGAAACGCGATAAATAAAGAGAAAAAATGATATTTCTTACAACAGTAAATGAAAACGTCACCACAGCTATGAATTTACTCCCTATTTTTTTTCGGCTCGTATCTCAAGAGTAGTAATTGTAATTGAGCAGGGAGAGAGAAAAACCCCAACAACAAAGTTAGTCATTTCGGGTGAACGAATAGCAAGCACTCTTGAGCAAGCAGCCTTTTAATCTCTGCTTGCACATGTCCGCGCAGAAAGCCGAGCCCTCTTTCGATATCATTCCGAGCTCTTCGCGCTTAATCGAGGCGACGATTGACTCGTCACAAACTCTTCAGAACAAATAACTTGACATAAAATATCGGGCTCTCGTCGAAAATTTACGGTGACAGCGAGCATAAAAACAGACGTTCGCCTCGCATGGCTACTGCCTCCTTTGCTTTTTGGGTTTTTTTTTTCTTCTGACCAATTTAACCGAAGAAAACGACAACTCACTCATCACCGGATTAGGTTTCCATCGGAATCCATCGGGTTCTGTTCTGTTTTGAGTTCGAGGGAGAAGGGGGATTGCTTTTCCCTAATAAGTCGGCGCAAGCAATCTTTTCGCGCGGCATTTTGACGTTATCGAAATGAAGTCATAATAATGCAGATGCGCTTCCGTTCTGCTCCAAGAAGCAGTCGCGGATCATTTTTTCCCCCCTGACTTTTCTCTCTTGTATTTATTCAGCAGTATTCGTCCTGTGGGAAAGTAAAATAAGAGGCACGTCCGCACACTTCCACTGTAGTTTCTGTACTCAATTCTAGATCTGCTGAGAGGGAGGTATACTAAATTTTCCAGGCTACTAATCTTTAAAAAAAAAAAAAAAAATCGAAGGGATTCATGGGGACATGGCTAAATATTGAAAGTGTTGGAATAAAGGAAAAAAAAATATGGATTTTAAAATAACTTTTTTCTCACCGTATGAATCTTTCCCAGTATAAAATATATATCACTCCCATCAAACATATAAACATATATATTACGTGGTATTGAACTTAAATTCTGCAGTAGTAAAGTGTAAAATGCAACGCTCTCTAATTAAAAAAGGCAATTATAGTCGATCTATACACACACACACACACACACACACACACACATATATATATATATATATATATATATATATATATATATATAAAATCATTGGGAGGGCATATATCTACTCAGTTTTATCACTGAATTTTCAAAAGAAAATTCACTGAAAATTCTTTCAAAGGACGAAAAAGAATTCTGATAAATAATTTTGGTAGAGTATTACAGAAAGTTTGTTTATAGTATATTGTCTTAGATAACCTACTATAACGAAACAATTAAAATTGCTATTTATGACAATATCTAGATCTAAGGATTTAAGATCAAGTGGACTGAGATTTCCCCAACTGTTAGTAAGACTATTTGCGGGGTCCAACTTGGGTCTCATAACCTCGAGGTTGGCATAAATCCAACTGAACCAGGCTGGCAATGGGAAGGGCAGTAATTTTTTTTTTTTAAATTCCACCCCTTAATTATAGTCAGACAATAAGTGAAAGTTCTAAGGAGTTGAGACAAAATTCTGTATTTATTTTACTATTCGTATAATTAATTATCATCATATCATCTCCTTCTCTCATATACCCACACGCATAATCTATACATATATGAGTGTCTTCTTGCAAATGTAGAGATAATTTGTAATTTATACTTCTACAGAGGGAATGCATGTGCAACTCTACGAGACACAATGCATTATACGTTTGTAAGGTTATTCTGTAGTTACTCTCTCCAGTCTGAAAATCAGCAACAATTTTCCTTTTAAATATTAAAATTGCTGAAGTATTGCCATTTACTGCCCTAAAGATTGGCCATGAGAGTAAAAAAATATTTTCCCGAAATTATTATTTCTTTAAGGCTCCGAAAATAGGTGCAAATAAATATTTAATGAAGTTTTGGTCAATATTTAATGCTTTCAATATTTATATAACTATTTGTTCATTATTGAAGTCCGCATTTTTGCGGGCTACTTACTGTGTTGTGTAATTCGTAAAATAAAATTGCATAAATATATCTAATACGACACTCATTGGGCTTCTCAGTATGCAGACTGTATTGTGAGAGCGTATACAGCACAGAGAAATCATCCATCAGCAGTTGAATTACATTTCATCACAACCTTATCTGTGCCAAAGATCTACTGCGGACGAAAAAGACGTCCGCACTCTTAGCCTTGTGTTTGTTGGGTTCGAAGGCAGCCCATATGTTCTCCCTGAACTCATCTGAGCGAGTGGAAGAGCGGGATTCGAAAATCAGATTACTGCCGAGATGTTTCTATATTTCTCAGCTACTGGTCCGTACCAAAGGTTTTCCACTTTAACCTCAGAACCGATTTGTTTCAATCTCTCGCAAACACTTCCTGATCGAGCTATAAAAGAGAAATAGGCGGCAAGCCTCTAATAGGATGCCTTCCACCCTAGGAAAGATCGTGAAATATAAAACAGAAGCTCTCTCCTGAAGGAAGCCCACAAGGGAGAATATTTGTCAAACTTCAGAATGGGTTTGTTAAGAATTATTGTGACTGTCTGGAGAGACCGCATGCGAATACATCGTTTCCAGTTTTTAGAAAGAATATATAAATCAATAAATATGGTGGATATGCTGCAGACAAAGGTTATCAGGTTTGACAAATATCAAGCTATATTTAAGACCAAGCATTCGTTTGTGCTTACATTTCATATTTTTTTTAAAAATTTGAACTTTATTTTAAATGAAATTGAAGAAGAAAATTGAATTTTTAACAAATTTGTTTCAGTTCCAAGTGGGGATAGAAAAGTATAAATTGCAGTTTTGATTAATACATTATTCTTATTATCTATTAAATGAAAATGTTTGCTGGAAATACTTGGTCAAATAAGGTAATGTGATTAATAACTCGTGGTACTTTAACTTTAACGAAAAGCTTATGTTCTTCGGCCTTGTGTATATAAGTCGTTATCTAAAATAAATGTCATTAGGTATAATAATATAAACCAGATGGCATCGATGTGGTACTAATACATTCGCATACTAATATCCTATTATGCGGTACCCTCATACTAATATAATATCATATAAATTGAAATATTTATCCAGATCGATAATGTTTACATAAAAGGGGATACCCACTTCACTTTAATATGTATTATTAAAACTTTTAATATTATTTCAATTTTCAATTATTATTTTAATATTGTCCTTTTGCTCTCCGAATTCTCTATTTCTTTATTAAGATAACACTTTCCGCTTACAATTAAATTTATTAAAAGAATTAAAAATAATTGAATTTATAAACGTTTTCTTCGAGAATCTCAAACCAGCCACCTTTTGACTCCGTTCTAACCGATAAAATGTTGTTCATGAGAAATGCAAACGAACGGTATCTTTCTCGCGGGAAATCCATCTGCTAAATGACCATATCCACCCACGAACTCACATGTGCCTTGGAACAGATTCAGCTTTTACCACACTGATGACACCTGAACTGTTCAAACAAAACGTGCGTTCCACAGCGGGTGAGAGGCAAAAACATTCTAACCAGCATCTGCGGAACTCTCAAAACATATCTGCGTTAAAGACTTCCTCATTAGCTCCGATTGTAACCGTACCTTAGGAAATAAAAATTGGGGATTCATATATGAATTTATTTGGCCCTCATGATCACCTATAGAATAGAGCCCTTAGGGGAAACACTCTTGTAGGGAAGCATTCATAAGAATTGAATTGTAACGCAACTGAAAAGCAATGTGTGGAAATGTTTCAAGTTACGCTTATAAGTTTAAAGAAAACTTATGGACCTGAAGAGATATTTCCTTTAGAATCACATTGACCCTCTCATGTCGGAAAGACATTTAAAAGTAATGTTAGTTATGAAATAAGGGAGGAATAAAGATACAAAATTTCTTCTATCAACAAGGAATGATCCTGCTGTACATTACTTTAATAAAGCCCAACAAACAATTTTATATAAATAGTTTTAAAAAAGGAATTTTTCAAACATTTCTTTAGTCAAGACATAAAAAAAGTTACAATATATTTGAATCCAAGTATAGACAGCTTTTAATACGATTAATAAGAAATAATAATTTTTGTTACAAGTCTAGAAGTGTTTTTCTAGAAGATTAATAATATTTGAAAATAAATTAATCAAAATTCAATACAGTGATAAGGAGCTTTTTAATTATTCTTTTTGTTTACTTTTACATAAAAAATTATTGAAAACGGTTTTTTGTTAATTCAACTTAAATTTCATCGGTGTGTTCACAGTTACACTTTTTATCTAAGGCTTCGACAATAATATAAAAATGAAGCTCTTCTACGTATAAGTACATATGTATATGTATGAATAAAAAATATCTTCTAAAGCTACTCAGCTTTACGAAGGCCATTCCCAGCTACAAAGGTTCAAGAGATTGTTATAATATCAATCTTGCCCTGATTGTTTTTTAGCATTTATGTGAGTAGATGTTTAAAATGATAATACAAACGTTACTGTAGGAATGGCTATATACAGTTATGTCTGCTCCATACACAGCAGTACAAAAGCATAAGTGCCATTGCATTTTTCTTCTTTATTTTTTGAGATTCAAATATTGATAGCTGTTTTAAGTTAACATTCTTAACTATAACAGACATCTAAAATACGCAGATAAAATCTGGTATTTTCGAGAGAAGAAAAAATGTATCCGTGCCAGAAAATGTTTTTAGAAATCGATCTTCTAAATTGTTTATTTGTATCGTAGATTGTTGTTCCCGAGTATGCTCAAACTGGCTATAATTACTGACAAAACACCAGATAAAAAAAACAATCAAGGTTACCATCTAAGATGTCTGACCATCATAGCGCACGGTTGCAGTGATAAGAATCGGCAGTAAACTGTAGGGAATGGAGATGGAAGAATCCAATTTAAAGTGGTCATCTCTCAAGCATTAATAGAAGTGGTTTTATTTATTTTTATTTTTTTTAAGAAACCCTCAGAACTGCCTTTTATCTCAAAATGGCCATTACTCTAAACTTCTCCCATTCGAGAACGAGGTACAAGGAAGATTTTTAACCGCTTCTGTTACTATTCTTCATCTATGTGTGCAATTTATGGCAGTTACGTCTATATATTATGAGTTTTGCGAAACTCACTCTAATCTTAAGAAAGAAAATAAAAGAAAACCTGTTGATTCTTAAATCATATTCGTACTCCTCGCGAATTAATATCGTGATTATAATGTTTATGATTTAGAGGTTTTGATGGTGTTTTCCCGGCTTTTCTTTCTTATTATCATGATCGCATCTTTGAGGTTTTTCTATCTTTTGGACTAATTGGCCCGTTTCAGATAGCTCCGTGAACGGCGAATGATGAAGAAGAAGCTTCCACCCGATTTCTGTCTAATTACAACTAAAAATATAATTTTGCGTTGCTGTCTTTTGTACAATGAGGGTTTCTACAATGCATTCAAGATTATTTCATAAATTGGATGCAACATTTATGGACATTAGTCTTCATACTGTTGTGAGAACACGTTTGTAATTCGATTCCAAAATGGCGAAAAGTTAGGGGTAGTTTTTAAATTTTCACTGTTTAGCCTGTGCCCGCACTACTTTCATATGATGATTTGTTGGTTTATGGGGTTTGAGAGCTATGGTCATCTTTTGCTTTGCGACCACTTTTGTGGGAAATCGTAACATTCGATCGTTGACTATGATTTGGGATAAATCAGGGGGATACATTAAGTTCCTTTCCCTCAAAGCTTCAAATTTCAAAAAGTAGGATGTTCTTAAAGATGACGCAATGACTTTCTTTGAATGGACAGAACTGTTTAGGGCAGAACCTTAGAAATTATTTTGGTCTTCAAGCGCGGAGGGTTAAGGTGTGCAAAATTTGAAGGATACAGACAATTAAGAGAATTGGAGCTAATGTGCGAAGATCCAAGATTATCAAAATTTGAGCATATAAATACAACTATCTGTTATAAGAGAATCTACGTTCCTGGTATGTTTTAATTTTTGTTGAAAACGAGTATCTTTTAGAAATTAGACTAGGTATTCAGAATAATGCAGAAAATTTCGTTGCTAGATGAAGTACTGCATTCGACGACCCCCCCCCCCCCCCAAAAAAAAAAAATAAATAAAAAAATAAAAAAAAATAAATAAATAAATAAATAAATAAATAAATAATAATAATAAATAATAAATAAATAAATAAAATAAAAGCTGTGGGGTTTGCAATAGCTTATGATATACTTTATGGATTTTTAGGAAATTCAGTTACATAGTTTGCAAAACGGGGAACAGAATTAGTTTTAGAGAGTTTCATGGTAAGTATATTGGTTCTTGTACCTATCTAGACCAAGAGTCGAGGTTAGTTGAAGTCAATCGGCAAAGGTTCAGTTCTTAGTATTTACAACCGGAAGTTAGACACAAGTTTTTCAGTTTTCAGAGTAAACTATCAGAAGTTAAAGAGTTGTTTTGGAAGTAATTTGCTAAATATTATAATGTAGTTTGAATCCACTTTGACCAAAAAGGGGAAATAAATAGTTTGGTTTGAAGAAGATATAGCTTACGGATCTCTTTTATCTCGGAATTTTTTTTTTCAATCGCTTTTGATTCCGACCGAGTGAAAGACAGAGATCGTACACCACTCAATGACAGTTAAATGTGACAGGTCACCTCAAATGCGGCCATCCACTGTGACCAACCGCGGAATCGCGTGCTCTGGTGAAAAAAATGCTACATAATAGAGCTGTGAGCGGGGGAAAATGCCAAAATAAAAACAAAATAGAAATGCTCGAAAGTTACACACGTGTGGATTTTAGGTTGTTTGTGCCTGCTGGAGTGTGTGCGCGGAGAAGTCACTGCTAACCTACAAAGCGACGGTCACGCAAAGTCACGGCAGACGATTCTTTAGCGGTGGGAGTGACAAGGAACAGTCGGAGGGTGTGTTCATGTTCTCACAAGTTAAATATTGGTGGGCATGAGGAACTAGACATTATATTCCTTATTTTATAAAACTAACCAAATGAGAGAGCAACTCTTCGAAAGCATTGTTTTTGAAATAATTAAGAACATTTTACATTACATTTTTTTTTAATAAGTAGCTCTTATCAGTGTCACAGGATATCACGTCGGAAGCAGGATTGTAATTATAACTAGTTATCACTGGATCGAGCAAATGTGATAGACAGCCGAAGTAAATTGAATATTTTTTTAACCCAATGACTTGCTAATATTAGCATTAAAAGTACTTATATTTGAATTTACCACGAAGACGAGTAACATAGCCTACATGAACCTGTACATGACATAACAAATATTACTTAAAAATAATAACTACTGATATATTAAAAAACGAAATAGCACTAGGAGGGGATGAAAGTAATATATTTTCTCATATAATGAAAGAGTTCTTATAAAATTGTCCTTCATTTCTTGTGCACAAAACTTAAAATATTCATTTAGCGAATTTAATAATGCATTTATTTTGCAATTAAAGTAAATTATTTCAAAAGAGTTCAAAATTTTACTCCATATAAGAAATTTGACATTTATGAAAAATTGAAGTCGAATGAATGTAAAATTTTGAAAAAATCGAGACATCTCGCAATTTCATTTTAACGGAAGTTGGCTTCGTTTTCAGCCTGTAGAATTAAAAGTATGCTAATTTCCCAATTTTAAATTTGATTTTAGCTTATTTTTTTCAAGAAAATTTTGCTCATAACGTCAGGTCGATGATGGAGTTTAGGTAATGTACTGTTACACATAGCATATATAATCTACTTTTCTGAGCAGTAGTTAGATGTTTATCGAATCAGATTGGTGGAAAAGCAAAGCTCTACATCTGATCTTGTAAAGCACAAAAAATAAAGGTGTTTCCAGTCGTGCACTCCGAATTTTGAGCTGCATCCAAACACCCCAGGAAATATTGCTGTATCATCGGAACTACCAAAGTAGCGAAAGCAAGTGTTTCCATCTCATGTCAGTTTTCATGCTTCTACACACCTAAACAAGACCCTTTCCCTTTCCATTCACAGACAAACACAGTTGAGAGGAATCAAGAACGAAGTGTCTATAATTTAATTTCCTGCTGCGGCTAAATTAATTACGGATGCTTTCCCGTACACGCAGATACCATGATCTTTTGATCTCTTATCAACGAGGAATATGCAAAAATCGCAGTAAACGTACACAACACGCGATGCCTAATTGCGTGTCAAACTTTTTTTTTTATATTATTTTCATATGCTTGTATAGTTTTTTTTTTACTTTTATGTTTCACTCCTACGACTAATTTACATCCTCTCCGCTTCCCCTCCTCCACGCCAAAACGTTCGAAAAATTCCTCCTTTTTTGTTTCCTCTTCCTATATACGATAACATCATCCTGGTGTTCGATTTGTTCTGCATTATTACTTCTCTAATTACACCCCGAATAAATTCCCGGAGTGCGTTTCGGCAAAAAAAGGAGGGCGGACATGAGACAAGGAAGGGTGCCATCATACCAAGATGACTGGATGCGCAGAACTTTCGCACCTGAAGGAGGAGACGGATTTTGGGAAGTCAGCCGTTGCACTTAATTTACACGCACCGAAGATTTCTGCAATTATATTCCCTTAAAATAAAACATTCATTACTTGAGAGTTCCTAAAGAGTGCTTCTCTGACGAATAGGAGAAGAAAATTGTACTCGATTTCGTTTTAATTATTATTTTTTTTTTAATAAAAAATTTCTGGTAGTCTCTTCTAACGAAACTACCTTCTAACGAACTTCTAACGAAGATCATTGACGTAGGATTATTTATCGTTGCTTACCTCTTTTGTATGTGTATATGTGTTTTGTATGTGTATGTATATATATATATATATATATATATATATATATATATATATATATATATATATATATATATATATGTATGTCAAAATTTTAACGCATTTTGATACTTTTCTGTTTAACTGTTTACTGCGTGTCGAAGCGATGCAGACTGGGTTTGGCACGCTGCCAAAATTATAACTCGCGAGGACGGATGGATGGTCGGTTTTAGCGTCTGAAAATTTGCTTTCCGAAGAACCGTTATAGAGGAACGTAATCCTACGTTAACAGTCTGGGGAAAACGTATGACGGGTTGTACTTTCTCTAATGTTAGAATATGGAAGTTATCAGGACTGTAATGTTCCAGATAGATATTTGGACAGAAGAAGAAATGTCTTACCGATGTTAATACACAGTCTTTTTTTTAACCGCTTTATATGAAACAAAAAAAAACCATATTAGCTCTTTAAGAACTTAGTTTCCAAAGTCAGCATTATACTGGCAAATGCTGCTTGCAAAAATGAACGATGTACTGGAGAATGCTATTTGCAGAAATGAACCACCACAAGTCCATTCGGTTAGTTCTTCGCTGTGAGATAGACGCTAGTGGATGCGACATATCTTGACAGAAAAATCATAAGTTAACATAATATTAAGCTACATCTCTTTCTTCTCTCTTTCATTTGCACATGCACATTCCTCAAATGGTTTAGCACTGAAGTAAAAGCTTAGACCGCTCCAAAATCACAAACAGGTGAACTAACTTATGAGAGCAGAGAGTATTAGCGTATGTGAGGAAACAAACAAATTGATTCGTAGAAGTGGGAGATCAAATGATTTTTACGACTGTTCTTGTTTTTTATATATATATATATATATATATTTTATAATACATTTGTAGACTGTTACCATCTGCGCAGAAGAAAGGACACATGGGAATATATTTCTAAGTTCAGGGTTTCTGAGCACAGAAAATTTTAGAAAAGAAAACAGCAGTTTCCATATTTCTTCCTTGTCTTGGAAATTTAAAATATTTCCTTGACTGCTTAGACATTCATTAATTTTTTTTTTAAGGTTTTACTAAAAGGAAAATCATTGAGGGTTTCAAAACCTTAGTGAGGTAGTTCAAAACCTTCATTGAGGTAATAAAAAACTTAGTGAAAATCCAATACTTTCCCTGTTTTTGAATTATTCACTTGGACTAAAATGTGCCTGCTTCTAAGTATTGCTTGGTTGCCACAGAAACAATTAAATAGAAAGCGGTATCTTTATTACATTATCCCAGATATATTTTCTTTTGTATTTGAAACTGCAGTACAAAATGTAATGATAAATGTCTTGATATATTTATTGTTCTTCTATTCATGTAAGTAACATGCTCTATCATGCTCTTCTAAGAGGTCTGTTAACATACATGATACATAAAATTCCAATTTCTGAATAGATTTAAACTCTATTATAAAATATTAAATCTTTCATCTAATATTTTGGAAAGAATGGAAAAATACGGTTTCGCACTTTCGAGAAACAGTCCATGCCTGTTTGTCTCTCTGCAAGCAACGGAACTGGCTTCAACATTGACAGACAGGAATTTTGGAGATCTCTCTCTGTGTCAATGTCTCTCAAAGTAACAGAGCACTTTCAATTTGGTATGATTCTATTCCAACACTGACGACACCGAGAAAGTGTTAGATTGAATCGTCTTCTTGGACAGCAGGGAATAATAGCTTACAAAACACTTTTTGACTTTACTCACACCTACACCACAGGCAGCCTCGCTTGCAGATAACAATCTCCACGAGATCGGATCCATTATGTCATCGGCGTTTGGCCGGTGAGCAAACAAACTGCCCAGCCCGCTCAAGTACTTAATGATAGAGTACTTATCACATTCCCTTTCAGGTGTGCATTCCCCCCCCCCTCTAAGCCCCCCCCCCCTGGTAGAGATGTATGAACAAAAAAGATGCTCTCCGGGTCGTCATTATTTCTTTGATTATCGTTTTCATAGCGATGCATTTTTGAAGACTGCGATTGAAAGCTATTAACTGGTCTTTGATGGATTGGCTGTCGTCACGACGGGTTGGCAGGGTGAAAAAGGGATGGAGGGAGAGAGCGCAGAAAGCTCGGTTTTTAATTTCTAACACTTTTGACGGGGAGATTTCGAAACAATGTTGTTGCACAAAATTTTGGGCCAAGATTGATTGATTCCTTACGGTTAGCTCAACTTCATTGCTTGCTGGACAAATATTATTAGCTAATTACCCATGATGAAACTACATCAAAACATTTTCGAGTTGTTTGGAAAATTGCTTTTGCAAATAATATATCCTCATCACGGTGAATTGATTATATATAGATTGCATTTATAAAATCATGAAAGGAAAAATAATTTTTTTAAATTCTTTTAAAAGGTTCATGTTATTAAAATTTTGGAATTTCAATTCTCCATATTTATATTCTGAGACTCTACTTTACTTATACAGTTGGAAATCTTAGATAATTTCATCTGAAAGTATTAATTATATTTCTCAACTATCTGAAAACCGTATTTCGCTACGGAGTACATTCAAATTAAATACAACGGCCAACGTATGCAATTAATACCTATATATATATAAATATATATATATATATATATATATATATATATATATAATACAATGATCAATGTATGCTATTGGTGTAAAAAAATAGCAAAAAAAATATATTTATGAAAAAATCGAAAAGGATATTTTTATAGACAAAATAACGCAGAAGAAAATATTCAAATTAAATCAATAGAACATACTAAAGAATGTAGTACAGTTTGAGGAACATATCTTATACTATATTTTAATATTTGTTTTGATAATGTCCAATCATCTGCCGCATTAGCAAGAAAAAAAAAAAAAAAAAAATTTTTTGTCTATTTCATTGTCACGCACGTGAAGCAAAATTAGTTTAAAGTATCACAAAAAGAAATGAAACCACGTGATCAGCATTTAATAAATTAAATTCTAAAGATTAATTTTTAAAAATTCACCAAAAATCAGAAAATGAAGGTAAAGATTCGAAAAAAATTTCATTTCAAAGAAATTTTTATGATTTTTCTTGTGGTATAAATTTTATAACCCTCAGATTATTATTTTAAATGCAAACTTTAAAAAATTCCGAAAAGAGCTTACAAATTTAATTTAAAAAAATCTAAGAAGAATTTTTCAAAAATCTGTCTTAGTGCACCCCTACACTATAAGAAGAATCGTCATGCAAAATTTCAGCCCTTTAGGTCCAGCGGTTTGGTCTGTACGTTATATGTCAGTCAATCAGTTACGGAACTGCTTTATATATATAGATTGGTATATAACAAATGCAAAAAAAAATAGCGACAAAATATATTACGTGATCAGAACACAATCAGGGGTATATAAGATATAGTGATAAAACTTTCAAATTCAAATAAAAGGAATTAATAGTCAGAAACGCACGATACAGATATTATTTTCATGTATTGAAAACTGAATAAATGAAAATGAGACTATCATCCTTAACATTAAAATTCATATAATGCGAAAATAAAAGTGTAGATATATGAATCATTAAATTTATGAATATTTAGCAGTTTGCTAGATTTATTTTTAAGATTGACCTTTTTGCCTTTGCCTATTGCCATGTCATGGATTAAATTTAAATGACTGGTAATTTACCAAAAGTACAGGTAAATGGACATAGTCCTAAGAATGTTCTCTAACAATTTTCTGATTGTTTCAGTTTTTAAATGCAAGAGTTTATAATTTAAAGTAATTAATAATCCTGGTTATCGTTAGTTTAATGCCTCTAGATATTGCGTCGAATTTAATCAGTTGACAACTAGAAAATAGCCCCACATAATTACACATATTTAAAGTAATTCAGATTTGATGCCTTTCTTTTCGTAATTGTCAGCTACTATAAGAAAGTTGCTTTTTTTTTTTCCCTTCTCAAATCATTGCTGCCATTATATATTATTCTCAAAAGTGAAGATTTTGGAGTCGCTGTCAAACACTAAGCCGGTGGGTAATTTACCCCTCGAAACCAACGATGCCACAAATTGAAAGAAACAAAAACCTTAAAATATACTCATAAACCCCTCATATCCCAGTCAGTAAAAGTCATCGGTGTTGAAGGCATCCCTCACGCTAATACCGTTGGAACAATGAAGCAGCACCCATAATCCGGGCACCCATCTATTAGTTTCGCATCGGCGTTCGCCACTGCCAGTTATGTCTTCGCCGAGTCAAGGTCGGACCCTCCTTTGTCCGGATCCGCTCAGACGAGAAACACAACAGCAACAATAATAACAAAAAAAAAGATAAATTTTAGAATAAAAACCCGGCCAACCCCAACGCACAATTACCTACAAACTGTGACTGTATTGTAAACATGGTATGTAATAAAACGTATAGATACTTGTTTTCGTGTTACACGACACATTCTGCCGCTGCTTCTGCTCTCTCTTCTGTCGTTTTATTTTTTATTCTTTATTTTTTACTATTATTATGATTACGATGACATCAGTTAGACAATAAAAGGAAACTTTAAAATGTGTCTTTTTTTTTATTTTCCTCAGGATGACGCGGAGCGTTCAGCTGAAGTTTTGTGACACACTGAATTTGTTCCGAGCAGGTGACACGAGAATGAAAAATTTTTTGTACTCTGCCCATCATCTTGCTACCGTTTTGAAATAATCTTGTGTAGTTTCCAGAGCTTATGAATATCAAGGAATTACGGTTGCCGTTTATACTGTCAGTAACTAAATTACAGATTACTTCTCTAAAGAAGATAACAAGCGGACTGGGTTTCTTTGCCATTACAACCTACTGACGCAGATTTGTACACTGAAAATATATCTTTGAATGTACTCTAAAGAGTAATGCAAACAGTAAGAAATTATAGTAAGGATTTTTATGACTTTCCATTATCAAAAGATCCTCGAACGACCCTCTTCCAGTGCAGTTTTCCTGCGGCCTCCAAATTTTAACCTGATAATTAATATGTTGTTGCTAATGGCACCTGGTTGAAAGTTCCATTCACCAGGTTCTAATAGGCATCTGGGCTGAAAGGGGCGGCTCCTAGTCGAATTAGCACCACAAGGGTAGAGGTCCGACTTGGCTAAATGACCGGTCCCGTAATTTTGAACAGAGTAGAGTGACGAGACCGGGACACTTAACCCCGCACCTCCAGAGGTAAGTTTGAGAACTTGGAGGACATTGCAACCACGACCTATTTTACGTGCTCCGGCCACCAGATAATTAATATAACTGAACACTGCGACAAAATCTCAGATTTTTGCTGAAAATATCATCTAAAATGTTTTTCTCTTAATCCTCCTCAAGTTTAGAATAGTCACCAGAATTAAACTGGGAATTTTGATTTGAATTTTAAGTACTTTAAGAGAAACTTAAGGCTCTGACCACTTGTTATACAATGCAAAATAATATACAACGTTTTACCAATGAGGTTGCAATGATTTCCAAGTCTGAACCAACATTCGTTGCAAAGTATTTTAAACTTTCTTTTAGAACACTTCTTGAAGTGTGTTTTCCTTTTATTTACGAAGATGCTCTTACGAAGCCCAGATAATAGTTGACTGTATTGTCAAGAATCATTGGCTGTGCTTTCTGATCCTTGAAACAATCATTATCTTTTGTAATTGCATTTATCGCAAATTATTATCCTAAGTACATATTATTATTTATCTTAAACTGAACACCGATATTTATGAGTGCTAATTCTCCCGAGAAATCGTCTTGTAAGAATAAGGAAGCTATATCATTTGAGCAGCGATGATTTGTCACAGAAGAAGCTCTCAGATACAAGCGCCAGAATTTTTCAAAATCTAGATATCATTATTGCCTGGTGTCCTTCTCCAGATCATATCGATAACTTTTTTGCGTATTAAGCGACCACAAAATTGCAGAAAATGTCGGTTAATTGCTAAAGTGACATTCACATAGGCGTAATGACACCTCGGATGGCAGGACCTCGTTTTCTCCCCGAACGAAGATAATCAACGCCAGCAAGACGCGGAATCAGTCGTAATTAGTTCACAGGAGGATTTTTAAGGAGACCTTAGCGATCTCAATGCCAAAATATCGAAAGGTATTAATGATAGGAAAATTAAGTCCTTTTTTTTTCCTGCATGTTTTCATCAACATACATTTGTCACTATTAGTATAATTACTGAAAGGAGTATGCAGTTGCCAAAGTAAAAACTTGATATTTTATCTCCTAAAATGCTTTTGAGTCTCTCTGACGGCAGTTGTTTTTTGGAATGGTTTTTAAGATGCAGTTTACTGCTATGATTTGATATGTGTAATAGGTTTCAGGCTTTTTAAAGTTTTCTTGGCTTTTCGATTTTGAAGTCAAGTACCAATGTAAATTGGACAACATTCCAGTTGTTCTTTAACCAATGTTTAGTTCATTGCAATAATTAATATTTCTGCAGGTTAAAAAAGAGTAAGATGATACCAGACTGCCTGCATTTGGCGAAAAGGCTACCCTGGGGTTGGGATTTCCTAGCTTTCTGATATTACGTTGTACATATGCATTCTTTCATGACAAAAATGTGAAAAACCAAGGTATAAGTGAAACATTAATTGATTTTTTGCTTTTATATGAGTATCCCCTAAATATACATGCATAAATAATCCAAGAGCAGAAATACTTTTGGTCTCAGGCATTTCGTTTGAGTGATGCATACGCTTGTATTTTGTTACTTTATTAATATCGCGATCACAGAAGGAATATGAAATCGAATCAAAATAGCGTCAAAAAAAATTTTTATCTTTAAAGAATAAAATTTTTCTGTTTTCTTAAGGATGAAACTGCAGGTCAAATTTGCTGAAAGAAGCAAGACCCGTCATCGGCTCTCAATATCTATTTCCGTCACACTCCAGGGACTATGACTACGCCCCAGAGGTTGGGTATTCCGCGCCCCTGCAGAGATTTCACGCGCAACTGATGGGTAGGAAAAAACAAATTGTCTTCAGTGAAAGCGGCGGTTGGGCTTTGAAGTTGATCATGATCTATGGAATGACAGTTTGTCAGAGAACATTGAATAAGCCACATGTTGTCGATGTAGAACAGCAAAGAAAAATTCTTCGTCCTCCGATGCATATGCACACGTGCAATTTTTATTTGAATAACCCTTATCAATTTTGGATAGTAAAGAAACCGATACTATCAGATTTGTATTTCATTACCATTCAGAACAACACAGACATGGAACTTTATAGCCTTATCACATACACACAGCCGTAAGTTTTATATCAGTGAACCTAAAAGCTTACAACCTCTACAATGGAATCGCGGTGCCTTTGGTGTGAGAAAGAAGTGCTTAACAAGCCTATGAATAACAAAATAGCGAGAAAAATACTGAGAATAGATTCAATCATCCCTAACTATTATTCCCTTGACTATAACCACATCATTCTGATAGTATATATTTAACATCTAATTTGGCATTTAATGCATATAAAATTTCGAAAGATAATATTCAAGAAGTGAAAAATCCGAAAATAAAAAGCCTGTGGCAAATATTTTTATGGATGGATGGAAGAGATGATTGAATGGGTGATAAATGAGTGACAGATCGGCTCTATAAGGAGACTACCGATGCAGATGACATTCAATTACGAATAAATTGGGATCCTCCGGTCATCTATTTTTGGCCAGTCGAAAGTATACCTCTTGCATGATATGAATAAAATTAGCCAGTAGTTATTTTCAAAAGAGGAACGGAAGATTTTCATATTATCCCTAAAATGACATACATCTAAGTCGGCAAAGAGTTAGAGTCGGCTAAGTCGCCAGCTTAGCTTATAATTAATGTCAATTACCTTAAAAGTCATCCAAATAAAACTTTTTAAATGCCTGCATGACAAATTAGAAGCTTAAAATTAAATAATTTTTAACAGGTCCACTTTATTTCTATGGTCTAAAGTTTCATTAATATGTACTGAGTATCACAGTCACCTAAATTGATGGTTAGATCAACTGATATATATTTTTTTGCGTAATTGCTTAATCTGCAGCTAACCAAGGTAAAATTTCGTTGAAAAATAAAAATAAAAATAGAAAGCGAGTTTTCTACATGGTTCTCTCAGTAAATTTATGTAAATTAACTATGTTCTTGTTAATCTCAAATGCAGAAATTATTATGTTTCGTGTTAAACAAACAAACAAAAAAAAAAAATACTAAAATAAGTCTTTATTCGTTTTGAGGTTTCAAGTTGTATGCTTTTTTTGTTCAGGATATGCATATTTTGTTCAAGTAATATGCAGGATGGTGATATAAATTTTGTAAAACAGAGTTTTGAATTAAAAAGACTGATAAACAATTTAATTTAGGCCGAATCTTTGCTAATTTGTAAAGCATTACATCTGGAGAATGTTAAATTTCAAGATAGAGTTCAACAATGTCATTAAGTAATGCTTTCGATAACTATACTCTATTGTTACTGATTTTATACATTACGAACTTTTGCAGGGAGCCTTTCATATCTAAATTTTAACTCTTGTCATATAATTTAAAGTGTTCTGATATTTTTCACTAATCCTTTCGATAAATTATACCCACTTTATTTTCCATATTAACAAATTTCTGGCTTAACTATTGCAGAGGAAAAATTATGGCTTATCTATTACTCCAGGAAAAATGTGTTGTTCGCTATTGTTGACATTCTTATTTTTATTTTACTTCAAATTCTTGTTTTATTTCTATCATTTCTGATTTTTAATACATGGTCGCTCATAATACTGATTTTCGGGGATTCTGTATAAACGTTTTACAGAATTTTTACATTTTCTACAGGTGAAAAAAAAAATCCGAAGTGCAATCCTTTCGAGTGTCATTACTTAACAGTAAATTTTACGGTCAAATCGCAAAGAGTCATAGAATTTGCCATTTTTATAATCGTTAGATCTCAAAGCTGATTCACAACTCGCTGTCAAAGTATTGTATTTACTTGCTCGCATGTTATCTGACGAAACTGGTTTGCAGTTAGGCAGAGTGCAATAGTGCAGTCACAACAATTGGTAGTGACTGTTATAATTGCCTCCCGTGGAGTTAAATAAATCTGATTACAAAATGTAATGAATATGGTAGTCTACAAATGTAACTAGAAAGCTTTGATGCTTATCATGAGCTACCCGTCGGAAGCAGATTAGTGTGTCACATTAATGGAAGGTGAACAGTATCAATGGTAAGACGTCAGAGTTGGAAAACACGGAATTTTACAATCAGAATTTATGTAAACGATGATAGGAATGACGAGTTTTTTTTGCAGTTAAAACAATAGCTAACTTAGTAATTTTCTGTAAGTATATTATATAAATATCGCGTAAATATTTTATGCTTCCTAATCTCTCCCTTATTAAATATAGCTGGTATTTTACAATAGTATATTTTTAAAAGATTATGTTAGCGGACTTGCATATAGAACCTCATATAACGAAAGGTAGACATTTTCCTAGCCAAGTCAACGGATTTTTACAATCAGAATTTATGTAAAAGATGATAGGAATGACGAGTCTCTTTTTTTACAGTTAAAACAATAGCTAACTTAATAGTTTGCTATAAGTATATTACATAAATATCAAGTAAATATTTTAGGCTTCCTAATCTCTCCCTTAATAAATATAGCTGTTGTTTTACAATAGTATATTTTTAAAAGATTATGTTAGCGGACTTGCATATAGAACCTCATATAACGAAAGGTAGACATTTTCCTAGCCAAGTCAACGGATTTTTACAATCAGAATTTATGTAAAAGATGATAGGAATGACGAGTCTCTTTTTTTTACAGTTAAAACAATAGCTAACTTAATAATTTTCCATAAGTATATTATATAAATATCACGTAAATATTTTATACTTCCTAATCTCTCCCTTATTAAATATAGCTGGTATTTTTCAATAGTATATTTTTAAAAGATCGTGTTAGCGGACTTGCATGTAGATACTCATATAACGAAAGGCAGACATTTTCCTGGCCAAGTCAAGCTAAAATAAACAAATTAATTAGCACTTAAAGAAGCATAACATTTAGTTAAAAAAATGGATATCAATGTTCTCTTTAATATTGTTGGTTCTTAAGAAAATAATATTTAATATTAATTGAAGTAATATCTAAAGCTGCAGATTAATTGAATCCTAGAAAAAAGAGGTGCAAATTTCTGAATTGCGCAGACCTCAAATGAATGTTAATGTTACACAGAAATGCACAGATATACGTTTCAAGATGCACAACTTCTATGAGAGCGGCTTCATTCCTGCTTATATCTCCTTTAATTACATTTGAAAAAGGAGACAAAAAAAAGAGAGAATAAATTAACGCTAAGCTAAATATCCGAAATTTATCTCCAATTCTTTTCTCGTGCCGAGGGAAAACAATATTTATCGACTATGCTCTAAAACAGCATAGAACAGATTTTAGATGGGGGGAAAGAAAAAAGGAGCAAGAAGTTTAAAAAGAAAAAAAAATAATAATCCAAAGCTGTTGAGAAAATTGAATTAAAAGCAAGGAGAAGGTATCCATTGAACCAAGAGTTTATCTTCAGATTTTCGAGCAAAAATACCTGCTTATTAGGCGGTTTTAATGTGAAAGGGAGCTGAGAGATATATTAACTGGAAAGACGATCTCCCCCTTTTTAAAAAACATAACAATAGAAGGGGAAAAAAATTAACAAAAATGGCGGAACCACAAATGAATAAAAATTCATATTAATAACATCGCCGGCCGAATAGTAGAACGTGTGGAAACTCATTTTTCGGAAGTTTCTGGATTATTTCACTTCCAAAATTAAGCAGTAAGCGCATGTGTGTATGTGTGTATGTTGTTGAAGGAGCTTTCAGGGGGGGGGGGGGGGTTGTTCGGTGGTTGAAATGAGGATTAGGAAGAGAGGGGAGAAAAAACCCGCAAAAGTGCGGAGATTTTGCAGCATATCACCTCTTCCCATCAGCCCTTTTTTCCCTCCCCTACACTATTCCTTAATTTTCACTCGTTCGCGTTTTTCTGATTTTGTTTTTCCAGCGTTGAATAATCGTTGTTTTAATAGAACTAGGAGTTCGGCCCCCGAAAACATGCGATTAACAGAAGGAATGACTCCTACACAGCGCAGGCAAAAATTAAACGAGATGAGGAAATACGCGAATGAGGAAAAAATGGGAGAGGGAGAGATGAGAAATGTGAGCAATCAGTACGCTGGAAAACGAAGCGCTCTTAGATTAAGTATTTGTGTCCATTACATAATTTTAACTCTTTTTTTTTTTCGTTTTCTTAATATTAGCATCTTCTCTGCCTGTTATTTGTCTAAATACTGCAGGGAGATTAGATTTAACTGAGATATTCGCTTTATAAACAAGTAAACGACTTTAAGTAAATAGTTTTTGTTGTTCTTCTAATAAGTAGAAAGTTCCGAGAGGGAGAATATTTTCAAACCTGTTGCAGTATAAAAGATTTGTAGACTGCTGTACGTTGCTTTAGTTAACATGCACAGATTAGAGTATGAGGAGAAAGCCTATCGTTGTTTTAGTTTTGTTCCATAACATAACACGAATTGGACCTAGATATCTACACACAAGCGATCTATGAAATATGTACACAAGCAATTTTTAAAGAAATAAAGTGTTTTTCCCGGGTTCCGAACACACCAGTATCTTTAACATGCTTTATGAAGCATGACATAAAAATATTTTTAACTATATAACCGTGCCTAAGTCTATAAAATAAATAATAACTGTTTCGCATTTGCATCTATATGGATAACACAAGAACTCAGGAAAATAAAATACAAGATTCATTCTTGGAAGACTGTAAACTGCCCCCAAAGTGGTAAATTTTAAAACTAATTCTATTATTTTAACTTATTTTTGTTTTATTCAACAGTTTAGGTTTGCCTGATTTCATTTTGAAGGTATTTCATGCAGCCTCTTTGGTTTGGAGCAATATGGTCATTCTTTGCTAAACGAGGGTTAATTAGCTACTGCTTAAAGCCGATTCCGAACGACTACAAACAACCATGCCAACATTGGGACTCGAACCCACGAAATCTGGTAACGAATGCCAACGCCCTAGCCATTCGGCCATCATCCGGTCCCATGCAGTTTCTTTAAACAGTATAATCACGTCGCTTAAATTCTTATGAATTAAGTTAAATATCATTTTGACGCCTCCATGCACAGAGAGAGAGAGAGAGAGAGAGAGAGAGAGGAACATAAGCATCTCAGTACCATGCATTTTCCAAATATGTGTCTACATTCTCTTTTGCACGTGTGAAAAAAGGACCCCAGTGACTAATTCAATGTACGTCCATTTTATTTTGCAAATCTGATTCTTTTAATTCAATGGTGACCTAATTTTATAGATCTGTATACGACAATTGAAGCGTAAGAGCTGCAAAATATATCTCAAAATGCTTGCAGATACAGTGCTATATCTGAGAAAGAACAAGAGCACATGGAACTGTCGATGCAAACCACATGCTTCTTTCATGCGTTCACACTGCAATGCGTTGAATTCTGACAAAACACCCAATGGGTTTCAGCGGTCCTGAATTATTGGAGGTATAGGTTACGGTCATCAGGCTGACGAAAATTTAGTTCACCTGCATCCTTGCTAGTTTCATATCAATTCTAATAACAATTACATTCCTTTCAACCTGACAATTCTACAATGGAGAATCCTGAGTTGAGTTGCAGACATCTAAAATGGATGACGAAAACACCGATCACTAGGGATACGTAATTTTCGCATTTACGAAATAGATGCGAATAAATGCAAAATTTGCCAGTATGAGCAAATAAATGCGAAAATTATTTTTTTTACTACTTTTCGGTGAAAACTCGGTGATAAACGGCTTTTTAAGTGAAAATTAGGTAATAATAGTAATAATTTATTAGCATAATTGCTTATCTAAGACTATCCACGGTCTTGACTGAGAGATCTCACTCTCGAAATTTGCTTATTACTTAAAGACTTAAGGAAGAGAATGTGGTGACTACTACAATGTTAGCTTTTAACTAAGAATTTTGATACTTACCTAACCAAGTAAGTAAAATTGTGTTTTTATTTTTTATGAATGCGAAATTTTTGAATTTATATATATATATATATATACATATATATATACATATACATATATATATATATATATATATATATATATATATATATATATATATATATATATATATATATATATATATATATATATACGAATAATTTTATATATTGTAATTTTTTTGTGAAATTTCGATATTTTTTAGGCGAAATTTTACATACCCCTACCGATCACCCAGAAAGTTAATTTTCATTTTGGCTCTAACGATAGGTAGGAGATTAATAAATGCATGACAATGTGTGTTTAAAAATATTTTCTAAATATTTATTATAATTTGTTACAGCATTTTGCGATTCCTTTTCACGGAGCGCAGAGTAATAGCATAAGGGCAATAAGTGACGCCTAACTTAAAATTTTCTTCTATTTATTAAACAGTATCTTTAACTTTTTAAAAAAAGGGAACTTAATGATTCTTTTCTTTGCAGGAAATTTGTAAATATCGCCGTACAACGATCTTGTTCGGATTTAAAGACTTCTTTTTTTTTTTTCTCTTGCTCATGCTTGTCTCCACCCTTTCCTTTCTACTGCGACGTCTTTCCCTTTTTTGGCGCCAAGACATCCTACTGATAATTTTCAGAGCGAAACTTGCCTAATTTGTCCTTACTTTGACAGCTTTTGGGATAAGAATAAACACTTAAATCTTTCAAGACAAAGATTCATTTAGTAAAGAAAGAAAGGTGGTTGATTTGCGCCTGAAATCTGTTACGGACTTTTAACTATTCCGTGAAACAATAATAAAGCGTCATAAGCCCTATTCATTTATTACGATTTAAAAGGACTAATGCTGAATACATTAGCTTCCTCCTAAATACGCGTTTATGCAGCAATGCTTGTAAGCTACGGAGAAAAGTTACTGATGCATACAACAAATCATGAATTTTCTTTATCATTCAAAAATTAATTTGTAATAAATAAATAAATAAATAAATAAAAATTATATTTCAGCTGTGTAAAATGAATTATTTATTTTACAATTTTTTTGTTTAATAAATCTTTTATATGACATCAGTGTCAGTTTGATATTTAAAATATATCATCTTTTTACGCGTGGGGTATGTTTTAAAATTTAGAGTTCCTCACATCGCAGGTATTGCTCTCATTTAGGGAAATTCCAACTCGAAGTTTTGAAGCCCTTTTCCAAAACCCGGTTCTTTTAGACAGATATTAAATATTTAGTTATTAAGTAGAAGATATCAGAGTTACATTTCGTAATTTTAATAAATGTTTACTTATTTAAAGCATCAGCGGTCTTTGAGATTTTATTGTACTTCTATGTATGTCCCGAATTCGTAGAGTCTTAACTTATCTGCATATGTACACAAATCAAAACTGAAATCTAAACATTTAAGACATACCCAAACAAGAATAGTTCTTTCAACAGCTTATCTTCACAATAGATCTGTCGGTAAATTCTTAGTTTACTGATAATACCAGCAATGCTGAAAGGAGACTTTAATTATATGGAACTTCATCCTCTACTGTATTATATTCATCTACATTCACTAATATGAGCTGCCATTGTTCTTTGTTATAAAATTTGGGCTTTTATTTTTCAGTTTTCTTTACTGTTTTTCAGTTAAAGGACGTTTTTATTTTTCCAGTCCTTTCCCTGTAAGTAGTTGTTTTTTAAACGTATAGTATTTGGGAAGAGGATTGAACGACTTATATGAAATTACTGGTGCTTTAAACGTTCCTAGATGGAAATTATTTTCCCCTCTTTATTATCAAGTTAGAGACGTGAACTGAGTTTTCAAACAGGCAAAGTTTAGTTTTAACTCTCTTTAAAAATTTGCTAATTTTAGATATGATTATGGAAATAATTAATAAATTTTGATGCACTCTAATTAAAGTGAAGTATAGAATCATTGATATTTACTTCCACTTCCTTAAATAGTCAATTCTTTCCATTTAATGGTCCTGCACAATAGAAAATTTTAAAGTCACTGATCGATAAAAGTTATTTCGATGATAAACGATAATAAGCAGAGGCTCCCCAACTGTGGCAGTTTAACCCTAGGGGTACGAGCGCAACTTTCTGGAGATATCCGAGAAGCTGTCAAGGATAAATTGAAACAAAGACAAAAAGACCAAACTTGGCAGGATATTTTTATAGGTTTGATTATTTGATAAACTTGCCAAACTCTTATTTCCTTTCGGAGACGTGTTTAGTTTATTTTCTTATTTAATTTTATTTTCTATACCGTGTCCAAAAAGTAAGACCCTATAGGAGGAAATTCTCGCCAGTAACACAGTTAAATTTTTTCAACTGGTTATGCTTACTAAATCCTCTTTAATAGAACTTTAAGATTTCATGCTTTTTAAAGTAAAATATTTTTTAAAAATTTTATGAGAAACATTTAGGTTATAATTTATTTATTTTTTATTTTTAAATGAATTTAACGTAAAAGACTTTTCTGCTGAATTTTTATTCTAAAAAATTTTTCGTTATCTATATATATAAAACCCATCCGTAACTGACTGACTGACTGACAGACAGCGCACAGACCAAACCGCTGGACCTAAAGCGCTGAAATTTTGCATGTCGATTCTTCTTATAGTATAGGGGTGCACTAAGAAAGATTTTTGAAAAATTCTTAGATTTTTTAAATAAAATTTTTAAGCTGTTTTGTAATTTTTTTTCAAGTTTGCATTCAAAATAATAATTTGAGAGTTATAAAATTTGTATCACGAGAAAGATCATAAAAATTCCTTTAAAATGAAATTAATCCTTTTTGAATCTTTACCTCCATTTTCTGATTTTTGGTGAATTTTTAAAGATTAATTTTTAGAATTTAATCTATTAAATGCTGATCACGTGGTTTCTTTTTATGGCACTTTAAATTAATTTATCGTTACGTGCATAACAACAAAATAGACAAAAAAAAAATTTTCTCCTTGCTAATGCGGCAGACGATTGGACATTATCCAAAAAAATCTTAAAATACAGTTAAATATATGTTCCTCAAACTGTACTATTAACTGTACTATATTCTTTAGTATGTTCTATTAGATTTAATTTGAATATTTTCTTCTACATTATTTTGTCTATAAAAATATCCGTTACGATTTTTTTTATAAATATTTTTTTGTTTTTTTTTAACGCCAATTGCATACATTAATCGTTGTATTTAATTTGAATGTATTCCGCAGCAAAGTACAGGTATCTAACTAGTATTTTTTATATGATTATAGGGAAGAGGTTTTGTTTGAAAGAAGAGGTTTGAAAGGAAGAGGTTTTGTTTGAAAAATACAATAGCGTAGAACTTAAATACCTTTATCAAATTTCAAATATTCTCATGACTTATATGCTTTATTCTAATCCTTTAAAAACTTCCTCTATAATTTGATAGGCAAAAAAACAAGTGATTTGGGAAATTTTCATCGTCGGAATTACATTAGATTTACAGGCTTGACTAAGGGATGCAATCCGAAAAATGTTTCCCAACCAATCCCATAGAGTAAGAGATCCGATGAAATAATTCTATTCCAAAGCATGGCCTGCCTATTTTTGTCCGATCTAAGCTTCAGATATGTTTTTATACCCGAAATCGTTGTAGAACAAGTTTGAATTAGATCAAGAACATTTGAGAACATGGTGTAGGGGGGAGGAGTACTCGTTCCTCGTCCGATCGTTCCGCATTTCGCGTTTGGTAATTAGCGTTTCCCGAAATACAGGCGTCTTCGTTTCGACAAGCGCTTCACAACAGAGGGGTGATGGTTCTTTTTGTTTCAGCAGAGATCGCTACACCCCCGCGAACAGACTGAATGCCGCGATCCGATCGAGTGAGTCCGGAGCAGTTATGACCTCTTTCCACTGCCCCCAGACGGAGAAGCCCTCTTATTATTTCCATCCGACATTTTGATCTTACTTATACATATATATATCTAACAAGCACTGATTCGAGATTTCTGCATCCCAGTTGGCATACCAGTGCGGAGAAGTTTAAAAGAAGAATTATTTAAAGTGGAGTCTTCTTAACTGTACATCCAATAAAATAACCGTATGCTACCTGAATGATATTGATAATAAATAACTTGAATGAAAGATTATTAAAAATGTACTAATTATAAAAAATACTTTGAAGAGAAATAAAAAGAAATGAAAAAGTCTGGCAGTTTTACAGTGGAACCCCGTTATAGCGAACCCGGTATATAACGAACTCATGGATATAACGAACGAAAATTTTGGTCCCGCCGTTTTCCTATTGTACGTAACTTAATTAGTATTGTGTCAGTTTAATGTAATCGATTTTAGTCGATTTAATTCATTAATGATCATTTTTAATAGATTTTTATCAATTTGTTTAATGCATCATTAGTGAATACTCATTGCAACTAATGAGTTATACATTTTGTGAACTCTAGCATTTTTCTCAACGGTTCGGATATAGCGAACCACCGGATAAAGCGAACAAAACCCTTTGGTCCGTTGAAGTTCGTTATAACGGGGTTCAACTGTATTGGATTTTGTTTAAATGTTATAAAGACTACCTTGGTAAAATGCAGCAGTAAAAGTATATATTCATTACCTTTGACTATCCAGCAACAGTTGGTAATGTATATTTCTCAAAGTTTCATGCTTATGGAAATTTTTCATGCATAGAAAACAAAGATGCAGTCAGATAAGACGGCCCTAGAAGGCCAATATGGAAAAAAAGTAATAATTTTGTGATATGTGTGGGCATTTTGTTTTGAATTAAGCATATCACTTCACTAAAATAAATTAAAGGTTTAGGAATTTGAAGTCATGTACTTGAGTTTTGATAAAGCTTATGTCATATCACATATTCAATCCCGTCATCTAATAAAGCTGCGACATGGAAAAACTTTAGTGTCATTAACACTCTAGATAAAAGAATTTTGATGATAGTAATTAATTATTTCAAACCGCAATATCTTAAATACACTGTAATTTTTTGCGGTTTCTATGATAACTGCATTAGAACGTTTCATGAACAGTTAAGAAATTACTAAACGCCTTTCACAGCCACTTAGTTTATTAAGCTGCAATATATTCTAAAATGCTTATCCACACATTAAAAGAAATGCATGTGAAACTTCCTATGCAACAATATACAGATTTAAATAATATTATTCGTAATTGAATACAATGTTAGTAGTTATCAAAAATCAAAGTGAATCAATTATTAACAAAAAAAATAACTTTCAAGTTTAAAATAAGGCAAAATAATTTGGGATTGCAGAAAGTTGAGTACAAGCAGAAACCGAAAAAAAAAAAAGTATTTTTGATGCACAATACTTGACACACTACACAATGGTGTCTCCATAAAAACCGAACGTGGTTCCCTTCAGACTATGAAAATCCTCAAAATCATTTCGGATATGCCAACTTTGGCACATGCGCTCACTTAGACTGAACGCAACTCCAGATAAAGTTGTCCTCACCTTCAATGCCAACATCCTCTTCAGAACTGTCTCTTGTCATTAACGATGCTTCGTCGAAACTGGACAAGGTACCAGCTCGAAGAATAATAAAAAAAAAAGCAACAAAGTCGAAAGAAAATAGCCATAGAGAGAAATAAATAATAAATAAATAAATGTATAAAGTGGTGGACTATCTCGTGGTACACACACTTTTTAGCGTGTATAATTAGAGGCACGCGAAAAACGCCTTTGTGCCTTTCAATGCCAGGCCGACAGAAAAAGGGGAAAAATAATTAGCAGGAAGGCCGTTCG
>OU015495.1:140525123-140667623 GCA_907164885.2 Dolomedes plantarius | reverse complement strand
AAAATTACATTATATAAAATTTCGCATTTATTCGCAAATAGGTATATATATATATATATATATATATATATATATATATATATATATATATATATATATATATATATATATATATATATATATATATATATATATATATATATATATATATATATATATATATATATATATATATATATATATATATATATATATATATATTCATTCAAAATTTCGCATTTATTTAAAAAATCATAATTTCACATACTTGGTTAGGTAAATATCGAAATTCTTAGTTAAAAGCTAACATTGTAGTAGCCTCCACATTCTCTTCCTTAAGTGTTTAGCAATAAGTAATAAGCAAATTTCGAGAGTGAGATCTCTCAGTTAAAGACCGCGGATGGTCTTAGATAAGCAGTTATATTAATAAATTATTACTATTATTACCTAATATCACTTAAAATGCTGTTTATCACCGAGTTTTCACTGAAAAGTAGTAAAAAAAATTTCGCATTTATTTGCTCATATCGGCAAGTTTCGCATTTATTCTCATTTATTTCGTAAATACGAAAATTTCGTATCCCTACGTTGTAAAAATCTTGACCGCTAATGCGCGACATTACGTGCGAAAACATGCCTCGTTCTTAGTATATGCGCATTGGTGTAGTATGACCAAAGCTAGACCATCATCCAACCGGGAAACTTTCCCACCAATAACTCTATCAATCTATGAACTGGACAAAACTTACTTTACAGAAAAACTATCTATGCCCTAAAAATCAGTTATTAGTTAATCAAAGCAAAGCAGGAGTTATTTAGCGTAAGCCATTTAAATTCTTATAGGGTATAATTAAGCTGAGCAATGAACTGTCTCCGTAAGGATTTATATGAACCCTTTATGAGACAGTGAAAGTTAACGCTTCAAATCAATATGACTGACTGCTTGGCTGAAATACCTAATACAGTTCAGAATATCCATCGATTATTGAGGGGCTGTTATTATTGAGGGGTTTGGACAGTTCTAATCAGAAGACTCTAAATGCAAACCGAGGGTCAAAGAATTTAAGACAACTGTATTTTTTTCCCCTAAATCCCCTTAAATGGAACAAAAATATGCCGAGGTAAATGCTGAAAGTTCATTGTTTAAGTTATAACTTTAGCTTAATGTCAGTGTAAAATAAATCGTAAATTATCAAGTCCTAATGTCTCGTGTAACAAATGATGGCGCTCCAAAATCTAAGTAACCCACTAACGACTAAAAAACTGAATTTTAAACGAAACCCAAACATAGATTATGGAATAAAAACTTCATAACTTGAGGGGAAAATTTCAAAAAGTAGCTTGTTAAAATTACAAGTTGGGATTAAATAAATCTTACTTATTAAACCCTGAAATATGAAAAAAAAAAACTCGAGTTTAGAAATTTCAAACAAATATCGAAATACCCTTGTTTAGAGAGAATCACTCTGGGAATGACTTAATTTTTCCATGCATACGGTTCTTCAGAAAATCATTCATACGAAGAAAATAATGTGAACCACATACACGCGTGCCACGAGATAAAGAGATAGAAGAGAGAAAGACAGGCTGAGATATAAATTGACATTTATTGTTTCAACAGATAATGTCAAGGCAAAATGTTACTTGTCTATAATAAGACCGCAATTCGAGAACCGTATTCGTAAAGTATAACAAAGGAGTAGAACTGTAAAGGGCTGGTGACAATATATTTGTTTAAAAAAGTCAAAATTTTGGTCTTAGTGAGTACTTTTTTTTCTTCTTATGGCAGATAGATATTTATACTGTCTTTTTTTTATAAATATTGACCAAATAAAAGAGTATTTCTTTGTGTAAAATAACATTTCATATAATATGCAATTTATTTTTATGTTATCAATAGTTGGCATTAGTATTATTATGCAATGTTAAATGCGTACGTACATGTAACATTACATAAGGCATAGAAAAACCATACGCAATTTACACATAACTGTTAGGTTGAAAGTTATATTTTCCTATTTAATAACTATCAAATGAAACACTGTTGAACAATAACTTTCTTATTAAATGCAATATAGTAATTCCGGACGCTTCTCTCAAGTATCTACAGTGCCATTCAAATACGACATGTAAAAATTAGATGGGTGCGTATATTTATTTTCGATATTTTAATGTCATTTTATGTACTGTTTTTAAAGTATACAGGTAGAGTTACTAATAAACACTTTGATGTAATTATTCTGACAGTAAATATTCCGAACTTCAAACTTTCTAATTTTTAATTCCTATCTACGACAGCGGACCTATCTTGTACACCCAATCCTCAATAGCTTTAACTCATATCTTTCTGCCTGATTTATTTTAATTTTGGTTTACAACATATTACTTGTCCATAAGACCGCAATTCGAGAACCATATTTGTAAAGTATAACAAAGAAATAGGACTGCAAAGGGCTGCTGACAATATATTTCTTTAAAAAAGTCAAAATTTTGGTCTTAGTGAGTGGCTTATTTTTAAAGATATTTAAGCTGTCTTTTTTTATAAATATTGACTGAATAAAAAGAGAATTTTATTGTTTAAAATAACATTTCATATAATATGCAATTTATTTTTATGTTATCAATAGTTGGTATTAGTACTATTATGCAATATTAAATGCGTACATATACATGTGACATTACATAAGGAATAGAAAATCCATGCGCAATTTACACATAACTATTAGCCCCGTCTCGAAAAACCCCGTAGAAAGTTTTAAATAAATAAAAAAAACTCCTTATAAATTCAATGTGAAAAGGACTTGTTGATTTACAAACTTCCTCAAAACTATACTCCTAAAAGACCAAAAGGCGACTTATCTCTTTCTGATTGTTTTATTGTTAATATGACACGTTACGCATTGGAGAATAATAATGTTAAACTCGCTTAAGAAAAAAAAAACAGTTTTTAACGCTTTGAATGGTTTCTTAATTTTCAGACTGAAATTTGGTTCATATTTTCCGTGATCTATTGGCTCATCGGCTGGTTGACTAAAACATCATGATTTGCTTTCTTGAAAAAAAAAAAAAAAAAAAAAAAAAAAACGAGATAGTTTAGCAATCAAGGTCTTCACCCCCTCTCACTCAGGCACGAATTTTTCCGACTGTTAATTCTAGCATCCGAGAGTGAAAAAGAGCAGGAAAGTTAATACCGAGTGATAGAGACAGGCATCCATGCATCGCTATAACCTAGATTACCGGAGCTGTACATTATCGAGCTAGTTTAGTTATCGTGATAGTCATGTGGGAAATTTTCGTTTATTCTGTGACTATTTAGAACTCCTAATTAGTCACAGAATGTAAAAGGACACGCGACAGCAGCAACAATTCCCGAATGTGCTCTCATGCAAAGGATGGAAATTTGAGATTTGAAATGCATTGCAAAATTGGACATCAAGGAAGATCTAAATATTTTTAAGGTTTTTTTTTTTAACATCTGGTGAGATTTTTTGGTGTGATATTATTTAGAGGTAATCAATTTACATGAATAGCAAGTCTGTTGTGATTAATATTAACTTCCCATCTAACACATACACACTTATATTTATATACATATATACATACACTCATAAGTATATATATATATATATATATATATATATATATATATATATATATATATATATATATATATATATATATATATATATATCTGTGGCTTGGTACAAGAAGTGCCTAAGTCAGTTTTTTCTAAGATGACTTTGTTTGCTTATGTCTGTTTGAAAAAATATTATTTTCAGTGTAAGAAGTTCCCAAGTCTGTCCGATATTTTAAAAATTCTTTCTAAACCATTGTACGGACTTGAGTACTCCTTACATTGAAAAATAATATTTTTCTAAAGAGACATAAGCAAACAAAGTAATCTTGGAAAAAACTGACTTAGGCACTTCTTGTAGCAAACCACAGATATAACAGATATATATATATATATATATATATATATATATATATATATATATATATATATATATATATATATATATATATATATATATAAAGAGAGAGAGAGAGAGAGAGAGAGAGAGCTGATTAGCACAATAAAAACTCAAAAGAATTAGATTATGTTTGTATGCATTGTCGTATTCATAGTCGTATCGTATAAAATAGAAGCAGTGTTTTACATAATATGTAATTAAAAGGGGAAACTCTTTAGTTTGAATGGGTCTTGAAAGTAACTAAGATTCTACCTTTTTTGAAAGTCTTTCTAAAACCAAATGTTGCGTTTATTTTGAAGGATTCAGACCTATAATATAATAGTTAATGCAAAAATAATTTTCCTTTTTTTTTGCTGCAATTTTTAAAATTCTATGAATTGAATTAAAAAAGGATATTGAATAATATGTGTTATGATTGAATGATAATCTAAATAAAAGTTTTTATTGACTACGTGAAACCTAAAATATATTGCTAATATCAATACAATTTTCTTGTATTCACTCATAGATAAGATTATAAATAATGTGTTCTAAAAAAGGGTAAATCTAGTGTGGAAATACATAAAGCGTAATCCATGGGTATCTATTAAATCCCTCTGACGTTTATTGGGGTTTAATCATCTATTATGAAACAGACGCAATTTCTTAATATGTAAATTGACCAGTAATTTTTCCCGTCATTTCTTTCAACAAACACCCACATACTCATGACAGGTGTGAAGACAGATAAATGTACAAAGTAATACACGCAGCATCACATACATAGGAAATAAAACATGAAAGAAGCAAATGATATCACATTGTTTCAACGTGCGTTTATTTTCTTTGAGCTTCGGTTTCTCCGTCACATATTTTGCTGAAACAAATCTCGTCTATACTTCTGCTCAGTCTACAATAAAATTTCCATGAACCGTTCAAAACAGAATATCGACGAATGATTTTTGCCCTCCTTCCACTGCCATAAAAGTGAGAACAAAAAGAGCTTTAAACTCACCATTTTTTGACAGAAAGCAGATATTCGAATTTTAGAGCATTTGCATGGATATCGTAGAATGTCGACATTTAAGGCCCTGTTTCTGCCGGGGATAAGGGTGAAGCGTGTAGGAACGATTTAGAAAAATCAATAGAATATAAGCTTAAAGAAGGATTTTATTTGCGACGGGGGAATTTTTACGGTACTCTGAAGCAAGTGGTCCCAAAGTAACGCGTGTTGATCTCTTACAGTTGAGAATAAAGACACAAGGAAATAAAAAGAAAAACCAGATGATGTAAAATGGGTCTATGATACAGTATAAGTTCGATTTGTTTGTATTTTTTTAAGCTGGATTTGTCTGTGAATGGTGGTTTTAGAGCAGAAAATTAGGTATATTAGTTATTGATAACAACTGATATGGAATCCCTATATTTCTCTGATTTCAGTTCCCTATCAGTATTGATTCCCTACGCATAGTATAATTACTGAATCCATTCTTAAAGTGGATTTAGTAATTATGTTTTGCAGCACATTTGTATAAATTATTTTGTATAACTCAATTTGAGAATCACCCAAACAAAAATTATTTGTGCCTAGTAATAATTTTTGCTTGTTGTCTTGCTAAAAAATTTAACTCAAGCTTGGTCGGTTGGTATATTTCTAGACAGTTATAGTTATCTTTAGATACAAGAGGAGAAGTCATGGAAAGTTGGTGATACAGGGGTAAGGGGCATTTAAAATTCTACTAGCTAAATATCCCTTTAAAAAGTATTTCTCATACAACAAAAGTACTTTTAGTATCAAACACAGATTTTGTACATAGCGTATCATACTGAGAACTTTGAAATATTTTATTTCCAGTAAAGCTATGAATAATCTTGATAAATCACAATGAAATGAAATTATTCAAGAAAGGAGACATTATACGAGCATAATTAATGTCAACTTAAGATGTAAATAATAGCCAAACAATGATTTCGTTACAATACGATTCAAAGAAAAAAAAACTCTTGATATTCATAGAAATATTCAACGGGTCTCACATTTTTTCGAAAAATCCTTCGCATTTGCAAAAACCCATCACGTTGAACTTATAAAATTTTTTCCAAGAACTTCACATGTGTAGATGTCGTTATCTCTTTCTGTCCCAAAACATGGGAATGCTCCATTCCTTTGAGGTACTGCAACCCGGCTCACTCGAACATTTTCAGGGGCTGGGACCACGCATCGTTGCTCTGAGCCCCAATCAAGACGTCGGAACAAATAAACTATTTGCCACTTCAGCCGCTAGTACGGCCCCGGGCGGGAACAACTTCAGTCGTCTCGATGTCTTAAGTTGTGGGCGAACACAAGCCGTTTCGAGGAATAATCTTTACATGCCTCGTTCACTTTTCCCCATAACTAATTACAGGAGGCGCGTTTTGCTCAGTTGGGCCGGTACATTTTTCTAAGTAACGCGAGGATGACGCTTGTAAAAGGACAAGACAGCTGAGAGCGTATTAGATTTTTGCAAAGTCATCGGAATTCGTAATAAAATTGGGCAGGGGATTCGACGCAGTGTATCTCCACGCCACAAGGAAAAATAATAATACATAATACCTTCTTTTTCTTTCTTTCTTTTAATAAAGTAGTGCAGAAACGAAAAAAAAAAAGACATGATGTTTTGGCTGCAATGATTTCACTAAAAATTGGGAAGATAAACAGGCCCTGATTTTCCATTAGGCCCGGGCCTAGGGGCCCCCGAATGTTGGGGGGCCCCCAAAATTTTCATTTTAGGAGAAAAAAAAAAAGAAAAAATTCCCAATTCAATTTTTTTAAATTTTACCTTTTTAATAGCAATATTTTTATATATCCTTTCAAATTTGATTGATTGGTTCATCATATGTATATTTCCTCATATATATGCTATAGTGTATATAAGGGATTAATAAGTTTTTCTGGTTGCATTGTATTGGTGTTTTAATGATGAAGTTAATATGTTGTATTGTTTTTTCTTATTTGATAATGTTTTAGGTTTCTACTCTTCAAATAGCCAATTCTTGGTAAAAAGGTACTTTCACAATGATTCTTCATTATTTTTTTTTTTTGTGTCAGTTTTGGAAATTTTACGCCCACATCAGTGTTAGGGGGCCCCCATCCTGAGTTGGGCCTATAGTCAAAAATTTTCTAAATCGGGCCCTGAAGACAAACAAAAGTAAGAGTTCTGTTTTGTATTTCCCAGCTGTTTGTTATCGAAAACAACATTTTCAGGAAACTTCATTAAAGCTTTGCCAAGTTTTAATTCCGCCAAAGGGGTAACTAAAAACTTGAAGTTAAAAAAGAATGAAGAAAATTTAAAAAAAAAATTAAATTCGAAATAGTGTTAAAGTAATAAATAAATTAATTTAATTCAATTTCAAAATAAATAAAATTTGAAAGTAGTATAAGCAATGTAGATGGATACCGTGATATGAATCGGGTCTTTCTAGCGGAGCTCAATCAGTAGAACGAGATGATGATATAGGTTCGATTTTCTAGAAATAAATCAAGAAACGCCATTATGCAAATGTATGATAGGCTGTTACAAAAATCATTTAAAAAATTATGTTTGGAAAACTTACTATGTATGTTGTAGGTCAAGAAAAATTAACCAGTAGGTGAGGTTTTTAGACAATTTTTAATTTACATGGTATTTTTAATGGTGAAATCAGTCAAACATATCATGGAATTAACTATTATGACAAGTGGTAAGCTATAATAATAGGGTTTGTTGCGATTAAAAGTTCAACTATACAAACATAATTCGAAAATGATAAGCAGTTAACAGTTTAAACTTATAATGATTAGGCGGCATTATAGGATTCTAGACTTCATCAAGAGTCGATTTTTTTTTAAAGTGTTACTTTCTCAACCAAAGCAACTCATGCTTAGCAACGCTTGCGTATAAAGCGTGTGTAATGTATTGAAATAAATATTATGAATATGGTTTTGAATAGCACAGAAGAGGATTTGACCGATTGTGTGCCAAAATCCTATAGTGGTTTTAATGATCTCGTGAGGAAAACAAAATAAATAAATAATTTTTTTTTTATAAACTGATCGCTGCAAATGCATGCACAATTTATTAAGTAAAAACATATTTGGTGATATATCTACAGAGTAATTTTCCGAAGACGTTTCTAAAGCGGCATACGAGTACAGGAGGAAGGGGGGGGGGAGGGAATGTGATGTATGTAGGGGAGATACACAGGAAGATCTGGAGCATGCTTTCGCCATTTCAGTACCTGGGGTAATAAATCCCATTTTCAAAGATGAACAGGTTTTGATTTAAAAAGAGAAGGAGGCTGTTAGAACAAAGTAAGTATCAGCTGCACCAGATAGACAAGAATCAGGAGGTTGAAGACTCAGTCAAAGAACTTTGATATTGTCTATGTAATCACATAAAAAAAAGTTGCTTCGGATAATTTTTTTGTGTCTCTGTTCCTCTTTTACACATTTGAGCTGTTTATAAAAGGGAATAATCATTTTGAATTGACCTAGGTAATGCCGAAAATGGTATAGACAATATTTAATTCGATCTGTTTATTGATTCTTCTACAGCTTTAAACAACTTGACTCCCAATCTAAGTAAAGACCACTCAGTATAATATGCTGGTATAATAACCTGCATATCGGCTACATTTTTGTTATTAAGTAATGAACTTTATCATATTACCTTTATAAATTTAAAACATTACACCTGATATGCTGTTTGATAGTTTTTCCTTAATCTGCATTCTCTGATTCAATGTAGAAGTGATAAATCCGCCCATTTTTTTTTAAATATTCTTTAACTGACGAAACAAGTGTTAAAAGGATCTGATGAGACATTGCGAAAATTAAGCAGTAATATTTATGAAATAGGGAGAAAATTTATTGAACTGAAACTGTTTTAATAAAAACTCTCAAGCGAAAAGAATTATGCATTTATAAGACAAGCAATCGTATGCATAATTATGGGAATGTGAACCCAACAGAGGTAATTAATTTTTTTCTCTGCTCAACCCAATTTAAAATATAACTCAAGATAGACATTTCTAAAGACCATATATTTACCATATATTAAAAAAAGGTAACTACCATAGTATGTTCTATTATAAGCGCCTAATCAGTAATACAGTCCAGACTTTCTATTCATTTACGACGCACCTATAGAAAAGAACTTTACCGCAATACTCTTTAAGTCACAGCATTTAAAAATAAGTTAATGAGTTTTGTTTATATATTTCAATGTGCCCTTTTTTATTCCAACTGAAAGAAACATTAGGCGTCGTCCTAACTATGCTAAAAATTGTAAGTCATTTAAATGTTTTAAGCTCTTGAAAGCTGAGCTTATTAGAATCAAGTCTTTTTAAAAAGTTAAAAAGCGAAGACCTCGAAGATGGTTTATAAAGTCATTGTTTATGAAGCGCCAGTGATGAATTGCTGCTTGCACGCTTCAGTAAAAAAGCCGACAGTCGGAACACATCAGAAGGTTGGCAACTTTCGTCATGACGTAAATCCTGTTGCCTGGGATGGTGAGCGGAATATTATTTTGTTCGTAATTAGCTTATTGTTCCGCTCCCAAATGGTGCTTTTCCTTTCTTTCATCGTCTCTGTTGCTTAGGAAAATTACTATGATGGCCGAAGAATACATATTACATGTCTAGAGGTTGCTCGAGAAGCTAACAAGTAACGATCGACTCAGTATAAGTAAAAAAGCTGAAAAGCATTGCATTGCTTCAATGTTAGGCTTTTTATTCCTGTGCGTCAACAGAGCTCTTGAATTGTTTGAAGTCTGTTTTGACTTCAGGTAGCTGAAGATAACTGTAAAGCTCCAAACCTACCAACCGTAATGGTTGGAGGCGCGATAGCGAATGAGTCCTGCTTTATATAGCCTGTTTGTACTACATTGCAACGTCCAAGTATCAACAAAAAGAAACGAATGAATGCCATGATTACAAATTTTTCTTAGACTTTTACCAGATGCAAAAATTATTAAAATATTACCATTCTAGCATGTGAAGGATTGTAAATTTGGAACATAATACGAGCATAATAAATTCCGAATATTATTATATGAACTAAATTTAACATATGAAGTGATGAAAGGGAAATAAATATTAGAAAGCCTTATTTGCCCCCTACTTTTCCTTTCTTGTTGTACATGTCTACTACATAGTGCTCAGGACATTGCAATGTGATAATAAGGAATATTTTCTGCTTTCGAGTTAAGTTTTAGGTAGAGTTTTCTGTACACTCGTGGATCTACACATGCGATAGTTACGTGTTTATTTAGCATATTTTCTTGCTACTTCACAATGACTAAAATATTTTCCCTGATAACAAAAAAAATGACACAACATTCAAGTAACTTTCAGCATAAAAAGATTCATTTTCTAAACATTTTGACATCTACTTGTTTTAATAGAGAGGAAAATAACAAGCAAAATTCTGAAAAGAAAAAAAAACTGGATTCTCCTGTCTAATTTTATGCTAAATGAAAGTTAATCATAGCGGTAGATTGGTTTTCTTTTAATGTAATATAATTTTATGCAAAGCTAAAGTGCACCATGAATTATATTGGTCTTATTTTTCATATTTATTTCACTATTCCCCTTGTTGATAGTAACATAAAGAGTTGTAATCTAATAGCATTTTCAACAATTAGTTAAATTATATGAAATAATATTTCCAACTCAAATTAATTCCTTGAATTTACTGGTTAGTTTTGGAGTGAAACAGTAATTTTTTTTTATTCAAGAAGAAATAAATATTGATGAATTACGTACGCAACATCACCGGTTAGTAAAAATAAAGTAATTCAAAAAGAAAAATTCCTGATAAATTTGTTTACAGGTAATAACTTTCGAGTTTAGGTTTGATTTATTTTGAAGTTCTAGAGCTGTTATTTTTAGATGATGCTTTGGAAGTTTCTTCCTGACTAATGTAATACTAACTCTCAACATCGCTTTAAAAAATTCTCTGTTTCCGGGAAAATCTTATTAAATGTAATTGCCTTGCATAGTTAATATATAGTTATGGAAATCCTGAGTATTGCTTTCTTAGAAGGTAAGAAGGGAACATTAAAAAATCTCATTTACAAAGAGTACACATATTTCCCAATTTATTTAAATACTAGCCTTAGTTTTGATGATCATTTTGGTCTAGCTTTTTTAGGAGTTTTTTTTTCATAATCAGATTAGAAACCCTACTGAAATATTCAATTTAAAAAACGAAATTTTGTAATATATACCACGCAAATCACGGAATTTGCAATTGTTTTTGATTGCTAGAGGTTTCAAATATGAAGAATAAACTTGAAATTCAAGTTCAAATTTACATTAAATAATTTTTTGCTTAATTGATTTTAAAAATGGGAATACCAGAAAAAATAAAGAAATTATGATAAAGTAATAATCAGATCCAAAATATTTGCCTGACCTTATAAATATGTCTGTTAATTTCTTTTTCTTATATATTAAAAATTCCATACAAATTTACGTGAACAAGTAGGTTGTTTTTAAATTAATGCTTTAGAATAAAGTGGGTGAGTGAAACAGATATAATGCCTTTACCCCCATGACACGAACTTTGTCGTAGAGAATACATAAAGGACTCTTAGAAGCCCACTGCTGATTTTGCATTTTTAAAGGATCTCTTGAAGATACTCTTTTAACACAGTGAAATGAATCCATTATTTAGAGATGATTATTTGTTTTATGAAACTATCTTCTAAGGAGATTTTTTAAAATTATGTTGAGTAAAAATGATATAATGCATAACTCCGTGATAAATTGGAATAGATTATAATTTTTTCACTATAAAATTTACTTGGATTAAGCATTAAGGAAATAAAATAAGTAATTGTTTTATTAAAAAATTACTGATACGATAAAATGTTAAGACGTACTTGTGTTTAATATTTAATTGTCATAAGGTCGATTAGAGATTAAAATAGTTTTCTCTTTGAAAAAGTTACAAGATTTTATACACTTTTTCTTTACTGTCAAAACGCTTGTAGATGTTTGTTAAACTGATGTACTTCTCTTCAATATTTAACTGTCATAAGGTCGTTTAGAGGTTAAAACAGTTTTCTCTTAGAAAAGTTACAAGATTTCATACACTTTTTCTTTACTGTCAAAACTCCGATAACATATCTTTATTCAGATACATGAAACTTTCAAAGGAAAGATAGAAACTTAATAAAAATAACGGATATTAGAATTTGATTTTGAAGAAGTAGACATTAAAGAAGGAGCGAGAATAAAGTTTCATCGGATATAAACGGTTGTATTTTGTAATATTTTTGCATAATATCTTCGATGTTTTGCAACACTTTTGCAAAATACCTTTGAAAGGAGTTTGCTCCTTTCACAGGAGAGTTAAAGCAATATGACACGCTTCAAAGAAATCCCAACTTGCTAAGTCTTTTCCCAAAGTTTAAATACTAATGAAGTTTTGAGATGTACGAAACTTTTTTTAAAAATTTTTGCCATATAATTAGGGGTATGAAAATTTTGCATAAAAAATATCGAAATTTCGCAAAAGAAAAATCACAATATATAAAATTTCGCATTTATTCGCAAAATAATATATAAATTCAAAAATTTTGCATTTATTTAAGAAAATCACAATTTTACTTACTTGGCTAGGTAAGTATCAAATTTCTTAGTTAAAAGCTAACATTGTAGTAGTCTCCCCATTCTCTTCCTTAAGTCTTCATCAATAAGTAGTAAGAAAATTTCGGGAGCGAGACCTCACAGTTAAAGAACGTGGATGGTCTCAGATAAGCAATTATGTTAATAAATTTTTACTATTATTACCTAATTTTGTTTAAAAAGCGGTTTATCACCGAGTTTTCGCCGAAAAGTAGTAAAAAAATAATTTTAGTATTTATTCGCTAATATCGGCAAATTTCGCCTTTATTCGCATCTATTTCGTAAATACGAAAAGTACGATGCCCTACGTATAATTCATTAAATTTGAAAAATAATCTATCGCTTCCAGTAAAAATAAGATACAATGTCAATTACACCATGTTTTTCCATGTTATTCCATATTTTAACACAATGTTTGTATTTATTTCCATGAATGCATTTTTAAATCCTTTACGAAATTTCCTGTCTTTGTCACGTCATTAATAAGTCTAAAGTGTTCTTGATTAAGAAAGGGCTTCAGGGCAAAACGAACCCCAAAAACGCAGAGATCAGTCTACAAATTAGCATTTTATTCTCACTAAGTAAATTTTATTCTGCTGATATCTAGTGAGATTTCTCCACTTTTAGCGTGGAAGAGTTTAAGATACTTTTAATTATTTTGTTTACGGTTCGTTTTCTGGTCATACGTAGAGAACTTTCCATTGTCTTTTGTGCAAAGTTTTGCCTCGCCCATTCTACCACCGGAAGGAAGTTTCTTGCGTCAAACTAATATCTAGTTTCGCATGATTCAATTTTTTAATTCAAATTCTTGCTTTCAATACTTTTTTTCTTTGTTCAAAACTTAGAATACGGCTGATTGAATAAAAAAATTGTTCCTAATTTCTGTAAATATTTTCAAACAATCCATTAAAGAAAAATATTCTAATAACTTTAAAAAATGTTGATAGATAATGAAATAATTTAAATCTTAACTACGCATAAATAAATATTAAAAAAGGAATTGCCTCTTTTCCCCATTATGTCTTTATGGTATACAGCATTAATATATTAATATGTAATCACAGACGGAATTTAGTTCATTTAAATTGAAATAAAAGGAATAAGGACATAATTGTCGGTCCATTTCGAACTAATGCATAAAAACTGGAGCCTATTTGGTTGAAGACAAACGAATTTTTGTTTATTAAGTCTTATACGGTTGATTGCAAAAATTGTGATTTATAAATATTTGAATGAATGAAATCTAATCTCTAAATTGTCACTAGTGTTAGGCTTAAAGTGGCTGAAAGTTTATCATATATATATGTATATATATATATATATATATATATATATATATATATATATATATATATATATATATATATATATATATATATATATATATATATATATATATATATATACATATACATATATATATAATTGTAATATCTAAAGGTTGTGACAGACAATAAAATATTTTTCTTGATGAAATTTAAATTTTCTAGTAATTAAGGTTATTTTATAAATGCAACTCTTTCTCCTTTCAGACCTCCATACATAAATTTTATGCATTCATTTCATGCTAGTTCATTATCAACCTATAAGTGTCCTTCCTTACATGGCATACTGGAAATATATTGTCGAATGCTGCAGCAATATGTTGCGTAAAATCGCCATCCTATTAGCATTTCAGAGGAATCGCAAAAAAAAGGTATATTTAGATAAGGTTCAGTACTTTTATACTAATCCTCTACCAGTAATCAAACTATTAAAAATTTTTTTACCCAAATTATCGGAATCAAATATCTCAATGTACTATGTTAAAGAAAATTCTTATACTGAAATCTCTTCAAAGCTCTCAGTTCATTGCGCTACAAAACTGATCTAAGTTTTTGACTGTTCTTTACTACCTATTTTGGAGCGCTTAACTAACGGATATTTCATACTTCACAATCGATTAAAACTCTTTCACCGCACAACTCATAAAGTCTCAGATCAATAAACACATACAGCTTCAGCGGCATACAAAACTGTCTCCAGTTGGTTGCACCCAGCCAACGGTGACTGTCTACAAGTTGCAAGTGTTGCCGACCTTCGCAACACCTCTGAACACTTTTATGAAATCGTTATTATATCTGTAAATGTTACTTATGTTTACGACATTCCGCTTATCTGAAAGCGAGATTTATGGCTACATAAATTAAACAAAGAAGGCTTTTCATGCAAACTCAAAAGAATAACTAATCACAGGTATAAATTAATCGAAAAAGAATTTCTTATAAAATTGCAAATTGGTCCCAGTCAAAGACCGTCGTTTATCATCCCTGACGCAATTATTTATAGAGGAAATCGCCTATTTTCCGGGAGTCCTTGAAAAATTCATTTGTTATGTTCACCGTTGCAGAACAATTTGGGCCAAAAATGTGTTAATAAATTCCATTTCTGTAATACCACGGGAACATTTTAACATCAATAATGATGGAACAAGAACTTTAATAAGTGCCGCTTAGAATTAGCACGCAGATGGAACTTTCCGAATCGAACGAATCTGTCAGCTAGCTCGAGAGAAAACTGCACATGCCTTCGTAACTCTATAACAGTGCGAAATAAATTTAAATTTTAGCACTCTTAAAAATTAAGGGAATAGATATAGAGATAACATTGCTAATGAAATTTTCAGTGCTATAAAGAGAGCAGAAATCATGAAATTTGGTATAACTTAAGATGCTAAAGATAAAAAATGATTACAATTAATTCAATTTTTTATAACTACTCAAAAAATCGTATTTACGTAGACATACTCAAGTTTATTTCTTGAACTGATGCTGTGTTTCCCAATAAAACCAAATTAAAGATTCGTTGGGCACAGTTTTTGCACCGGGTAATCATGTCTGAAATGATGTAAACATATACATTTGTTCTGCACTAATTGTAACTCATTGGTTTCATATCAGCTTGATCTGCTGCTTGAATTAGATTCTTACCTTTTCTTAAGCAACCATGATTATCAAAACTTTAAGTAGGGGATTCATATTTCTCAGCAATACATTCATACTTCACTGTGTTATGACGTTCTTTATATGAGATCTAGAAATCTTAATTTCAAAATAGGATTTTAACCCAAACAAGATCTTCTTTCCAAAAAACTCTTTCAAAATGAGCAGTTGAAAATGATTTAGCTCAAAAATTACCCCTTATTAAACACTGGAAATCGCAATCATCTTTTGTAATAGAAGACCCTGAAAAGCTTCAAGTTAAGCGTGGCCTCTTCCAAGCATGAATGGCTTTTTCAACGATATCACTTTAAAACTTATTTAAAGTATGATTACGATGTTTTACTACCACTTTACTGACATCAGACCGATAGTTAAGAATCTTTGAATTCATTTGCTGGAAGTTCTCAATTTTGGAAGGAAAAAAATACTACATTCTAAAACATTCAGATCACCTTTTTTTTCTGCAAAGGTTATAGGAATTATGATTAAAATTTCTCATAAAAGTATTCGAATAATCAAAACTTAAATATATTTTTATGTAAGTTTTGTTGACTTTACTGAAAGGATTAGCTGTTCCCGTTAGAAAAACCCAGCAATATTATGGAAATGTATATTTATGTAATTTAGTATTTATATTTGTTGCCAAGCGTTAAGACTGTTCAAAATTTTGGAGACAAATTATAGACGTGGCTTTTATAAAACCTGAAATTCTCATTAGAGATAAAAGTTTCAATTAACTGCAGTCAGGAAAATTTCATAGGCCGGGGATTCATCTAAAAGTTAAGCGCTTAAAAATAAGGAAAATTTACTTATCTCGTAATTAATGAAATATTGAAAGTGTTTAGTTTCATAGAAGTGTTATCTTACTGCATTTCTACTGATGACGGAACAGATAGGAACGGATCAGAGGGTTCAAATATATTTCAAATAAAAATTACACCTCGTCACATAGCTATAGAATAAGTTATGATTGAGTTTCAGTACCTCGGAAAATTACAATATTTATTTTTACTTTTTCTTTATTGATATACCCCATCATTCTAAAATTTTATTTGATGTGAAAGAAAATACAAATTCTTACAAATTGAAAATTCTTACAAATTGAAAATTCTTACAAATTAAAATTCTTACTTTTAAATAAAATATTATCACTAGAAGCCGTACTACATCCATATAAATAGAATGGGCTAAGGTAGAGCTATGTAGAACAAATACTTACAAAAGTTATTTTTACAAATTTCTTTTGAAATACATATTTATGAAAGGCTCAAACGAACAGCCTTTGATGGTTGTAGTATAGTGCATCAGTCTAAAACTATGTAATTCAATTTTTATATTGTTAATATAAAATTACAATCGGAAAGTTATTAATATATGTTCGGAACGTTTGAAAATAGAGTGTCATATATCATTCTGCCTAAAAACTGCTCATGAAAAACTAAGTACATATGAATGTCTACGATAAAAGTTAAAAAAAAGTTATAAATCTGATGTGCACCATGAAGGTTCAACGGTTTTCGATTCATGCGTTGAAAAGGCCCTGGAATATTGCAATCTGGTGAGCTGACAAACACTGAAGGCTAAATTGTGTATCACTTTAAATAACCTCCAAGCCCTCGAACCTACTTGGAACTGAATCCTGCATCTCATAATTAGCAACGCAAAAAGTTGAAGCGGGAAAAAAAAAATAGAAAGAAAGAGAATAAACAGTTCGTCACAGAGCATGTAGGATAGAAAATTGCTTCTGCAAAATTACCGATGCCCTCTGCTGTTGATTCGCTGTAAAGAAGTTATTGTTCCTCAGCACTGAAATTAAGACGCTATTGTTATAGCGCAATTACTCAGAAATCTGCGGTGAAGGCGGTATACATCAATATGTGTTGTTTAAAATGGCTGAATAGGTTGGATCTACGAGGCTTCCCATGATGTTTCTACACATAGAAATGTCCGAAGAGTATTTCAACATGCCGCTCTTCAGTCTCTGATTTTTAGGGGCTTATTTTGGGGCAGACATCTGTAAACATTCCTCTTTATTTGATGTTGTTAGTTGCTTTAAAATATTCATAAAATAAAAAGCATTTATTGTTGAATAACTACACATTGAAATGGAATAACAGGCCGAAAAAATGTGAGATTAATGACATCTTCTCAATTTTGCAGGCATAAATAATCTTATACTAATGGGCTTTGTATATTCATATCCACGTATAAAAAAGAGATCAAACTGCAAAAATATTAGGGGTTCATACAGTAATTGCAATTTAAAATTATTATCTAATTTTTAAAATAAATTTTAAAGGTAATTAAACGTAATGATTTAGTTTTGTATGAATGGGAATCGGACTCGTTTATTAACCTGAATCTATTGGATGCTATGAATATTAAAATTAATTAAAATCATCTAAAATACGCTATTGACGCATATTCTTTAATTCAAAAGTGCTTCTATTTCCTAGCATTTGTAATTAAAAAAAACTGTATAGCCCAATTCTTTCTTGTCAAATCAATTAAGAGATCTTTCTCTAAAAATCTCAAAGATTCTGAAAGTTTTTCCCCCTATGAAGTGCTTCGATTGTCTCAAATTTCTTGTGTCTGTATCAGGGTATATGGTACAAATCATCGATGCGTAACAGACGGCGGCCGCGGATTTTCGAAATAATGCTCAGGACGAAACAAACGGGCACACGCTGGCAAAAGAGGGCATATAAATGCGAAATTTTTTCCCACAAAATTTGAGCAATTTGAGAATTATTAAGTATTACAACGCCAGCTTTCAGGCTGTAGGAAGATATACGTAATAGAAATATGTTATGTGGTGTCAAACATAACGAAACATTAAACATATCTATCATTAAACACATTTTTGAAATTCTTAAAAATTCTTACTTTTAAATGAAATATAATCATTAGAAGCTGTTTTTACGCACACACATACATCCATATATATATATATGGATGAATGTATATGTATATATATGTATGGATTTGGAAAAGGATCTCTTAATCAAATATAAATATTATCAATGTGATTACGGGCATCCATATATATATATATGGATGCCCATAATCATAAATTAGTGTCCGTGGAGAGGCTTTCCCAAAATTCCTTTAATTAACTACATATAGAAACACACACATTATATATATATATATAATATATATATAATATATATATATATGTGTGTGTGTGTGTATAGTTCATTCCCACATACACATACAAAGAAAGAGAGAGGGAGAGATCAAATATATGTATATAGATTATTCAAAGTAAAACAAAGACGCTTTTCAGTATAAACAAAAATTGAGATACAATCTTATGTTAAGCAAATTAATTATAAGTTTTCTTAGTTCATATTTGTTGTGGAAAAAAAAAAAATCTTGTCGTATTTCATGAACACACGAAAGAATACTCTTACGATTTTTTTAGAAGTATAAAGGAGGTTTCAGGGCTTAAAAGTCATTAAATTTGAATTTAATAGAATCTAGACAAGAATCAGTTTTTTTTCTTCTTACTGTACAAATGTATATACACTTGCATATAAGTTTCTGTGAAATCACCTTTATTTCGTGTGTGAATAGATTGCGCACTTAAATCAAAATGAATGAAGACTTAGTGCCTGCGGAGAGGCTTTCACAAAATTCCTTTAATAAACTACATATATAAAAAAATCAAGCTGCAAAAGCCAGGAATTTCGTTACTTAATCCCATTACATCAGACCAATTGAAAGCCGTTATCAAAGGTAAGATAAGTCTGAAACTCATAAATTGTCTTCCTAAATGTATACACGCTTTTCGGGATAAATGATTAGAACAAAACAGGCATTACAAAAACGAAAAGCATCTTTGTGGTATACGAAAGGTAATCCAGGATTGTCTGTGTACTCTGTTGACTGGCAATTAGGACGTTATTTGGTTTCGAACAACAGGGGAGGGACTTCTCAAATCGTAGTCCCAGTCGTTCACTTCCTATAATTCCAGTGACTCTTCGCAACTGATGAGGGTTAACAGCAGCAAAACTATGCCTTTAGGCAATCTGAAAATTGCCGAAAGTGGGCTTTGATGACCGAGGAACGCCCCTATAACTCTCTCTCTGTTCGGGCTCTCATGCATATCATAGTTGACGACAAATTTCAAAAACTGGATTTTAGGCATTAACGTGGTGATTGCAGCTTACCAAAACCACACTACCTGGAATCTTCACTCATGACCATCACAAAGAAATGTGCGGGGAACAACAGTATAGCTAGGAACAATCAAAGCGTTACTAGACGATAAATTTCATACAAAGAATTATCAGCGACAAATGCAGTTATAAGCATGCACACACAAACACACACACACACACATATATATATATATATCTTATATATATATATATATATATATATCTTATATATATATATATATATATCTTATATATATATATATCTGTGGCTTGGTACAAGAAATGCCTAAGTCAGTTTTTTCCAAGATGACTTTGTTTATGTCTCTTTAAAAATATATTATTTTCTATGTAAGAAGTACCCAAGTCTGTACAATGGTTTAGAAAACAGTTTCAAAGCATCGGGCAGACTTGGGAACTTCTTATATTGAAAATAGTAATTTTTTAAAGAGACATAAGCAAACAAAGTTAGCTTGGAAAAAACTGACTTAGGCATTTTTTGTACCAAGTCACAGATATGTATATATACATATATGCGCGTCTGTGTATTTGACAGGATTTTTATAATTTTACGTGCCTGGTATATTGACGGCATTCCAACTATACAACAACCGCTAACAAAAGAAAAAAAAACACTGATATCGATCATTTAATGCAAATTATATAACTCGATGCTGTGAAAATACTTAAATTATGCTAATTAATTGAAAAGCTATTTAAGTTAATTACACATTAAACCACAAAACAAATAGGTGTCTATTTATCCTCATTGGAATAAAGGCATTAGTATCATGCTCACTTCTAAGTTTGAAAAGTCGTAGAACAAGTTGACGATTGATGGTTACTCTGCCCTAGAATTGTAAAATTCAAAGATGAATGACAGATGCAAGAGGAAACCTTCTTTAGAAGCATTTAAATAAGATATATGATTCAGTGATTCATTTTGCAAATAAAACTTCTGTCTTAATCTAGCGAGTGGTTTATATTGCTTTCCTTTAGAATAACCCAAGCTAACATCCCAAAATACTGCCCCAAAAAGATACCAATTAAAGTATAGTACAGTATTTATTAAGCTTGTAATAGTTTACGCATTGAAAACATCTTAACATATCCCAGATAAATTTTCACGGCGAATTGGAAAGTCATAGTTTGAACAATGTTGTGATGCCTTCAAAGTTATTATTCTGAGCACACAACGGTTTGATTTCTTTCTTTAGACATAACCATCAACTTTAATAATTATTATAAGATCTATGATCGTTTTGGATCGTAACTTTGGACTATGGAGAACGCTTTCCATCATTCTTTTTGTATCATTACGTAGGATCAGTTTCACTCGGATAATTTTTTTGAATAAATTTGCTTTAGTATTATTTTCAAAATACCTTTAGTTCATCCGTAGGTTATTTATAGTACTTAAAACAATTTTAAATATTTACGTAAATCTTGTGTTTTACACGCAACACAGTTTTAAAGGGAAAAAAATATAAAAAAGGTAATAATCCTGCCCAAGCAAAGTAATAAATAACTATAATTTATCAGTTGCTATTATGATCATATAAACGAAAGGAATATAATCGCACGATAAAGCATAATTTTTCCCCGACTCTCTGACAAACAATATGGGTAATATATTAACGTTTTATGTTCATTAATAATAACATGTTACATGAAGATTATGGTTCCAGGCCAACAAAGGGATATTTGAAACCTGTGTCTTACAGAACTCTAATAAAGGGTCATACTGAAAAGCAATAAAGGGTCATAAAAATCAAAAACAGTGCAAATAAATTAGTGATGTGTTGTGTATATGGATAAGGACTGATATTTCAAGTTTATACAACATTCATAAGTATACATTAATTCCAATATGGCTGAGAAAAAGTCGTTAGCACAAGTATGGCTAACTATTGAAATAGATGTTGTTCTGCTTGCCACTATGCATGAATTTCATTCAAATTTTCAGTTAGCTGTGTATTTTATGTTTGTAATAGAAGTTTTAATTTTAAGTACATAATAAGAAAATTCATCGTTACAGACAAAAGCGGAATACAGGAAGTCAGTTCTGGTATCATTATTCAAGCAAAACCTTACATTATTATTATTTTTTTTATCTGTTTCAAGATATGGGGAACAGAATTTTCCCTTTTTTATGTCACCGACAAAATTGTTGTACATGAAAAGCTAACATGAAACAATGGATCAGTTTTCCGAAAAAAAAATTAACTATTCATGCAATTTTTTTATCATGGATAAATGACATAGAAAAATACTTGTTTAAACAAAGTACTTTAAAAAAAATAGTTCGTGTCTGCGTGAAATACACATTTCAGAAACAAAATACTACTTGTAATAAGTGAAAAAAAACCTACTTTATTTTTTATGAATTAAAACTTCCATGCAGATTTTGTAAAGGCATTTAAATTTAAGCTTTCGAGATTTCTCCTAATCGTCCAACATTATTGACTGTTACTGCGGGATAGCTGCATTTCGATTTTAAAATTATACTCCAGAGAATTCAAATTTTGTCCCTTTTCGATAACTTCGGCTCGATTTCAAAAATATGGAAGCGTTTAATTTTTTAATGTAGAAGTTGTCTTGAAAAGTTGTGATTTGTAAAACTGTTGCTGTTTTTGCTTGCACAGCTTGTAATCTCTGAACGGTTTCGGTATTGTGAATATAGTTTTAGTTAATGCACATAAAATCTCCTTGCTCTAATCATTTTATGTCAAAGAAAGTGTTTATTTACAATTTAGTTACATCTTGCATTTAACTTCGAGGAGGGTTAGTTTAATTGTTCAAAGGGATGGAACTCAAATATAAGGGAACAAAAATTATATTCCCTCTGTCCCAAATAAGTGTCACATTTGTACATTTTTTGTCAACAGTAAAATGGGACATTTACTTTGGGATAGAAGGAGTATATAATATTACCTTGTATAACCATATGGCAGCGGCTAATTTTAAAATCCCTTTCATCTTGATTTATCACGTGAATTTCTATATTCATGACGATTTTCAGCTGTAATTCGCAGAGTTTGACAACTAAAGGTTAACAGAAGCTTTCACAAGAACTTGTGGTCGCAAAACTAGTAAAAATATTTATGTGGCTCAATATGGAATCACTTAAATTTAAATATTAACGTATCTGACAATTCCAACTTGAGACGATTTAGGATAGTATGAAAATACACCCAAAACTTAATTATATAATAAGTGAACTGTTTAGGTATGGAATAGGGTTTCGTGTTTAAAATATAAAAAAAATGTGATAAAGTTTTGGGGCTCATACGTTGAAGGCTTGAAAAAGAGAATTAATGGTGAAAGCACTGTTTATGCTGTATTACAAAATTAACTTAACATTATATGTAGAGGAAGAAAATAGGGGAAAAAATTATTGAAGAACTTCCAAGGCTTTAAATTCAATAAAATACTGTTTAAAAATGTGTGTTATAAAAACACCATGACATACGGACATTTGTGCCTGCGTAGAGAGAAATTAATTTTCATAAATTCCGATTTCAGCTTTCGTAAGCGTCCAGAATGCGCTGACCCAAAATATGACATTCGATCCCGAAATTTGAGAAGACGGATGGAGCTGGTGGGTTCCATTTCGAATCAGCAGGTCGGAGGCAATCCGTCGAAAGCGAAATCTGGCAACGCCGCGACGCGTTATCGTCTGCCGCGGGAGCGGAGCGATCGGGGGCGGGGAAGGAACAAACATTCGATTCGCGACGAAAGGAGAACGCTAAATACAATTAATCGAGGCATAGGCGCACGCAAAGAGTTAGGTTGTGGTTACAATGAGTTTATGACGTGCGTTTATGAATTAATCCGTGTGCTTATTCAAAAAGTATTTATATACCCACATTAGTTGGTTCTGTTTCATTTAATCTGTTACAACCAGCTGCAAAAGATATGAAGATAGGTGTTTCTGCACTGTAACCACGGATTTTTCCGCGTTACGATAGACAATTACTATTTCCTTTCCTAAAGTATTTGAAATTAAAAGGTTTTTTTTGAAGACCTCATTTTTGAAAACATTTAAAGATGAAGGATGACATGTTTGATATTCAAACAGGAAATAAATCCGACAAAAAATTAAAGAAATTTATTTAATTAAAGTATTAAATTGAAATTACACAAAAGCTTAAATTTTTTCAGTAAACTAAGCGTATTAATAATAAAGCTATCACTGCTTAGCCTTCTCTGTTCGCTAATAGCATTTAATTTCGTGTTTTTAATCTTAAGTGCTTAAGAAAACGTTAAAACAGATAAAATCTTGACATTACGAGTTGTTTGCACAGTGGAAATTTAGATATCTATGTTTTTTGTTTCAGACGATTAGTTTTTGGAGGGAGGGTGTTAGTACAAATATCACACCCTTTGAGGGCTCTCCATGGAAGGCATCTCCGTATAGATATATTACGATTTAACTGCAGAAAATTATGTCAATATAGAGTGAATCTATAAATGGAAGTTCAATGGACTTTAAATGACAACATTGCTTGAAAAGGAACATATCTCTTTCTATTTTTAAAGCCAGAAATAAAATTCCAAATGTTTGAAAATTTGATGTTATAACGTTGATATTTCTTGTTATATGAAATGTAATTTTAAATATAAACTAATTACGCTTAATCAATGATTTTTTTTAAAAATGAAAACAGAAACTTCTTTGCTTACTAAGACAAGATAGTTAAACATTCATCGCAATATTCATAATTCATGTTAGCACCTTACCTTAAGATTTTATGACTATAGACATGCACATTTCTCGGCCTCACTATTGAACATTTAACAGCTTTCACAATTTCTACTTGTCAACGCTAAAACCTTACGAGCTATTCAAAATTTGTACTTTTATAGAATATATATTCTTGCATCGTAAATAACTTAGAAATTCGTGAGAAGGAAAGATCAAATATTCTATGAACACCTGTTTCTCCGTGCAATACAAAAGAAAAAAGGTTAGAAATACAAGTTTCCCAAAAGAATGACAACATGCCTCGTAAACAAACCATTGTAACAGGCTTTTTCGCGATGAAAAACAAAACAAAAAAAAATTGTGTATGATTTAATGACACTTTCATTAAACCCAATTTAAATCACTAAATGTATTCTCTTATTTATAATATATATAGGACATTGCTAATTATGTATGTTTTGTTTCGGGCACGCCCGTACATTAATTAGCATGGCAAACCAAGAATTCATCAGTGTGTTACATTTTAAATATCTCACAATGTAAGAAAAACAAGTAGTTTACGTGTTAGTCAGGATATTTACTTCAAAAAGTGCTAAATATGCAGCACATATTCTAAATTTTATTTTTTTTTAATTTCCGGTTATTTTTTTTTTATATGATGAATTTTCAATTCCTCTGTTTCAGGTTTTGAACTACTTGAAATATGACATATGTACAGTTTCTGCAGAGAACATAATTTTGACTTTCGCAATAATTTGTAATGTAGATAATTATCTACGATTAAGAAGCAGTTAAAAACTATTTATCACTCAAAATTCTCGCTTGTTAGTGCCGTTGTTTCAAGCAAGCATAAAGTTCAAAATTTTACAAAACTCGGGCTTCTATAGTCTTTTGATGAAAACTGTTCACTTATTATTAAAATATTTGTTGTCATATTTGAGATAACCCGTTGTGACCGTATGATTAACGGCTAGAGTAAAAATTAAAAAAGGAATAGGCCTATTATAAACTATTATCTAGGAAAATCAATTTGAGGTAATTACAGTAGAATTTCTTCCTTTAAATGTTATGCATTGATTCTTGTTCCAGATGGATTCAAACATTTTTAAGTAGGGATTTGTATTGCTACTTTCTTTTAACATATGGCAACAACTTTAAAAGTCATGCTAAATATTAAATTCGAATTACAGCATTTTTTTTTCACTTACGAGTTATTTTATAGTTTAGTATTATTTACTTATATAACATCTAAAGATATGATATTATGGACAAAAAAACAATGACCAGAGGTATATGAGTCATCGTCTATGCAAGAAATTTCATGCAAATAATCAAGTGCTTAGTTTTCCAATACCAACAAGTTTTGTGGAAAATTTTTAATTCGTTTAAATTTAAACTGAACGTTTCCAAGTAAGGTAAAAGATGACTTTACATTCGCTTACTAAATTTAATTCATAGCATATAAAAAGTTATTTTCAGTTTCAAAGTTATCAGTTTAGCTTTGAAAAATGAAGAAATATTCATTTTCAAACATCATTCCCGAGCAAAATTTTTTCCCAAGGAAATTTTACTTGATTCTATTTACTGAAATTTTTCTTTTGAGAATTTTATTAAAAACATAAATTTTAAGGAAAAAAAATTCTAAGGAAAGCACACAATTTAAAAACCCATATCACCAAAAAAATCTCTCCTTCTACCCCCCCCCCCCCTCTCTGTATATATATACACAAAGAGAGACATTATACATTGTTAAAAGAACGAAGCTAATTTATGAAGTTTAAATTTTAACAGAGTTTAAAACTCTACGGTTAGAATCAATGATACTACGTTATTATCAATGATACCGTCTGAAGAAAAACGTATCTAATATATGTAAAATTACATTTTTATAATTTTTTCCCTGCCTAAATAATTGCAAAAGAAAACAGGTATAAAAGCGATTTTGGGAGGTTTTGCTTTTCCTGCATATTGGCAATACTTGAAGAACGTTTTCAGCACTTTATCTCAAAATTAACTCGCAAAATCATCGCTATGAATGTGTGATTAAATCTGACTTTAAAGTAATAGAAATTAATCTACAAACAGGGAGAAACTAATATATTATGAGGGAATAATGTTATATAAAGACACAATGTTCAAAATGCTTTTATACGGTTTATGCCATACATTTGTAAATTTACGAATAGTTTTCAATATGCAGGTCGGGAGATCAGCTTTAAATTGAGGCCCTAATTTTTAAAAGGGACATAGATTAGTAAAATACTTATGTAGGGTATTCGACGAACGTGTTACCCTAACTTCACTCTAAATCAAAAATGTAAACAAACGTTACGAAAGGCAACAGATCGAATAGATTGTGACCGCAGAGTAAGAAGGGTATTGCTACAACACGGCCTACCCAACCTAAGAACAACATATGATAGAGGTAGATAAATAAACATTACGAACCATTCCTTGTGGATCGCCTGGGGAGGTGGCAGTTCCTGTCAGTAGTTACAACGATCGACCCCAAGGCCGCTTTCACGTTTACGTTTCGCGGTCGGCACGCCGGAGCGCACCCGGCTAGTGGCCGGCGTCGATCGTCGCTGCTAATTGCATGGTCCCGCAAAAAAAAAACGTCACAACAGTCGTAGCACTCAAACAGAAACTATCCAAGAAAGATCCGAAGAGATGCGATAGCACAATCCAACAACAATCTCGAGATGCGCACTTTGTGGTGTCGGTTGACAACAAACAACCTCTATAAACAGACGCACAGAATTGGAGGTCTTTCCACAAACAACACACACACTCTTTCTCCACGTTAGCACACCAGGCGTCTGCGGCTGAACGCTCACGAGCAGATCGACGGACGAGATCTCATGGGCGGAGCCGCGATGTGACGTCAGGAAAAAAGGCGGAGCGAATGTCTCGGACGCCACGCCCATAGTCTTCCGATAAGACTGGATGGACACGGAGAGGCGGGGTTTTTTCAGACCGAATTCCGACCAATGGAAGAAGAATGGGAAGGAATCTGATTGGTTGGAGGGGGATGAGGATGGGATGAGTCATGCAAAAGAGACACGGGCAGAGTAAGTTGGTTGTTGTGGGATTACAATGGAGAAGAGTTTTCGAATCCGAGCGTTTAGTGAATCACGGTTGGGGTCGCCTTTTTTTTATGGCTGATGCTTTCCGACGATAGCTGTCGGGAATGGAGTGTAGCATTGAACGTGGAAGTTCATAAACTCGCGATTTTATCGATGATTAATTTTTCATTCATTCCTGTTTTCTTGCTCCCCCCCCCCCCCTCCCTTTTTTTAAACCCGTACGTATGTGATGAGAACTTAAAATAAAATATTTCGCGTATCATCTGACGATGCATAAAATTATTTATGTAACCGAAAAAAAATTTCATATAAATGGAAGTAACATTTAATAGTAAACGTCATTTAAATAACTTCTACACTAATCCCAGTTGAAGATTATATGGGTATGTAGCCACTTTGAAAAATACGAAATATCACTAAAAACTTTTTCAATGTCTAGATTTTGGTCTAGGGATAATCTCTAAATATCTCTGTGCCGGAAATCTGAAGCAGAATTCTTTTTAAGCAACGGTTTCTTCAGTTGCTATTATTTACATAGTTAAACTTTGTCCCTTTAGCGTTTATATATATGTTGAAAATTTATCTGGCTGTATATATTTTTTTTTTGTATGTATGTGTGAATGTTTTTTTTTTTTTTTTTTTTTTTTTTTTTTTTTTTTCTTTTAAGGACATCAGTGCAATTCAACACTCCTTTGGACTCATGCTTCAACGTTTTTGCAAAAGTTCAGAATGATCTTCTATAACGTCATAGTTTATTCCCCCAAACATGCATTTTGAAACATTTAACACTACAGTTGATTAAAACATTTTATAAGGTGTTAATGTTCCCATTTATTGTAAATAATATAAAAGCATATTTAAATTAAAAAAAAAAAATTACGATTTTGCTACTTATCTGTCTTGAAATTTAACGAAAGCTTCATATTCTGTTCAATTTTTAATTAGAGGCGAAGATTAGCTCATTATAAAAGCAAATTAATTCGATAACACCGATCGGAGAGCTAAAGTTTCCTTCAGACACGACAAAGTTTGTACTTGTAATTTCTTTTTCAAATATTTAGATTTTTTTTCCCCTCGTTCTCTGAATTTCGGGATATATATTTTTATAGATCTTTTACTTTTCTGATTGCGTTTGTATGATCATAAACCTTAAAAAGTTATCGTTTTTAATTGATACAACGATTTACAATATCTTTAAATTATTTCAAAAATTTATTTTCAGACGCAATTTTTAATTTTTTTAAAAATACTTTTAAATATATATTTTTTATAGTATATGAAAATAACATTTAGTTCTATGGAATATGGATAGTATATGGAATAGTATATATCACATAGAATAGACTGTGGGATATATAATATTATATATTCCATAATATATATATATATATATATATATATATATATATATATATATATATATATATATATATATAATTTAACATTATGTATTCAAATAATACATATTATAAATTCCATATACTATGGGATATATAATATGGATAGTATATATCCCATAGTATATGAAAAATACATTTAAAAGAAAAACGAAATGAATTCACCGCAAGAAATGCGACCCCTTGAATATAATAATTACAAAATGAATAAATAAATCTGCAACTATTTATATACATTAAATGCAGCTCTGCCGTGACTATTATTGTTGGAACATATCATGTATAACTAGACTAAGGATTATGCCTCAAAATAAACTTGCCTGGAATTTCCTAGCCCCCTCTCTGCCCCTCAAACACACTAATACGGTGAAACTTCTCAATGGCGGACAGTAATGGCTCCGAAAAAAAGTGGTCTTTTGAGAGGTGGCTGGCTAGAAAAGTTTACTGTTATATATATATATATATATATATATATATATATATATATATATCTATATATATATATATATATATATATATATATATATATATAAGAAAAAAATGATAGAGAGAAAACCAGTAATAGCTCTAAAGCTACTTGAAGCCAGGAACAAATAACATGAAAAGAAAAGTATGAAAGAGGTTTTAGACAGCATTTCTTCATCAGCGGTGTCAATGCTGTCTAAAAATCAATGGATTGTTTCCGATGAGTATGATCTATACAATAAACACACTGAGGCACCGTACAATCCATGAAAAACAGAAGAATTGATTAATAATTGAATAATAGTAATTAACCAAAGAACACCAAGCCTGACGCTAGACAGAGTGGAAGTTAAGAACTTGTAACCACAAGATGACTGACGTCACAAAACTTGAAACCATGGAGGTAGTGGATTCTCAGTTACAGACTTACTTAGGTTACCGTATTTTAGGACTATTATACCCTTAATAATTTAGTTTTTTATTATTATTACTAAGAGTTATCTTTATTATTATTTTTATTTTTACTTATGATTTTTATTTTATTTTTATTTTTAGTAGTTATTTTTTCTCATTTACCTTATTGTTATGTTTAACATATTTAATGCAACAGAACAAACTATTCATTAAAACAAAAACAACCAATTATATTTTTGGATAGACTTTCGGATATATATTTATATATATATATATATATATATATATATATATATATATATATATATATCACATTTGTTAAAATTTGCGTGCTTTATAACCGCATGTATGCTTCAGCCGAGCAATTATATATAAGGCGAGTTTAACGTCGTCAAAAAGAGAGAAATTCCCAGTGAATGAATCAACATCCGGAAAAACATACAGGTGAATTAGCACCCAGAATAAATGAATCAACACCCCAAAACCAGCATATTAAGAAATGAAATCGGAATGATTCCTTATCCTTTGATATATATATATATATATATATATATATCCATCCAAATTCGTTACTTTGTACAAACGAAAACTTTACGTGACATTCTCATCCCCATTCTAAATTTTTTTCTTTTCCATTTAAACAACTTGATTGACTCGGTAATCGAACCTGAAAACCCTGCGTTTCGGGCTGTCGGTCACCAGTACACTACTAAGTCAGACATTCATCTTCCTTAGTGGACTCAATACGTTATTCATGAATAAGTTGTTTTTTCTTTCAAAAATTTTTGGAACCTTAACCACACACAATCAGTTTTAATGGTTTTTTTCCGTTGCTTAGTACATATGAGTCATAGGTTAAAACTACGATATTTAAATGAGATAGCAAATGGCAAGTACATTACAAGTATTAAGTCAATTTAATGTTACTGGTTAAAAAAGTCCGTTTATGAATTATTGGGCATTAATAGAATTCTGTGTGAAACTTGTGTAAATTTATTATTTTTCGTCTTAGCCTCAACTTTACAGAGAGTGTAAATTGCAGAATTTCGCAATTATGTTTTTGAATTTCATGGAAATTTTGAAAAATTCACTTCGAAAGGCATTTTATTTTTTTACTTTTAAATCGAGGGTGCTTTTTACCAAAATATACGGCTAGCAAATAAGAGGCAGCTATTACAATAATTTAGACTTCATTAGCAACTTTTAAGGCTGCTGTGTACTAACCCTATTGGATTAGCTCACCTCAATGTCAACCTATGGAATATATGAAATTCAATATTTTTTGCCTTGTTTAATTCAGTTTCATTTTTATGCTTCTTTAGTCTGTTAGAGATAAAATGTATTTAAAAGCTAGTGATGCAAATGCATTAAACGCTAATGATTTAGAAGTAGTTCAAAGTTCAAGATTTTTTTTTGTAAGGAGAAATATTTATTCGATTTTCAAACAGCTTTTCTAATAGATAAATATGAATCCTAAGTAATACGAATTAATATGTTTCGCATCAACTAGTCATCCATAAGATAAAGTATTTAATATGAATATAACGATATGATTATGCAAATCCTTTCAAATCCCATCAAGTAGGAAAAACTTGTATGTTTAGTACAAACTATAATCCTTGGATAGTTTGACGGTACATATCTACTATGACGTATTATTGTATCAAACCGGAAAAGATATCAGAGAGAATTTTTTGTTCAAAAAAATTGTTTGTAGTTCATGAGTTCATATATAAGGAAAAAAAAGTCATGAATATGTCATACTGAACATTTGAATTGTTGAAATATCTTTATTTAACAATTCGTTATATCTATATATATAAAGCAGTTCCGTAACTGACTGACTCACTGACTGACATACAACGCACAGACAAAACCGCTGGACCTAAAGGCTGAAATTTTGCATGGCGATTTTTCTTATAGTGTAGGGGTGCTCGAAGAAAGATTTTTGAAAAATTCTTCTTAGATTTTTTAAAATTAAATTTTTAAGCTGTTTTAGTAATTTTTTTTTAAGTTTGCATTCAAAATAATAATTTGAGGGTTATAAAATTTATATCACGTGATAGATCATAAAAATTCCTTTAAAATGAAATATTTTTCGAATCTTTACCTCCATTTTCTGATTTTTGGTGAATTTTTAAAGATTAATTTCTAGAATTTAATTTATTAAATGCTGATCACGTGATTTCTTTTTCTGGTACTTTCAATAAATTTATCGTCATGTGCGTAACAACGAAATACAGAAAAAAATATTTTTTTTTCTTCTTGCTAATGCGACAGATGATTGGACATTATCCAAAAAAAAATATTAAAATACAGTAAAAGATATGTTCCTCAAACTGTAATATATTAACTGTACTATATTCTTTAGTATGTTTTATTAGATTTAATTTGAATATTTTCTTCTACATTATTTTGTCTATAAAAATATCCCTTGCGATTTTTTCATAAATATATTTTTTTGTCTTTTTTTACATCAATTCCATACATTGACCGTTGTATTTAATTTGAAAGTGCTCCATAGCGAAGTGCGGGTTTTCAGCTAGTATATATATATATATATATATATATATATATATATATATATATATATATATATATATATATATATATATATATATATATATATATGTATACATATATATATATATGAGGGGGATAGGGAAAAACTATACTATTTTCTACTCTAATTTCTTTATCGAAGTAAAAAAAAAATTCTTTCAAAAATTTTTCCAACAATTTGTTTGAAATTGCATATTAGAGATGTGCAAGTTGGGGTAGAACTATTCAAAACATTGACCACCTAAATAAATTCTTCATTTTGAACTACAGCAACTTTTCCCCTCTCGTACGCATAGAAGTCCAGAGTCCTGCATAGTCGAATTTCCCGCGTTGTTACGTGATCTAAGTTTCGCATCGCAACTCAAGAGGGATTTGGGCAGTTTTGAACATCCCCTGAAAAGAAACCCCTGTTAATTTCCCCGTTAGTCGTCCCATTTAGGCTCCCCCTCCCTTCAGCTTTCAGTGCTTTCAATAGTCTCGATTTTTAGATTAAACGTTTTCGGATTCATGATAGACAATAGCGGATTGCTTATGCTTAGAGATGTAGAAGTTGGAATCTCCCGGACTAAAATCCTTAACTATACGGTAATCGTATTTCACAAAGATCGTCGATGATTATGGTCGGGTGATCATTACAATTAACTTTTTTAAGAGACAAGGCGTTGTTAACTCTTTGCCGTTATAATTTCAAGTATGGAAAAATTAAATTTTTCAGTTTTCCCATCTGCATACCTAAATGCTTTAAGAGTATGAGCTACGGTAGTGTATTCACCCTGCAACTTTTAGGGCATTTTTCTTTGTTATAAACATCAATATCCTATGAAAAAACAAGTAAAATCAACTAAAATAATTGCTTTAACACTAGAAAGGCGGCTGCCATCATTTTGACGGATTTGGACATACTATTGAGCGCTATTTATGTCCTCAGGCTTCTGAAATTTTATGACATTTTCTAATTTTACGCGAAATATGCACACACATTTACAAAATTATATTCGATAGTAAAGAGGGGGAGAAAATGTGTTGTATACCCTCTGAGACTGGAAGCCGTCAATTTGACGGCTGTATAGAAAACAGGCAGAAATCTTTAAAATAATACCGTAAAAATGTTAGTTACTTTTCGTCTCTTCCCGATTTTGCAAATAACAGAAGTATTGGTGTTGAAAAATAAGAACTCCACAAACCATGCATATATTTTTACGGATAAACCATACCAGGTTGTCAGCTCGGCATACCAGCATAAAAATATATCTAAATATATACTAATTTATCATATATTGGTAAGAAATAGCTCAAAATTTAAAGCATTTAACCATTTAAAAATACATTAAATATTTTAAATTCTTGACTTTATTTTTAACCGTCAAAATGACGGCGTGCAGTCTTTTTAGAAAGAAAAAAAAATAACGGCTTTCTAGTGTTAAAATAGCCCCCTCTGCTTGAACTTTCACTGCTTGGCTTTCAATTGTCAGATAGAACTGTCGTTTTATGGATAAATTAATCGATGGATTTAGGAGGGCAGAAATAGAGCTAACCGAGGCTTTCTAATCAATGTTAAACAAATTGCGAGGAAATAATTTTTACTTCATAAATAATAAGTCAACAAACAACATACTTTGCTATGTATAAATTTTATGATGATTAGCTAAAAACATAGAGTTGAGACTCTCCGTTATGCTAATGAACCGTTTACATCTTTAAATTTTGTTCAGAGATTTAAAGAAATGTCGAAAGAAAGGGTAAATTTGCTATAAAATTTTCGCCTGTAAATCTGTTTACATTGTAGTACTTAATATGCCGTAGACAACATCATTCAAATTTATCGTTATTTTGCCCGTCATGCCTCATGCATAGCATTTTGCTTATTTCATAAAACTAATATTCTGTTAGTTCATTCCTCGGGCACCATTCACAGTATTTCATTCAATTTTTCAAATTCAGTTTTTTGACAATTCAATACTCATGTACTACTCATAGTATGTGTATTTTATCAAATCACTTGATCTATCCCATTAGTGATCGATATGGTCTTTCGGATAGATCTTAGTTCTGTACGTTTATTAATAAGGATTTTCGAAGGGAAAAACCACCGTAATGTTTTTTAAACATCATATGGTAATTCGTGATAAAATGCGTTTTCATCGGAAATCTTATAAGCTAAATCAATACCTCATTACGTTGTTACAAATAGTTATTCCTGAGCGTATATTATGTGTGTACGTTTTAAGGAAAAAATGATGAAAACATCACTGGGATCAATTGAAGCAAATGTCGATAAATTGCTAAGAGTACTTTTTACGATTGTGTTTGAACGCTATTCGCTTGACTCTATTTCACAACAGAAACACACAAAATTTTTCAAGAAGAACCAGGATGGTAAAAAAATTCTTTACTGTTAATTTTGTGTGAGTAAATTTCTTCCAATCCTATTTTAAATAAGATCTCAAAGGGTTTGGTTTTGGTTTAGTTTGGAGCGCTACGGTCAATTTTTGCTATAGGAGGGCTAATTAGACCGGGCCCTACTGCTTAAAGTCGATTCCGCACTGCCACAAACATCCATGCCTAGAGTGGGACTGGAATCTGCAGACTCTGGTACCTAGTGCCAGTGTCCTAGCCATTCGGCCATTCCGGAGATCTTAGAGGGAAAAACGGAAATTATTTGTAAAGCGGATAATAGATATTGATTCACCTTACTGTTTATACAGAAAGAGCATTTTTTTTACCGATATAGTTAATTACTAAAGCATTCTTTTAAATATTTATAAACCAGTACGTTTGTTATAATTTTTCGCACAAATATTTCTAATGGATCAATATATTTTCTTTTTTATGATATATGCTACCAAAATTTTCAAAGACGATTTTTTTCTTGCATTTTAAATATCTCTCACAATTTTCAAAACAAGCCTTTTGAAACTTTGATAGATTTCATAGTAACATTCAATTCACGACTTAGGTCTAAATTTCATGGAGTACTCAAATTTTTATTACCTATATATGATAGAATTTTTCCTGCACAGTGTTCAAAAAGTGTCTCCAGCAAACTATTTACCTGTTAAATTGGTTTCCCTGCAAAAAATTTACCCGATCTAAGAAAACAACATTAGGGGGTCAAGATTTTTCAACTCGAATCAAAAACTGATTTGTTCAAAAATTTTTAGGCTGATATTGATTATTTATGACCGTGATTATCGTAAATTATTAATATAAGCCTATTCTCAACTTTGAAGTTGGACAGAAAATTAGGTTGGTAAACACAAATGGAGCGGAAAGGGAAAAAGAAATACCTCTTTCATGCCTTTCATTAGTAGTCATAGCATGATTAATTAAAAAAAAATCACGCATAGTCTCAATTAAAAAAAAATTGAAAAAATGATATTGAAGCAACCAAACGCTAGGGAGGATAAAAAAGAAGTTTAGAGACAAAATGCTGTGCTGAGATTGAGGAAAGAGACTTATAATCAAATAAAGCAGTAACCTATATGCAATGGTCAAATGATACCCAACTTAGGTTTAAGTTGGGCACTATTTAAGATAGAGCCCTAACGTTAAGATAACTTTAACACCAAATTTTCTCTTAGATATACTTTGAAAAGTTTATCCTGTACAGTCATATGATTTGAAAACACTTAGACATTTATTTAATTTTTTTACTTAGAAATTCATGAGTAAGTAAAGTAACTTTTACTGTAGATTAATAAATATAAAATTGATCATCTCACGTATTATTATTTATAACCTGCAGCTCCATGTTTATTTAAACATCGTGATACGTCGAAAAAATTACTTTCATGGAATATACCTGAACAGCGAATCATTAATCTCAAAAGTTATTCAGTCTCAAAAATCACTAGCTTTTATTTCAATATATATGACGCTAATTCTTGTTTTCTATCCTAGAATTGTAGCATATTTTCAATAATTTTACTTCAAATGGTTGTATATTTAAAGCTATACTATTGCTTGATATATTTCAAACTACTTTTTTATAGACTGCAAATTATTTTACGGTTAATAATTTTTTTTCCATTCTGAACACGATGAGACTAACACAAACTTTAAAGTTTGGAAATATTTAGCTATCTTTTCCTCCTCTGCTATTTCCGTAATTCTTTTTACTGTTAAATGTACGCTTAACTGATGTAATGTTTCAAATATCAGTGTGTTTGAAGGTTGTTTCATTTATCGGATGACACTTTTTCTCTAAATTAATTTGTTGGTTAATTTTATGTAATTCATATATATTTGTATACATTTTAATACATTTTATTCCTACAAATTTTGTAACTTTCTATGCATTTCTGTGTCATATACTCCTTATCTTAACGTGTATATATATATATATATATATATATATATATATAAACACACACAGTGCCGTAACTAGGCAGAGGCAACCGCCAAGGGCTCACTTGGAAGGGGGGCCCAAAATGGTGTGGCTGTGTTTGTTTTATTATTTCCCAAACCTAATTAATTAAGGGGCCCAAATGCAAAATCTTCCCAAGGGGCACATGAATGGCTAGTTACGTGTGTGTATGTATGTATGTATGTATATATATATATATATATATATATATATATATATATATATATATATATATATATATATATATATATATATATATATATTGGAACCTCGATCAATCATTTCCCGAATCATCGTTTTCCCGCATGTGTCGTTTATTTCATCCAGTCCCAAGGAAAATATTTCTTTGTTATGTTCCCGCATCCAGAGTTTTCCCACATTTACCGTTCAGTGCAATCGGTTCCATGAAACACGATAGATCGAGGTTCCACCGTATATGTATATCTTCCGTGTGTGTGAGTGTGTGTGTTTCAAAGAATCAAAAAGTTCTTAAATAGGGTCAAACGGGACATTAAGCCAAACATAACTCAAGCATTTAATAATTTGAACATATTACGGTAATCGGTGTCCCATTATTTCCAAAATGCACCCCATTGGTTACTGGTCGGGAGATCGAACAGCCCGCGGTTAAGTCCAGACATATATAGACAGTGCAGACACATATGCAGTCCCGAGAAACTCATGTTATGTGGGGTCGATTTGATTAACGATCTCCCGGGAAGCTAGAATAACACAGTTGCAGAGCGAATTTGAAGTGCTTCTTGGAGATATACGTGTTGTGGTTTGCCACTGGGGTCCAGAACGATTTAAAGGTATAAAAAGGAACAACCTATTATTCAGTCTCCTTGGTTATTACAAATAAAATCACCGTTTTACAACTGAGTAATGAGCTGGACGAAATGATAAGAACTACTTAAGGCTTAGGGCCTGTTCACATAGGAGTCCGTTGCGTTGCGTTGCGTTAAGGAAAATATGACGTTGAGACGAAAATAAACCAATCATATGCCTCCAAACGATTAGCAATGAAATTTTTAACGCCTATGATTGGTTTATTTTCGTCTCAACGTCATCTTTTCCTTAGCGCAACGCAACGGACTCCTATGTGAACAGGCCCTTACACCGTTTTCGTGAGCCAGCGAGCAGGAGGAAACAAACAAAAAATCTCGATGATTATGAGGACAATATTGATTTTTTTTTAAAATATCAGACAAGTAAATATTTTATGATGTATATAGAATAGCATAGGGATCAGTTCGTGTCAGTTTAAAGAAACTGCTATATTGAGTTTAAAATTAAAAAGAGAAAGATGATGAAAATTACAAAAATAAAAATATATGAATATTGTCAAGTTAACCTTTAGCTTACGGGGCCCATTTTTCCGACTCCTTCTTTGGAACGGGAAATTTCGTAACCCCTTTGTAAGACCGGCCGTTGTGGGGGTTATATATATATATATATATATATATATATATATGTGTGTGTGTGTGTGTGTGTGTGTGTGTATGCATGTATTTATATATATATATACATATATATATATATATATATATATATATATATATATATATATATATATATATTCATTCTTGGGCCCGTATTCTTGGGATACATGTTATCCCACCCCGTAAGGAAAAGGTTAAATGACAATAATGATTAGTTGCGATGCACAGAAATGAACAATTATAAGAGTGTACTTATAAAGTTTTTCAATGGTGTGTTTGCAGATCGACATAACAAAATAAAAACTCATTTAGGTTTGAAAGTACCGTAAAATTTTTAGTATAATACGCACTTTTTTTCACATTTTAGTCCGCAAAAATGAGGGTGTGTATTATACATGTGTAAAAAATGCGTAGTTTTAAACATTGAATAAACGACAAACAATAGATGAGCTGTATTCTAGTAAAAGTGAATAAGACTGATAATTTCACAGTATTGTTTGTTTTGAATTAAAAATTTAAGTTTTTTTTTCTACCGAATTTGAGGTTTTTCTTTATTTTTATCTCAAATTTTATCTATGTTAAAAAGTATTTGTGCAATTTTTAAACAAAATATTGAAAAGTTATGGGTGCGTATTATAGTCGAATTTTAATTTTTTCTGAAAATTTCGCGTGAAATCAAGTATGCGTATTATACAAGTATGCGTATAATAGTCAAGATTTTACGGTAATTAAAAACATATAAATAAAATAAATGAGAGATCAAAACCATTTTGATTTCTCATATAACTCCCAACACACATGCACAAAAAGTAACCATTGAAAGAGACGACAAAAAGTAACGATTAATTATAAGAGCTAATAATTTTGAATTCTGGAAAAAATTACGTCTGTCATAGAGAATTTATAATTCTGAAAAACTAACTGGCATTGTAACTGTTTTAGTAGAAACAAAGATATTCCATTTGAAATTACACATTTATAAGTGACTAACTGCTAAAATGAGACAAAATATCCTCCAAGATTGTTGGAAAGCATCCATAAAAACATTTTGCAATACCGACTTTTGCATTATCGCCTTAGATCCATTTAAAAACGCTATCTGCCAAAAAGTATGACAATCTGGAATGTTGTTAATGTTATGGTCCAACTCTCTTGATATATGCGTGGAAACTGTAATACAAATGCAGAACAACTCAATAATAGCATGCGATCAAAGCAGTTTTTTTAAAAACTAACACATTCAGTTATAGGAAATGATATTAAATCTAAACATCTGAGCTCTTAAATGTGTCAACTATAAAGATTGGTTCTTTATTTTATAGGCAATAATGCCTTTTTTTCCCTTGATTTTCCCTTATAAAAAAAAGTCACGTGGATTCCTTCGAATATATTTGCGAAAATGTTGGTATATGTTTCATAAATTCAAATAAAACTGAAACATTTCTTTACATTTGATTATTCCATAATTTGTATTTCATAGGTGGATTTTTCCGTGCTTTTAACTTTTACAATGTTTCATTTGCTGCATACTCAAAGTATATAAAGTAAACTTAACGCTATGATTCACATTTTTCAGCAGGATGTGTAGTTAGTTTAAAATGACAGAGGTGTATCCGTTTCCTAACAAAAGAATCACGTAGCCTGTCGTCATAACTGAAACTTTTTGATTTTTATCATCCTTGGTAATTTTCTGTCTCAACAGTTTATGAATTTTCTTTTTACATCCTAATATGGGGAAAAAACACTAAAAAATACTGTAATCCTTTTTACTTTAGTCATAAATTTAGCGATAAATCTATGACGTACTTAAAATCTTGACTATAATACGCATGCTTGATTTAGCTCGAAATTTTCGGGAGAAAATAAAAATTCGACTATAATACGCACCCATAACTTTTCAATATTTTACTTAAAAATTGCACAAATACTTATTAACATAAATAAAATTTGTAATAAAAATAAACGAAAACGTCAAATTCGGTAGCAGAAAAAAACTTAAATTTTTAATTCAAAACAAACAATACTGTCATATTATCAGTCTTAATCACTTTCACTATTAGAATATAGCTCATCTATTGTTTGTTGTTTATTTATCCATCTATTTTTTGTTGTTAATTTATGTATGCTTAAAACTACATTTTTTTTTTACATGAGTATAATACGCACCGTCATTTTTGCGGACTAAAATGTGAAAAAAAAAGTGCGTATTATACTGAAGATTTTAGGGTATACAGAGTCTTTGGTTCAATAGTCTTTAATTTGATGCAGATTAAAACTCATTTATATGGTTTTACTTTCCAAACGTAAGGAAATTAAACATTATCGTACGTAAGTCGCATTGATTGCACGATAAATGAAATAACGAACTTGGTGATAAATTTTGAAGAATATGGTAATAGATAAATAATCGTTACAGTGGAACTCAACTTGAAAAAAAAATGAGTTGACTAGGGGCCTTGACCTTTGGTCTCTCTTTCGGACCGGGAAATGATTAATAAAAATGGTGGGCCGAAAATGATGTGCTTATTTCTTGACCATACCGTGTATTCCAGAACAGAAAAAAAATGTAAATGAGATGTGGTCGCTGTAATGTTATTTGTTGGAATCTAAAGTCCTCCAATGCCCCGCTCCCCCCCCCCCCCCCAAAAAAAAAAACAAACAAAAAATCAGATAGTCTCTTCTAACGAAACTACCGGGGGTTATTAACGTAGGATTACTTATCGCTGCTTACCTCTTTTGTATGTATATATGTATCTATGTATATCTACGTATACACACACACACACACACACACACATATATATATATATATATATATATATATATATATATATGTATGTCGAAATTTTGAAGCATCTTGGTGCTTTTCTGTTTAACTTGTCCAAGCGATAGACTGGGTTTGGCGCACTGCCCAAATTATAACTCGCGAGGACGGATGGACGGACAGTTTTAGCGTTTTCCTTTCCACAGGACCGTTATGGAGGAACGTAATCCTACGTTAAAACAACACAACTATTCTCTCTCGATTCCTGAAATCATGTATATTCTGAAAGTAAAAAAATTCAGTGAATTCAATATAAAATTGCGACCTATTTATTCCTTTGCTGATAAAATATTTGTTATTAATTATATATTAGACGATATAAGTAGATATATTAGGTTACTTTAGCCCATAGTTCTGGTATATCTATAAACTTTACTTATACTTCATATTTAAGCGTACCTAGTACATCTGAAGACATCTACTAGAACACTTTATCTACAATTCAGCTTAATAAAGATTACTTTTATCCTAAATGCTCTTTGGATTTTTTTATTAAAGAATAATTTTCCTACGTGTTTTGAGTTAAATCCACCGATCGAGTTACAATACATAGGCATAGCGCCGGGGGGGGGAGGGGTATTGGGGGCACGTGCTCCCCCCCAACTTAACTTGGAATAAATTAAAATGTTAGAAAAATTCAGTTAAAATCAGAAAATCGCAGAAAACTTTAAAGAAAGTTTTTTTTCGGCCTTTTCAAACTGTGAAACTGAAAATTCAGATTATGTCTTTAGCCTTAACATAGTTTTTAACAAAAATCCATATTATCCATATTATCCAATTATCCATAACAAAAATTCGATGCTATATTTTTTTTTCTCATTTTATTTATATTATATTTATTTTTCTCACTTTATAACTTCTGAATACTACTCATACATCAATTCAATTGTTACTCAATTTTGAAAAATCCTATAATATTTCATATTTTAAGGACCGTCAGGTAGTCAATGCGCTGAGGAGGGCCCTCACTGAATTCGATTCATGACCCCCCCCCCCCCCCAAAAAAAAAAAAAAAAAAAAAAATGTTACAGGTAAGCTACGCCTATGATACTGAGTCGATCGAGTAATATTATATGTTAATCGAGTTATGTTATCTAATTTTGGGGCAGATAATTCTCTTTCCTATTCAAGTTTCATTTTAGATTTTCCCTAACACAGCCATTTCGGAAAAAAAAAACCTCCACTTGGCAAAATGTTTAAAGCTTATAATTTGCCCTCAGGCTATCTGACGTTGGCTTTCTTGATTTCTAGATCTGCGTACCATTTTGACCATGTTTTTCTGCCCCCCTTTCACTTCCAAATGTTTTACGAGACAAATCAGCGTCGTAAGGATTTCGAAACAGCCTGCAGATAGTTCAGGGAGTCGAAACTAATTATCCACCGCCACTAAGTGCGGTAATCTCTCGTAAAAAATGCGAAGCTCGACGATTAGGATCGATATGGTTACGAGATATGCCCGATAAACACTTCGATAATGTAAAACTTCGTCTAGGTCTGCCACTCCTTCCCTTGCCCCGAAGTCCTGCCCTTTCGAATTTCAAGAACAGTTTCGCTTTTATTTGCATGCGATAGCGAATATTTGTCCGACAGCACCAAACGCCCTCGATAGCCGCCGTTGGAACGAGACATGTAATAAACAGTTAATGGTTAATTGACTGTAACAGACAAAAAGCTCCCAAACTATTCGGATTAAAAAAGCAGTGGAGCAACACACGGGAGAAGGAAATAAATTTGGCTCGGGAAAAAAAATCGAATTAAGAGTTCCTGTGCTTAATCGATATAGCGGAAGAAAATGTTTTAATATTTCAGCAGAAAGTCCTTTAAGTCCTTTATTGTAGCTCAAAATAGCTGCCTTAAAACATATATAGGATTCAATAGGGCTATCGCCTGTAGATGTCAGCAGATGGATTTTTATATGAGGTATATCAGCTAATTTTGCTCCAAATCAATGTTTCAAAAATATAACATTTGAAAAAAAAACAGTTTTTTTGTAAAGCAATATTAAGGCAGAAAATGTTGGTCTACTTAACATTTATGAATCGCTTTGGTAAAGCGTTTTATTTTGATAAATTAATGTTTTGCGCTAGAACAATGAACATGAAAAAACGATATAATCTTAGCGTAGGAATAATTTGATATATTTAGAACTCCTGTACTCAAAGGATACGGCTAAAAACATACTTTTCTCTTTCAGCAAAAGTCGAAATTTTTTATTGCGATTAAAATAGCTGCTATAAAAGGTTTGTAAAACTGAAATGTATATGATCTATGGAAGTTAGTCGACAGATGTTAGTTTGCTAGAAAGGTATAAGAAAAATATATTTAGATACTATTATATCTTAAAAACGCAGATTTTTTTTAACAAAATTTAGCAGAAAGTTTCAGTTTATTAAACATATTTTTAGTCACTTTGGCCAAGCAATTTAAATTGAAAAATTAACTTTTATCATCAGAGGACGCAGGAGGAGGTAATAAACATTGCGGAGGAAGAATTCGTCTCAATTACAGCTTCTATAGTTAATGGCTACAACCTAAAAAATAGAGTGGACTTACTTAAAATAGCTTCTTTAAAAGATTTGATCGGCTCAAAGGCCAAATAGTTGTAGATGTGATCCAGTAGGTTTTTTTTTTTTTATAGCGTGGTAAAAACTTTTATAAGAGGAACAGCTTTTATAAGAGGAACAGCTTTCCTTTGCTGAGTTGCCTATGAATATGTTTTTATTTGTAGAAACTCAGACCTTTTTTTTATCTGAAGAATATGTGTTTGAGCATCCTCGTGTCTTAAAAGTATTAGAATTAAGAATTTACAGGACATTATTAATACAAGTTGTTTGCAATGAAATATTCCATGTGACACGTACTTTCTCCCCGATCTTAGAAATTTGCTTTGCATTTTAGATGAAGTTTCACTTGTCCTCTGAGAAACTTCATCCCTAGAAATATATAACCATTCATATAACCCTGGAGTTTTTCCCTGCTCATCGTTGTTGGATTCATTAAAAAAAAATGCAACAAGTAATCTCTATCAAATGTAAGGTAATTATATTTCATTATCTTCTTAAAGCCCAAAAATACGGCAATTCAGTTTATATGGTCCCGTCAAGGTTTCAGGCTTCCTCCGCGGTATCTGGTGCATTCCACCCTAACAATTGAGCCATAATACGAGAATCAAACAACCACCCATCGAAATACACTGTGAACTGCATTTTTCACGCTCAAATCACTAGTCCCGGTAGTGTGATTTGAGTGGGAGGAATATCCATCTTTTTGTGAACATTAGTATCACCAATGGATTGCGTAAAGTCGCAGTTCGCTGAAGGCTGTAATGTCGGAGACGGCACGTGCTCATCGGTGTCTAGGAACCTTGGGTGCTTATTAAGTTTTCGACGGTAGTGATTTTGGCGCAAAAATAAGACTTTCGCAGGAGGTTTTACGTTTACTTGATTTCTTGTTTTTGCCGGCAGAGAGGCGTCGTTCAAATGGACGATTACGCTCAACGAAGAATGTTAGACGAGCGTGGTTGAGAAGAAAAACAGAAAAACTTAACGTAATATTATATTCGGATGAAACTACCCTACTTAGGAGAGTTTGTTTTCTTTGTTGTTAGATAGATAAAAAAAAAGATATCAAGTTCTGAAAGGCAAGCATTGAGTGCTGAAAGGGACGATAGGTTATTCATATAGCCATGATTATTCATATATAGTGGTACCTCGACTTACGAGTTTAATTCGTTCCATGACTTAGCTCGTAACTCGAAATACTCGTATCTCGAGTCAATTTCCCCCATTGAAATGAATGGAAATGTCATTAATTCGTTCCGGGCTCCCCCTCCCCCCCCAAAAAAAAAACACATGTTACATGTTTTTTTGGTTACACGTTTTTAAATAAGAAAAACGTGCTTATAAACGACGAACGTTGTATAAAAACGCAATACAATAGAATGTACTGCAATAAATTTGTTTTATTAAGTGTAATGTACAACATTTACCTTGGAGATAAGACTTGAAGATGCTGATGGAAGAGGAGGAGAAAGGTTGAACTGAAAAATTAAATCTTATTCGTGGATTTTTGATCTTTACGCCCCGCTTTCCTGACTTTCGATTTTATTACCAGTTACTTTCTTAAAGTGAACGAGTCAGACACGGAAACTGGGCGATTGTTGCATCGTTCACTGTGGCTGTAATGTCCAGATTCTTCTTTCTGAGAATCCGAAGAACGTTTTCTCAGAATCCAATCTCTCTGTTTAAGACTGGATAGTAGTCTCAGAATAGTATTATACAATTGTACAATAATTGTACATAAAAGTTGTAAATATTATATGCTTCTTGTGTTTTCATATGATGAGTACGGAACACGGCATTCGCTGCTCAAACTACCGGTGGGATATCTGAAGCTTGCTCGTAATCCGAATTTCACCTCTTAACTCGAAGCAAAAAATCTACCGAGAGAATGCTCGTATCTTGAAAAACTTGTAAGTCGAGACACTCGTAAGTCGAGGTACCACTGTATCACATATCCATCCACAATTATTCATATATCCACGAGGGTTATTAAACTATTATGGATATATGAATAATTGTGTGACACAGAAATTCACGGAGTTAATAATATTGCAGGTGTAGAAAAATTCAACAGAAATAATCAGTAATTGAAATAGTAACTGAATTTGACTACATAACTGAAATGCAATCAATCTGTGGTAATTTTGACATCCATCCGTGTACAGACCCAAAATAAATAAAGGATTTTTTTTTAAAGACGTTTAATTTTAGTGGTTTTAATTACAGGCTCTTTTTAGGAAATTATTCCAATGATACCGTGATTCATATGCAATGCGAATGCTTGTTATCTAATGAAGAAAGGGGATTGTTAATGAAATGGATATAATGAAACAAACGAAATTGCCTTTTACAGGCCCAAATGGTTGCCCATCCCCTTTTTGTTCTATGCTCTGTACCAGTGGACCACTTTCCTATGCCTTAATGCGGTAATTTTGTCGTATATTTTATTCTAAATTTTTTATTTTAGAAATTTTTCTCATTCGTCCCTTTTAAAATAGGTAATTGGAGAAGATCGTTACGAGGCGTAATGGTGCACATTTGTCTAAAATTCAGAGGGTCTCAGTTTGGATTTCTGGACTATCCCCTTGCATTTTAATTTTAAAAAAATGAGGAAACTCCAAAAATACGAATTGCAGTAAATTTTATATGTAGAATACCGCCAAAAACAGCAGGTTTTATATTTATGAATCTTTCATCACTTCTCTATGCTTTTATAAGGCTTATTTTGTCCATTTAGAACTGAAATCTTTTGTGTAAAATATAGAATCATAGCCAAAAAGAGAGAAATAACACAGGCCTACGATGAAAAAACTTTTTGAACAAATTTGCTTTATTCTTGTGGTTCATAGTGTGCTGAAACCGAATATGCCAAAGAAAAAGCCGTATCACCCACCATTTTTTCACATTTCAACACTCAATATTTAAAGAAATGACATTTTTAGCGAATTCAACGCCATAAGCTAACCGACAGCAACGTGGATCTACCAAATTCCCATGCTTTTTATGTCAATGGGATGGTAGGGCGAGAGATCAACACTGGTCCAGAAAAATCTCCCCTGCAAGAAAATCTTTAAAGCCTGAAGAGAAGAACATTCTGCGCAAGAACCTCGTGGACCCGGAAAACATTCTGCTGCTGCACATAAAATTAGACCCATTGAAACAGTTTGTGAAAGCCTTTCCCAAAGATGGAGAATGTTTCAAGTATCTCTGCGAGGAGTTTCCTCATCTATCAGAAGCAAAGTTGGAAGAAGGCATGTTTGTTGGACCTGACATCCAAAAAATGATGTTCGATCCCAACTTTGAGTCAAAAATGACTTTAAAAGAGAGGAAGGCTTTGGTATCATTCAAGCAGATTGTGACCAAGTTCTTGGGCAACAAAAAGGACCCACATTACATTTCTATTGTAGCCAACATGCTGGAAAATTTTAAAAAGTTAGGCTGTTTGATGAGCCTCAAGATTCAGTTTTTGAACAGTTACCTTGATTTTTTCCCAGATAATTTGGGTGATGTTAGTGAGGATCAAGGTGAGCGGATTCATCAAGATATTAAATTGAGGGAAAGACGGTATCAGGGCCGCTGGAATACCAATATGATGTGAGACTACTGTTGGTCACTTTGCCGAGAAGTTGAGCAAGCGATTCACAGGCGAAAAAACAATATCAGGAGTTTTAAGGAGAAGAGGGAAAGGAAATATAAGGCAAAGCTAACATAAAATCTATGTAATAAAAAGGTATTTTCATGTTTATACTTGAATAAAAGTTTGTTCACATTGTAACATTTATTTATTTTCATTTTCTATGGTATGTTCGGCGAATTTTCTAGTTTCCGACGAAGTCAAATTGTGACGAAACTGTGGGTGATAGAAAAAAACTGATGTTAGATACGGATTCAGCACCAAAAATTACATAAGAATCAGCTATTAACGTTAAAAAAGTTTTCAAAAAGTCCTTTTTCGTTGGCTACACATTTCTTGGTGGACTCTTCAATGGTTACACATTTCTTGGTTCTAGCAAGAAAAGTGTGATTATACAGTTAGTGTAATGATATAATAATTAAAAATTTTTTAATTTTGTTAATTCATCAGTTATAAATTTTATTTGAAGTGATATTGTATTCAATTGAGAATATTGAAAGCTTGGACAAACATTACTGGTTAAAATAAGTAACGTTTAATCTTAAATATTTCTTAATTAATTTTAGCTTTCTTCTCTCATGTGAAGCAGTAGATACAGGAGCTGTAAGAAATATCCAGAGAGAAATATTTATGTCTGTTGTGACTCATCAAAGTCCCAAATATATATAACCTATAGTGTGTCAATCAAAACAGAGTTTTTAATCGTTTCTATTAATGGCAATGTTTGAAATTCAAAACCTGAAGGTAAAGTTGTATGTATATAAATAAATAAAGGGATTCAATAAATTCATACTAAGAAGATGTAAATACATATCTTTCTGGAGAACTTTTATACACCTATAACGTAAATAAAATCAAACCTGCTACCCAGAAGAAATATATGATTCAATAAAACAGTTGTTACCCATCTATTTCAAAAATTGCAATTTTGTCTAGCACAGGGTTCATTGGAACACAAGACCCTAATTCAACACCGAAGACATTTCGTATGAATCTAATACATTTCAAAACTTTAAATAAACGTCTAAAGTTTGATCCCTGATTTGGAGCATTAATCAATTTTATATTTTTTTATCTGTTCTGGTTCTTCCCCACCCCCTCTTTTGTCCTATGTCCTGTGCCTGTATGTAACTTTCCTATGCCTTAAATACGGAAATTTTGTCGTGCTTTTTATTACAAAATATTTAGTTTTGAAATTTTTCCTTTTGTCCCTTTTGAAATAGCTAATTGCAGAAGATTGTTACAAGGCGTAATGATGCACATTTGTCTAAAATATAGAGTGTCTCCGTTTGGATTTCTGGACTATCCCCTTGCATTTTAATTGAAAAAAAATGATGAAACTCCAAGAATAAGAATTTCAGTTAATTGTATACGTAGAATATCGCTAAAAATAGCGGGTTTTATATTTATGAATCTTTCCTCACCTCTCTAGGCTTTTAAAAAGTTTGTTTTTATGAGCTGAAACAACTGTTTCAAACACTTTCCCCGAAAACATTTTGATGAAAGTGTTCCCTAATTCGACATTTGATCTATTTGGCTGATACACTAAATATGCTTCCTGAAAATTGGTGCAACCGTATTGGAGCATATTTTTCTGTATATCCAATCAGACAAATCTTTACAAATAATCCTTTCACTATATTTCTAAGGGAACCACCTCTGAATATTATGGAAGTACCATAATTATTCATATCTCCGCGAATGATATGAGTCTCACTGAAAGATTACCTATCTTTTTTCCTCGTAACTATAATTTAGATACGTTTTTTCCGTCTTCATAAAGCAGCCGAGGCACTAACGGATTGGTTAATTATTTTAAATGTTATTCAAGCGTGGTGTTTACTCTGTTGTTTTTCTCTCTGGTTTTTCTTTTTCGTATAAAGTATCATATATTATGGGTAAGCTAGCATTCATCTTTCGCTTAAAGAGACACCAATTTGAATTACAGAGAGACATGCTCCATCGGAGTTTTGCTTAATAGATTCTGTAATTTTAAAAGTTCTCTTCTCGTCTCGTTAAGTAGGTGTTCAACTGCATATGAAACCTATAGTTGGGAATAAAGGGAAGAAAGCGAAGGATTTAGGGAGATTATCCGGGTTTAAAAGAGTGAAAACGGGGCCAGCATTCGTTACACTCGTAGTAATTATTTCGCTTTTGACACATCCGCTCAGCATTTTTATGACAGAAAAAGCATGGAAAAGGACCACTAGCTTTTTTGCCTTTTGTAATTATTTCCCCGGAGACAGTTTGACACTCGGCCAGATTAAAAGTTAGAAAAATTTTCATCGGAATGCTACTTGCTATGTCATGCATATTACACGAATCACATGCCAACAAATACTTAAGGGATGATTCAGAAGCCAATAGATTTTTGTCAATATTTTCATTGTTGAAAAATCATAAAATTTAGCTATGACTCAAGTATAAACAATGAATACGCATTTTTAAAAATATAATATGCTTTACAAAGCATTAAATAATATACGAATAAATAAGTTTTAAAGCTTACAACTCACATTTGAGACCGTTTGATTTTAAGCTCTACTTAAACTTACCATCATGCTGTTTATATGTTATTAGTTGATGTGTATGTATCGGGTAAGATATATTTTGCTTATATGTTGTCTATGATTTCATCAAAGATAATTAATTAGGAATTTTAAAGTATCATTTAACAAACATTAAGAGAGAAAAAATCAAATGACGTTAAACTGTTCTTTAGCACACATGGAGAGAGTTAGAGGGGTAATTCATGCAAAGGCAGGTCTTCAGTGTGCACAACAGTTATGGACCTAGGTTTCCCCTTTTAGTTTTTGAAGCATATGTATGAAAAATCTGTTAAGGTTTTTAGCTTAGTTCCCATGCTTTTAATGGAACTCAGGAAAAATAAGAGAAACTTTGGTAACCTAACGTTGTAATTTAAGGAAATTATGATATTTTTATGCATGAAAAGAGTGATTTTTATCATTGTATATTTTTAATGCTTATATTTAGAACAATGTGCCTGTATTAACTTCATAAGAATAATAAGATAATTGGGGTAATCTTCCTCTCCTTAGATAACAACTAGTTTCCCAGGCTAACTTAACTGTCTTTCTAAATATTATAACATCTAATCTCTTTAAAATATCAATTCAATGTACGCCACACATTGCGTCACAAGGACACATAGGGGTTGACAGACCCGGAGCCTCAAAAGAACAGCCTTGAAAGTTGAACATCGCCTTATCATTTGATTCTATTTCTAGAGTATTCCTTTCCTTAAATAGCTCGGAAGTGGTAGATAACATTCAAATTATTATTCCAAAAAGATGTATCCTTCATGAAATTTTCTCCTAGGTTCCACACTTTGGACAGTTGAACCACGCTCCGTTGGTCTGTGACCAGAGTTTGTATTCCGTACGCTATCACATGGACACTAAAACAATCGCTATTAACCCCCTAAAAATAGCTCTTTTCTCATCGTTTAAATCTATCATCTGGCTTTTATCAGATTTTGTTCCCGAAACAGAAGCTAGGATACCTTGACATAGACCTTCCTTGGCAGGATCTTGCCATGATTTTATTTACATTTTGGGTAATTACTCTGATTTATACAATATGTTTCAAACATACACTTTCCGTTCTCCCCCCTTTTCACTCGTGGAATCAATCATCCATTTGGATTTAACGTTTGCATTCAAAGATAAGATACCTATATGCAAAATATCACATGCGAAAGAGGATACAGGGGTTTGTGATTATTTTTTGTACACGTGTGAGATTTCACTGTAGCCGCATAAGTATCAGTAAGAAGAAAGATACGGTGTAAGTTTGCATTAAAAAGATTTAAAAATAGAATTTTGAATACCTAATAGAATGTAGATATTCAGTATGGAACATAGGCCTAAGTTCGTAACTATGATATCTAGTGACGCATTAAGGATTTTATTTCCTTTGCTTTTCCTTCAAAAGTTGTGTTTATGCGTGGAAGAAAAGATGTATAAATATGCAAAAACATTCAGTACCTCATTGTTTACACGGCTAGTTTTATTTACTTGTAATCTTTTCTGTTCAAATAATTTTCTTGTTACATAAGTATGGTTGACGACATGGTTTTTACATTCAAGTGTTAACATTTTCCGAATGTTTTTACATAACATAAAAATGTGAGCGATTGATTACGAATTAACGGTAATTTATACAAATGAAATCTTCGTTTTACTCCTTCCTATGTAGTAGTATATTAAGCCCTCGTGTTTCAAACCGTAGCGCTTTAAACAAATAAACTTTCCTGGATGGGGAAAACTTTGAGTATGTCGTACAGAGAAACACGAATAGTATATAAGGAGTGTTCAAAAAGTAACGGGGCAGCATCGATTAATATAAAAACATATTTTACTGCTCTTCGTGTTTTAATATTCACCACGAATTGTCGTAAAATATAACGGTATATGACAGAAAAAGCAGTCTGAAAAGCAGATTTTTAGTAATGCAGTATCACTTAAAGTAGGCTTAAGGACATAGTTGTTTGACATACCCAACCCGAATCAGAGACAACAAGAATGTCAGCAATAAAATTTAGCGTTCACTTGGTAAAAACCATTGAAGAAACTTTCTAACTGATATGAAAGGTATATATATGGAGGAATTTTTCCCAATCATGGGTTTCTGGATGGATTAAAAAAATAACAAGCCGAGAGGAGAGCTTATGATATGCATCATCTTCTGAACGATCTTCTGTGTTTATAATCAAGGTCACAACTAACTCGACTGAAACAAATCATGCAAATATTACTTATAAGCATCAAAAAGATATCTGACGCTATGCATGTACCCATGAGGTCAGTAGACGACTTTCTGAGAAACTACCATGGATTCTGTAGTTGTCTTAAAAGCCCTCAAGTACACCGATGGAAAAAGATTCTGAACAAAGTTGATGACCCCGTACGTCATGAAATGATAGGCCAAAAAGCTTTGAAGATTTGGTAACTGGATGTAAGTCACATCCATCTTACTTTACCTTTCGAACAGTACCTTTTCCCTTCTCTCTCATGTTAAGAAACAATTGCGCTGACGAATGTTTCTTATAGATTCTAGGGGGGGGGGGGGAATGATACTGTGTGTGCTGCCTAAGCAATTAGATGAACGTTTCGAATATACTTCTCAGGAAGGATAAAACATTAGTATCAATGTATCCAAAGGCATAAAGAGTATTTAAAAGTATCTTAACAGTTATTTGTGTGTCTGTTGTGCCTATTGTGTAAAGTGACGTTAGTTTTGGAATGACCCTCGCATTATTCTCAGAAAGGGCTAAAACTCATGAATTTTAGCACTTGCTAATTTCTTACACGATAACATCTAAGCAATTTCTTACCCAAGGCAGACTTTATAATAAGTGGCCTTGTAATAAGTGGGAATCTTTACGACCATTATTATTATTTTCACGACTATATTGTACTTTATTTAATAATAATTTGTTGAAGGTAGTGTTTTAGTAAATCTACTGCCTCATGGGAATACTAAATTTATGTATGGAGACAGTTTAATTTTGGATGCTTAAAGGTTCAGACATGGTTGTTGTTCATACCCAAGTAGCATATTTCATAGGAAGTAGAGAATGTTATTAGATACAAATTATATATTAAAGATAAATTTTTGTAAGATCAGAATTTGATGTGACCAAAAGACGTGTTAGGAGAATGAATAATATAACAGGAAATTTATCCCTTATGATAAAACAAAGGGAAAATGATGGGCATAATAACTGAAAAATGTGAAAAGGCAGGGTCTTTTTTATAATTAAAGAACATATTTGTCTTCTATTGGTGCAATTAAGGTTGTAACTAGGCTTCCAAAGACTCACTGATAAATTTAACTTTAAAATGTAACTCTAATTCAATATAAAGTTTTAGGATTGCAATTCTTCAAATTGGTTAATTTTCCTACTTTTATATTAATAATTCTGCCCTTAAAAGGATAACCAACAACCTCTTTTCCTTTTGGAGGTAATTCTTCAAGATGTTACAGATCCCTGATATTAAGTACAATAGAAATAATTTACTTAAAAATTCCACCCTATTTTTTTATTGACATGTCGTCAAATAAGAAATTTCAATTTGCAATAAAGTTGCTTTCTAAGAGTAAGTATAGTATTTAAACAAAGCGATCTGAAAAGGAGAAGAAATCTTCTGTTTATTTCAGATTCCATTTCCTTTATTAAATCTATAATATAAGAAAAACTTTCCCATGTCGTAATTTAAACATAAAGCATTTATAGCCAGCGAATCACATTAAAACTTGTGCCGTTTGATTCCAATTCAGAGGAGAGATTTAGAGATCCGTATCGAAATTATTAATCATCAATCGAATCGGGTTTCATTAACATTCCCTGTCACCGGTTACAAAACCGTTAACTCTGCGCGCGATAAAGAACAAGAAGACGTCGGTCTTCAATGACATTGATTAAAGGGTTCATTAAAACTAACAGATGCAAGCTGAAGCAAAGAGGTTATCTGTCTCGCCCGTGAATGTTGTCGCGCAGCTCGCAGATTAAGATAAATGACCCGATATCATCTGAACACAGAGAGAAAACCGATTTAAAACTTCTTCAGTCTCGACTGTTACCTGGGTTGAAAGTCGCACGTGGAAGTCACAACAAGGACGGCCACGTGTGGCATCATCAGGATGGCCACGGGTAATGAATTGTCCAGTTTTATTGCTTCTATTTTTAGATAACTCAAAAATATTACAGGCGGAACGGAAGCCGCCATACACGTGGAGTATACGGTTGAGTGTTTCTTCCTGAGATACAATGTTGCGGGCTTGTTTGCATTAGCTGATGCATACAATTCTGAGTTTCATTATGAATATCAATATAGTCGTGATCAGATATTAGTGTACCCCACGTGTATTATATAAATAAGCAACGGTGGTGGATCACTGACCGTGAGAAACAGGTACAGTACTTACACAAGTATGTGGAAATGCCTGATATTGAATAGACCATGTTAATAGACAGCATGTTTTCAAAATTACATCAATTGCAAACATTTTATACACAAGAATTACCTATGATAAATATTAAGTAGCATTGATCTCACGGAGATGTTAGAGTTCAAGATATCGAAATGGGAGTTACTAAATGGCCATCACTTCCTCAGGTAACTACCATGAGAGTATTACGGTGAGTCGAGAAGGAAGCAAGAACCAAAACACCAATTTTAGAGCGTTTGAGATGGATGCATAATTTGTAATCGAGGAAAGCATCTAAAGAGGAAAATACACCTTGTTAATTCCTGAGAATTATTTTCCTCGATTGATTGTTTACTGAACAAAATACATAAACAATTAGCACAGTTCGACGCCTTTCGTGTACATAGAACAGAGTAATAAATATTCAGATTTATGAAATTGCATTGGGAAAAATTAAGTTCACCTTTCTTTTGACACAAATACCTTTTTTAGGTCGATAGAAAACTTGCATTCCAAGTGCTTGATGGATTTAACTATATATTTTCATTAGATGGACCATAAAGCCCATAACAACCGTAATTTTTAATATGATTGTTAGTGATTTGTGTTTACGCTTTGAACAAAGACATGGGAATGCTGAGATAGCTAAAAAGATCAAAATACCCGCAAACGCGGATATTCATGCTTGCTATATTCATGTTCAGGTAAATGTATATTTATTAAATTAAGAAGGATATATATTGTTTTTTAAATGGTAAGGAAAATCAAACGAGGAAGAATTGGAGTTTAATATAAATAGTTGCATAGTTGGGTGCAGATCGCAGTCCTTTCCCGTGTAAGAAAAAAAATACAGTGGAGCCCCGTTATAGTGAACTCGGTATATAACGAACTCACGGATATAGCGAACGAAAATTTAGGTCTCGCCATTTTCCTATAATACACAATTTAATTAGTATTGTGTCAGTGTAATGTAATCGATTTTAGTCGATTTAATTCATTAATGATCATTTTTAATAGATTTTATCATTTTTTAATACATCATTATTGAATACACATTACAACCAGTGAGTTATACATTTTGTGAACTCTAACCTTTTTCTTAACGGTAATAATCCTAATCTTAACGGTAATAACGGTCCGGATATAGCGGGCTGCCGGATAAAGCGAACAAAACCTTTGGTACCTTGAAGTTCGATATAACGGGGTTTGACTGTAGAAAAAATTAAAATATAAAACCAAAACGAGAAGGCAAACCTGGTTTTCTGTTCCAAGTTTACATAGGTTACCCATTACAGATAGTATACAAAGAGATACTTATATATAGTTATACATAGAGCTAATTTTAACTGTCTTATAAAAAAAATCGCAATCACCTGCATTAATTCATAGGTGTATATATATACGTATGTATATGCATATATATATATGCATGTCTAAATTTTAAAAAATGCTTTTTTATCTATGAACGAAAATAGATATTTTAAGAACAATAGCAAATCAATTCGATATATTATCAAGTTATTTTTTATTTCGTTTACATTGCTATACTCGATTGTATAACGGTAAAATATTTCATGACCCCTTTAATTTTCTGTTTGATAACTGCATTGCATGATGCAAAATCAGAATTGTTAGCTGTGTGTTCTAAATGACGTGAATTGATAAAGGAAGAATGAATTTCGTCGATTTGCTATGGTATGTTGATAAGGTCCTATAGAAACACGTCTTTAGAAACAACTATAATTTACAAATTGCCTTTTTATGAATTATTCGGGCTTTTTAATAGGAACATATCTGACAGTTCCAAACATAATAAAATGTTTTAAAATTTGCTGTACTGAAATTTAGCCCTTTGGACATCGTTAAAATATTTATTTTTCCGACAAACGTTTCCTCAAGTCCTTATAAAAAATCAATTGCGCTTATCTTCCCGAAGGAAAAAAATATATATTTTGAAAAGATTACGATTTAAAATCATTTTAGAAATGCATCTTCCAGATTTGGTCATCAAATATGCATATCATACCAAAAAATATTTTGAGTAGTTTGGAATATATAACCTAACATGAGAATTGTACGGACACATTTAACGGGAACATTATTGAAATATTTACTTTAATAGAAAGACCTCTTTTGTTGTAGTAGCCGTTTAATCCCCTGATGCTCGGACTGTGATCCGCCCTCTTACCGCAAACAGCCGAGGGTAGCAATAAATAACGCGGGAGAAAAAGTACCTGCATTTTATTCGACTAATATTAATTTCATCATTAGTAATGCAGTGTTTGTCAACCCGTTACGTAGCACCAAATCACTTTTCAATACGGGTAAGAGTTGTCGAGTCGACTGGCATTTGCTCTTGCAGATGTTACAATTTTTTGCTTCTTTTACATTACTTACAACAACAAAGATATCTTAATGAAAGGATTTTATATATGAAAAGAATTATCTTTCCAACTTTTTTTTTTTTTGCGTGTGAGGGTGTATAATAATTGTAGGGGAGACCGGGCCTTGTTGGCTAATTTTTTTCTTCAATATTTAATTTTTTTTTTTAGTTTGAACAATCAGCACATCTCGAAGCATAACCACGTATGAGAAAATTTGAAAAATATTATTTCATAGTTTCTATATGAAGCTAAGCAGGACATCAAGTCACTGGGCCAACCTGCCCCATTCAATGGGGCAGGTTGGACCTCTAAGTTTATTTGATTTGCGGATGAAAAAGCACATAAAATATCAAATGAAATTTTAATTTGGTATATAAAAGACACAACGGATAAGAAAAGATATTTTGTCCAACTTAACTACTGTCTTCATCGATCTTTCTCATCATCCCAATGAATGCAAACACAAAATATCCTGTCCCCATCAGTGACACATGATTAATGTGCCCAACGTTTGCACCTGGTACATTGAATCCACTCTTCCCCTGATTTATTGACAATTTTATTGACTTTTATAGGCTTATGAATGTAGAAAACAAACTCTTGGGCTGCGGAATATCTTTGCCCGCTGGGCCAACATGCCCGGAATGAAATGGGCCAACTTGCCTCTTATCACCATTTTGGTTGTATGAAATATTCTGCTAATATTTTTTCAAATTGGTAGGTAGAAAATAAGCTCTGAACAACAATCCTTTTGATTGTTGTTCACCTAAGTGAAACTTTAATTTAGAAACAAATCAGAAACGATTATTTATAAGTGCCAACAAAAAACTTACCTCAGTAAAAATGAAGTAGTAAATTTGAAGTGGCTTTCGTTTGATTGCTTCTTCGCTGCTGACGTTGTTATGGGTGAAGGGAAAGATAAGACACAAATCGCATAGCTAGTAAAGCAATCTACCGGATAGTTTGAAAAATATCGCGGATGGGCCAACAAGCCCCTATGGCCAACATGCCCCGGTCTCCCCTAATATCCAGAAATAAGGAAAGATAAGCCTTTTTTGTTTGAACATCGAGTTTAGTTATCTGGGTGCTGGAGCGCTGAAGTCACGCTTGAGATTTTGCTGCACGAGGCCTAAACAGACCATTAGAATAAATTTTTTGCATTGATGCATATTATGCATATTACTGTGTTTAATTTTAAGCTGGGTTACAACTGGTTCGTAACTGGGATTATACTATCTAGATTCCTTGATACTAGGTAGCAACGATGGGTGTCACTTATTTGGAGCTTCCACATTAAACTTTCACACAGAAGTCCCCACGTGTAGAGGTCATGTCCTCAGGACTTGTGCCTGACTCGTTGAAAATTAATCCTGTATGTAAAATAGCTTTTCTAAAGAGACAGCATATTGATCTCGTTGTCTTACACCTTTAAGAGGATGGTAAATTTTCAAATTACCGAAAATTGAACTAAAATTAGAATTTTTTTTAAAAATTTATAAACTATGTAAATGTTGGGAAAAATGTATTTAAAATGTGTAGTGAAAAATAAAAATAAAACTTGGTGGCTTTAGAAAAGTAAGTATTAAAGGTAGGGGGAAAAAACATCTTTTAAATGGCTTTTTCTCAAAATGAGTAATTTGCAGTTTTGCAGGTCTGAAATTCCCCTTGCGTCATAATTTTTCACGAAATTTTATAAAATTTATAATTAAGACCTCTGTAATACATCAAAATAAAGTTATGTCCATTTTATTTTTCGGCATCATTCAGGTTATCAAAGTTTAACTTAAGGCTGCTATGTACTAAGAAAAAATCGTATTTCCCTTTTCCTCTTCTTGCAGACTCTTGTCGTGGGAGGAGTCCAGTTGACAGTTTGAGAATTCCACGCCCCTTAGGATTGACATTTTGAGGAATTGTAATGGCTCTCTCTCTATAGGGGGGGGGGGTTAAGCACTGCCCCAAAATTTTTTATTTGAAATATACTTTTGTCAACTATTTACAGGTACATAAATGCTGATAATCAAATTGGTGTTCTCAGATAGCCTGAACTTTTTTTCTTCAAAGCGCTACAGGATTCATTTTATAAATTTCGTCCACCGAAGGAATTTATGAGCGTTTAAAACACACTATACGAGATTTTTCCCCGAATAATTTAAATTTTAAAATATTAATTGCATTTTAAAAAAAAAACCCGAAAGATGTACACACATGTAAAATTTCTCTTTCTATGACGGAGTACAATTTTTAAAAAAAATCTTTGAATCCAAGTCGGCAATCCGTGGATAAATTTTCTCCATAGGTTAGCATTGAAGTGAGAGAATCCAATCGGGTTAGTACATAGCAGCCTTAAGTGTGGAAAATTACAAAAATTTCACGAAAATTCAAATTATAAGCATAAAAATATTTCCTAAAAGTTAACTATTCAACGGAAGAACAAAGTAATAAATAACTCTGTACAAAAGGCATTTATAAGCAATATAAATGCAAAATTAAGGGGGAAAGTTTAAAATTGGATCGCTAGGAGCATTTAAAAAAATTAATTTCAATTTTTAAAATATAAATTTTTTTAATTTTTATAAAATTTTATAAGATTTTAATATAGTTATACTTTAATTAATCTTTAGCTTACGGGTTTCATTTTTCCGATTCCCTCTTTAGAACAGGAAATTTCCTACCCCTCTGTAACAACGGCCATTAAGGGGGTTTTATATATATATATATATATTCATTCTTGGGATACAAGCTATCTCACTCCGTAAGAAAAAGTTTAATATATACGCAAAATTTCATATCTCTTAGGTAAAAATTTCAAAAATCGATTCGTAATGTCCACCATCCCCTTAAGAGGAAGGAATTACTAACTACTGTAAACAGGTTTCTTTTGATATGGCCTTTTAATGTAATAAATCAATAAGTTGCATTTTCCCTTTAGCATCGAGTCGCCCTCAATGTCTTATCAATCTGAATAATTTTATTTGATTACTTAGAAGTAGACATATCCATACAGCCTGCATTTCCTGCAGCATTTTGATACTCTATTTGAATTTGATCATTATAAATCTCTGCCTAAGGCGCTTCTGTTACAGAAGTTAAACATGCTTTATAATGGCCCTGAATTTGATTCTAAACTCATAACTGGACTCATAACTGGAAACATCTGCATTATTTTTTTATAATTAATATCTAGTCATATATGACTTAGTATAACTTAGAAAACCAAGCCATCAAATCCACCGTTAGTTTTGCTACGAAACTATCAAGAAAATTATTACTTAGGCGATATACGATCAAAGATAAATGCTTCTAATCTAACAGTGAAAGCGAACTGATTGCTGTTTCCGCTCATAAGAACACACTGTGAAAAAACTTGAAAATGCTTTTTGATTTCTATAATATCACTTAGTAGTTCCCCATTAAAATCCCATTTCATTGATCTAACTCTCTTCAAACGAATCATGTATGTTATTGAAGGACATAAATTGGCCCTAGACTAACAGAGGTCATCCTCAAACTCATAACTGAAAACATCTGCATTATTTTTTATAATTAATAACTAGTCATATATTTATATGACTTAGTATAACTTAGAAAACCAAGCCATCGAATCCACCGTTAGTTTTGCTACGAAACTATCAAGAAATTTATTACTTAGGCGATATACCATCAAAGATAAGTGCTTCCAATCTAACAGTGAAAGCGAACTGATTGCTGTTTCCGCTCATAAGAGCACACTGTGAAAAAATTTGAAAATGCTTTTTGATTTCTATAATATCACTTAGTAGTTCCCCATTAAAATCCCATTTCATTGATCTAACTCTCTTCAAACGAATCATGTATGTTATTGAAGGACATAAATTGGCCCTAGACTAACAGAGGTCATCCTCAAACTCATAACTGAAAACATCTGCATTATTTTTTATAATTAATAACTAGTCATATATTTATATGACTTAGTATAACTTAGAAAACCAAGCCATCGAATCCACCGTTAGTTTTGCTACGAAACTATCAAGAAATTTATTACTTAGGCGATATACCATCAAAGATAAGTGCTTCCAATCTAACAGTGAAAGCGAACTGATTGCTGTTTCCGCTCATAAGAGCATACTGTGAAAAAATTTGAAAATGCTTTTTGATTTCTATAATATCACTTAGTAGTTCCCCATTAAAATCCCATTTCATTGATCTAACTCTCTTCAAAGGAATCATGTATGTTATTGAAGGACATAAATTGGCCCTAGGCTAATAGAGGTCATCCTCAAACTCATAACTGAAAACATCTGCATTATTTTTTATAATTAATAACTAGTCATATATTTATATGACTTAGTATAACTTAGAAAACCAAGCTATCGAATCCACCGTTAGTTTTGCTACGAAACTATCAAGAAATTTATTACTTAGGCGATACACGATCAAAGATAAGTGCTTCTAATCTAACAGTGAAAGCGAACTGATTGCTGTTTCCGCTCATAAGAACACACTGTGAAAAAACTTGAAAATGCTTTTTGATTTCTATAATATCACTTAGTAGTTCCCCATTAAAATCCCATTTCATTGATCTAACTCTCTTCAAACGAATCATGTATGTTATTGAAGGACATAAATTGGCCCTAGACTAACAGAGGTCATCCTCAAACTCATAACTGAAAACATCTGCATTATTTTTTATAATTAATAACTAGTCATATATTTATATGACTTAGTATAACTTAGAAAACCAAGCCATCGAATCCACCGTTAGTTTTGCTACGAAACTATCAAGAAATTTATTACTTAGGCGATATACCATCAAAGATAAGTGCTTCCAATCTAACAGTGAAAGCGAACTGATTGCTGTTTCCGCTCATAAGAGCACACTGTGAAAAAATTTGAAAATGCTTTTTGATTTCTATAATATCACTTAGTAGTTCCCCATTAAAATCCCATTTCATTGATCTAACTCTCTTCAAACGAATCATGTATGTTATTGAAGGACATAAATTGGCCCTAGACTAACAGAGGTCATCCTCAAACTCATAACTGAAAACATCTGCATTATTTTTTATAATTAATAACTAGTCATATATTTATATGACTTAGTATAACTTAGAAAACCAAGCCATCGAATCCACCGTTAGTTTTGCTACGAAACTATCAAGAAATTTATTACTTAGGCGATATACCATCAAAGATAAGTGCTTCCAATCTAACAGTGAAAGCGAACTGATTGCTGTTTCCGCTCATAAGAGCATACTGTGAAAAAATTTGAAAATGCTTTTTGATTTCTATAATATCACTTAGTAGTTCCCCATTAAAATCCCATTTCATTGATCTAACTCTCTTCAAAGGAATCATGTATGTTATTGAAGGACATAAATTGGCCCTAGGCTAATAGAGGTCATCCTCAAACTCATAACTGAAAACATCTGCATTATTTTTTATAATTAATAACTAGTCATATATTTATATGACTTAGTATAACTTAGAAAACCAAGCTATCGAATCCACCGTTAGTTTTGCTACGAAACTATCAAGAAATTTATTACTTAGGCGATACACGATCAAAGATAAGTGCTTCTAATCTAACAGTGAAAGCGAACTGATTGCTGTTTCCGCTCATAAGAACACACTGTGAAAAAATTTGAAAATGCTTTTTGATTTCTATAATATCACTTAGTAGTTCCCCATTAAAATCCCATTTCATTGATCTAACTCTCTTCAAACGAATCATGTATGTTATTGAAGGACATAAATTGGCCCTAGGCTAATAGAGGTTATCCTCAAACTCATAACTGAAAACATCTGCATTATTTTTTATAATTAATAACTAGTCATATATTTATATGACTTAGTATAACTTAGAAAACCAAGACATCGAATCCACCGTTAGTTTTGCTACGAAACTATCAAGAAATTTATTACTTAGGTGATTACTGAAGAAATAAAAAAAAAAAAATCAATTCGTTTTGCATTTGTCCAAACAAAGGTGAAAGCTCTTTAAACTGAAAAAAATAACGGATTTGCATGTGTTGGCCAAGATCATTTTTATTTCGTAAAATTTGCAGTAGGCAGTCAACCTCTGTCGCCTTTTTAGTGTCCTGAAGAACACGTAACTTCTGTTTTGACTAATTAAGCCGCGATAACGGTCGGTAGTGTGTCTTGTTTTGTTCTACTCGATGCTTATCAGATAAACGAAGAAATCCTCGATCAGCCATGCGTTCATTCTTTATGCGAAATGCATACGGTATAAGGAGGGAAATATTTTAGTAGTAAATACTGTGAAAGGGCTTTATTCTGTTTTTAGATATTTTGCGAATAAAAATCAGATAAAAAGAAATTGTTCCCTATTTTAGAACAAAGTTTTCCAGACAAGGTAAGTTAGTCCCAAAATTCTCATTCTTATTATCTATTCAGTTTTTTGTCTTGCCCTTGTATCCAATAGATTCCACGTAGTAAAAGAAAGAATCCCAATGAATAGGATCCTTTGAAAGGTTTCATTCATCCCTTTTTGTAAGAAATAGGCTATTAACATTTATATCCGAAGAAATATTATGCTAAAATTTTGGTACCGATCACACTTAAATAGCTGTTTTTAATGTCCATTTGAGTACGTCCACTACTTCACATGCATATAAATTATATAACATATCTACAGTTAATTAACATTTATTAATATCTAAGAAAATTATACTTGGTTATATATTTAAGATCTAATTTCTAAGATTTCCGTATGTCTCCGAAACTTTTTCTTGTCTTAAATATATTTTAAATCTGTGGTGCTTTTATTGCAAACAAAGTTGATCAATATATGATACTATAAATTTAAGTAATCTGGAATGCAAAAGCTGATTTAATGCTTTTAAAACTTATTCATTTTCCAAATTTACTCTTTAACATTTGAATTTCGATCTTTTATCTGTCGACCTAAACAAATCATAGGAAGAATTTTAGATTTTTGCCAAACCAGTAAGGTTTTTTTTCATTTGCACTAATCCATATTTAACTTGGGACTTCAGAGAAGGTAAATAGGATAATGCGTATCTTGTAATCTGATTATAACAGCATTTGCATAGTTATTAAATCGGTAGCCTTAGATATGGTCCTGCTACGTCGAATACATAGTGAGTGTTAACAAAAATTAATACCACAGATAACTTATTCATACCTTGTTCGTCTTTGATGGTAATTATGCTTAGGTAAAAGTGTATTTCATTTTACTTCAAATAAATCACGACTGTCTTTCTGGATTATTTCGTATTTCCAACTAACATGACGATAGCTTCTTGTGCATATCAATGTGTAATGCTTAGAGGCAAATGTTGTAATGGTCCAAACTTGCAACATTCCCTTTCACTATTGAAACCCTCTTTCTATACTTTTCCAGAAGATGTTTGGAGCGAGAACAGTTATTGGCTAAGGATTAAGACATCGAGTCAGGGCAGTTGTTGTCTCAACATGGTTAAAATGAATTATTTGACCGATGAAATTTTTTCCTAACACGTACAGACACACACACATATATATATTTATATATATATATATATATAAACTCGTCTATCGATCGTTCCCCCAATCATCGTTCTCCCGTATGTGTTGTCATCCAGTCCCGATGGTAATATTTCTTTGTTATGTTCCTCCCACATCCATACTTTACCCCAATCTACCCTTCTTTGCAACCAGTCTCTTGAGAAACGATAGATCGAGGTTCCAATATACACACACGCATACACACACACACACACACACACACACACATATATATATATATATATATATATATATATATATATATATATATATATATATATATATATATATATATATATATATATATATATAAGCTCTTTGACTTTATGAGAAGCAGTATGAAGTGAAGCATTCTATTTTCTGTGAGAAAAATGTCAGAGCAGCCATGTCTGTCTTCCGTTATACGATCTCGTTTAACTTCTGTACTCCTTCCATGTCATACATTTTTAACTGCGCTTGTAAAATAAAAACGGAAGACGAATCTTGTAAACTCATTCAAATGGTTCGCTAACTGAACGACGATCCCTGACGAAACGTCTGTCTCTCATAATTCGACTTATATCGGACAAATATATATCCCGGAAAATAGCGATTGCTTTTCTTTGTCTTGAAGGAAAATAAGTTGCCGAACTAAGCCTTTTGTAAGGAATAATTTGCGGAAAAAGTCAAAATTTACACTTGAAACGCTTTGAGCTTTTTAACTTTTCCTGTTATACGAAGCACAGGAAAAATAGTGGGATTTTTGAAAGCCGAGGAATTTTATATTTACCAGCTGCTTTGTTAAAGGGCTTAAAACTGATTCCAGACATTTTGTGATGAAAGGTTGGTTTGGTTTCAAGCGCTACGGTCAACTTTTTGCTACACGAGGGCTGATTATACCAGGACATACAGTTTAAGGCCGATTCCGAATGGCTACAAACATCAATTCCAACAGTAGGACTCGAGCCCACAGGATTTGAACCGAATGCCAGCACCCTAGCCATTCGGCCACCACCTGGCTTCGTGATTAAAGGAGAGGAAAATTAGCATTATTCACTTTTTCGTGAATTGTTTGTGTTATTAGGTAGGTTATAAACCCAAAAGTTCCCATGTTTAGCCCCTTATTGATTTCTTCTCGTTGTATTATACAATTTATTTTTCTAAAAGAAAGAGAAAGAACGAAAGACTTACAAAGAGTAAAATTCATCGATAAATAAAATAATCAAAAAACTAAATAAAAATTCAGTTATGGAACTACTTTGATAATTTTTTTTTAGATTTAGCAGAGCAATTTTTCAAAACCTTTTTTTAAAAAAAGGAATAAACTTTTTACAGCAGAATGAGTCCCATATTTCTGATTGTTAAGATTCAAATGGTTTTTAAATAACTGAACAATGGTGCTCTGCATATAACATCAGAGTCGATTATAAGTAAAATGCCCAAGATACGCGTTTAGGGTCTTAAAAAATTTAATTGACCTCTGAAAACCGGGTCCATCACTTTATAAGAAAGAAAATATATAACATCAGAGTCGAATATAAGTAAAATGCCCAAGATACGCGTTTAGGGTCTTAAAAAATTTAATTGACCTCTGAAAACCGGGTCCATCACTTTATAAAAAAGAAAATAGTACGATGATTTAAACTAGCGATTCATCATATTTTCCTTTATAGTGTACACAGATAACGTTAAGTTTACTTACAGGCGGGGAAACTATAAAATCCGAACTTAAAAGATGTAAGGAGCCTCGAATTTTAGATGCAGTTAAGTTGTGTCACCCAATACTGTATTCTAATTGAAATTTTTTTTTGGAAGTCTATGATTAAAGTTCTCAAAGATGTGTAGATTACGCCTGCAACACATTGCAGATTTTTCAGATTCTGTGGAATAATTTTTTTAAAACTGTTCTTGTCGATTTACGTCAATGTGAGATTACAACGAAACACAGATATGTGTTTGATCAATCTTTAAAATGATAATCAGTTTTCCTAAAGATCATAATATCCTAAAATATGTCTTTTCATTTTGCGGAATATAAATTAATTTGACGCTTCATCGTGTACAGCCATCCTAAATAGCTTCCTGACAGGTAGAACTGAGTAGAATTAATTTAGAACGATGATGAATGTGGGGGGTTAAAAGTAATTATATAATTTTATTTGAGCACCTGGTGATAGATTTTGTCCAACATATATCATCTTGTACAGACGGAATGACTGATTGCTCTTTTGAAACTGACGATTTCTTTTTCTTTGCAAAAACATAAGTGAAAATATCGTGAGGAAAGTCACTTAACTACATCGCTAAAATAGCTCCGCTGATAGGATATCGTCCTTGAAGTTCGATATCAGGTTTTATTTTAGGTTCTGACAGCTAGATGGTCATTGTAATACATTCAGTAAACAATGATTTCAACTACATGTTAAAAAAATGGCCCGAGGTAGCCTAGTGATAGCGCGTTGAGCTTTTGGACTGGGGGTGTTCAGTTCGAATCCCGATGAACACCATTAAATACATTTGTGTCTAGGCCGGATATGGTAAAGTTAAATCCGTAGACCGGAAAGACCTCTCATGAGGTCAGTGGGTGGGAGAACTTACGAGCCCTCTAGATGTCGTTCCTGAGGATATTCAGTCAAATTTTGGTGGTCCTAGGGGGTGGTGTTGGTTTATCTCTACGGTGTCTCCATTGAAAACAACCAGCAATTCTCACGGTTTAAGTGCGAATGTCTTCATTGACAAGTGCCCTGCATTGACAAACAACTAAATGTTAAAATCAACTGAGCATTTATATATTTACACATTGACTAATTTAATTTTATCCATTTAGGGGGGAAGGTTTGCTGACTCCCAGAATTTCAACCAATGTCTGTAATTAATGGTGGAAATTTTGAATATGGGAATTATTTAGGTACTTAAACAGTAAATTAGAACTTTCTGAAGGATCAAGTTATATCGTAGAAGAAATTCCTCCATAGCTATAAAAATAATCCCCGTTTTTTACATTTTGTGGAATGTTCACATAGTTTATTATTGTTTATTTATTATTTTTCTTATAACATCTATCCTTTGTAAGATACATCGTTGAACTATTCTTCCAAAAGTTGTCCGACTCCTGAAGCTAAACTTAATTTACCACTGTATAAAATTCTTGTAATTTCATGAATCTTTTCAGTGCTACGATATTTTAAAATTGCAATCAGTATGAACAACAATAAATAATATTCACTTTCTCTGGAGAGTTCTTAAATACAGTTATTAACTTTTACAAAGGGAAAGGGATAGATGTAATTTGAAATTTTTGCTTCTACAGACACAATTCTTTGTCTGAGGAAATTGAGCAAAATTCTTTCATAATTGGATGACCAGCAGTAATAGATTACAGTCAATTTTTACTTTTAGTAATCTTGGTGATAGATTTTATTCTTACGTTCTTCACTTAGAAGTAAAATGTACGTTTGCTTTTAGGAATTCCCCCCCCCCCCAAAAAAAAAAAAAAAGAAAATAAATGAAAAGATATCTAGGTAGCATGATTATTAACTTGAATCAGACATTTTTGTACAGAATGAATGGTTTCATCAGTAACAATTCAATGAAAAGATATCCAGGTAGAATGATCATTAACTTGAATCAGGCATTTTTGTACCGAACGAATGGTTTCATGAGTAATACTTAAGTAAAAAGATATCCAGGTGGCATGATTATTAATTTGAATCAGGCATTTTTGTACAGAACGAATGATTTCATCAGTATTTATCAATGAAAAGATATCCAGGTAGCATGATTATTAACTTGAGTCAGGCATTTTTGTACAGCATGAACGGTTTCATCAGTAGTACATTAATAAAAATGACAATTTTTAAAGATTTTATAAAGCATTTTTTTTCCAAAATTCTTGTTTCTTTAATCTGATATCAAACCAAAAATGTAACGTAAAAAGAGAACAGTTAGATAAAACCTTATATTTGTAATCAATATTTCTAGGGAATGTAATATTTCAAAAAATTATGTTGCTTAATTTCACAGAGTTTAAGCGATATCCTTATTTCGAGACTTCTGCACGTACAGCCATCATATAAATCTCTAACTTCTTAACAGGTTGAAATAAGCAGAATTATTTAATTTATGTGGGATACCGATATTTAGTGCAATCATAAGAAGATTTTAAAATAATATATCACAAAACAAAATACAGGTATTCGTCGATTTACGACCGCTGGACTTATGACCGCTCGCACTTACGACCAAATTTAAAAAAAGAAAAAAAAAAGTCTCAAAAATATTGTTCCTCGAATGTACAGTTCATAGTACTTGTATTACATCATTATTAAAAATATGATGCAATATTATCCAATAATGCAAAAATTTATGAAGCAATAATAAAAATGTATGATGCAATAGTTTCGATATCCACACAGTAAATTAAATAAACCTTCATTGGCTTCGGAAATGGCTTCAGCTTTCCATTATATTAATAAAGGACTAAAACAATTAGAAGCAATGGATCCAAATGAAGAAAGATTCACAAGTGTAAATCGTTGTATTCAGGAAAATCTGGCTTGCTAACAGACAATATAGAAGAAAAAGAAGGCGCAAACTGTTCAAACTACCTTGGATAACTTTGTTAAACAAACTTTCCACGTATCTTCTGTCTCAAATTGGGAATCAATGGATTGTACCAACATAATAAGTAGTGATGACGAAGAAAAATTGATGTCGTGTAAATACAATGTATTTTAAATTACGTATGTATGTATGAAAGTAAAAAATATATGTTTGTACGTATACAAAAAAAAAAAAATTGTTTGAAACTCGACTTACGACCAATGTTTCTGTCCCTATTTCCGTCGTAAGTCGAAATATCTGTACCGATATTACATATTTATAGTATAGTTATACGCAGTGTCCTTAGTTTCTGAATATATATATATATATATATATATATATATATATATATATATATATATATATATATATATATATATATACATATATATATATATACATATAAATATATGTGTATATATATATACATAGTGTATATATATATATATATATATATATATATATATATATATATATATATATATATATATATATATATATATATATATATATAACCTCTTTAATGGCCGTTCTTACAAAGGGGGTATGAAATTTCCCGTTCTAAAGAAGGAATCGGAAAACTTAGAATAGTATAGTTATACGCAGTGTCCTTAGTTCCGATAGCTTAAAAGCTTCCCCAACAGCGTGTAAATATTTTCAGCATTTTCACTAAATTTATGAATCAGGTGAATCTTATTTTTTTGCTGCAAAATGCAAAAATTTTCCATGCTCAGTTCTCCGAGGTGAAAATAGGCGTGACAGATTCTTTTCTCCAATCCTTTGTGGTTGGTTGATTGGAGTGCGCTCGGGAGGGGTTGCGTATGCAAAATATGCCCAAATTTCTGTCATTTTCTTTTTGCATAAAACATTCATATTTCAAAACTCTCTTTCGTATCGAGACCAGGAAAGGTAGAGAGGCGTAATCGGAGCGAAGTAGGTAAATCCGTTGTTGTTTTTTGTATTCTAGCCTAATCCCTGCTGAGCATACAGTTATTTGGCAATTGCATTAACGATGCAATTGAGGGTTGCCCCAGGTCAGTATTTTACACTCTAACCCTCCCGGGCACGGTCTGAATGTCAAATTTTGACAGGACATGCAATTTGTGAGGTTTTTATGCAGAGATACTGTTGGACTAATCCCTCACAAAAGAAAGTGCTGAAAAACTCCGAGTAAAATCTTTCGATGGAAAGAACTTATAGCGCACGCTAAGGCTTAGGCTTTAAGGTACACCGCACAAAAATGTCGTAGATGGAAACATGAAGCTTTGTGTGTTATCAAAACTGTTTGTAATTCTTTTATCTTCAGTTATAATAATAATAATTTTGAGCAAAGTAATCATAAAAGGCCAAAAATATTTAAAATATATTTTCATATCCAAAATACTTATTTTAACTATCACTTTCGATTGTTACCAATCTAGATGAGGAGGCACATTAGTTAACCTTACTGGGTGGGATAGCAGGTATCCCAAGAATACGGGCCCAAGAATGAATATATATATATATATATATATATATATATATATATATATATATATATATATATATATATATATATTTATTTATATGTATATATATATATATATATATATATATACATATATATATATACATATAAATATATGTATATATATATATATATACATAGTGTATATATATATATGTATATATATATATATATATATATATATATATATATATATATATATATATATATATATATATATATATATATATATAACCTCTTTAATGGCCGTTCTTACAAAGGGGGTATGAAATTTCCCGTTCTAAAGAAGGAATCGGAAAAATGGGCCCGTAAGCTAAAGGCTTTAACCTCAAAAGTCGTCTATCACCATATTAAACAATGGAAAATTTCATTCTAATAACAAATTAGTAAATGCATGTTTTTGACATAAAGATTTTTTTTGTATGAGGGTAGATAATTAATTAAAGAGCATGTACTTCTAAAATTTAAAATTTCCTTTAGTTGATTTTTTACAGTACATTAAATTATTGATGTCTAGCGCTATAAAATTAACACTGTTTTTTTTTAAAGTAAATTACAATAACTTTTCAATCGGGTACATTGCAGTCGAAGATCTATTTCATGAAGCAGAAAAGTGAATTTAAGGGTAAGCATTAACAAATTTGCGATTGGAAAAATATTGAGAAGAAACTTCCCTGTTACTCATCGTGGAGATCGAAGATCTGCAAGGTCATCTCATTCACCGCCTCAAATGACTAAACAAAGTGATAGCAATGGGGGAAGAATTGGTTATAATTATTGCTTTGTTGAGAAATATTTCATTCCAAAGTATTCGGATATTCTTCATAGTAATTTTACTTCCGATTTTTAAATGAATAAATTAATAGCGTAATATTCATGCTTTTCATTCATAATGTCCATAGCAGTACTTTGATAATGGAATGCGATTATCCTTATGTTAAAAACAACTTTATGTAGCTTTACTGAGTTAACCTCTTATTTTTTTCTGTAAAACGGGAAAATAGAATCCAAAACTAAAGGCAGATTACTTTATCTGAACAACATAATACAAGAAGTTTATGCCGAACAAGCACCAGCCTTGTGACAGTTTTGACCATTCTCTTGATGGGACAGCTCAACAAAACTCTAGTCCAACCATTTAAGAACCCCTTGTAAGAACTTTATCCACAGCAGGTGTAAAATATTTCAGACTTACAGATTTAACATACTTGCAATTAAAAGAGAAAGCAGAAAAAAAGATAATTTTTTATATTAAAAATGTTCCTACTTTCCGAATGACTGGATTACAATTAAACTAATCATTGGGCCTACTCTTAATATAGTTTGAATCACACAGCTTACATAGAGCTTATAATTTAACAGTCCCTTTTTGAAAATTTTCTGATATCTAAAGAAGGTTAAACTAGGCTTATTCAGAGTACTCGACAGCCATGGACCTATGTTTTTCTTTTAGAGTCTTCTAGGCATGACATAACCAATAAGTAGTCTGGAGGAAATTCCAAAAAAAACGGTATTTACCATGAACTTTGGCAACTGGATACGTTAAAGGTGCTTAGTTTTGCTTTAGGATCGCACCCTCAAGGGTATGTTTCATGCAATGTAAACAGGTTATAGTGCAGTTTTTCTTATTTCTATTCTTATTGAACTAAAATGCACATTGCTGATGTAAAGTTTAAGAATACATTACACTGACAAATACCGAATACTTTGAATAAAATGACTGGAAATAAAAATCACTGCGCCCTAAGAAAATTCTTAAAGAAGACTTCTTTAAGAAATAAGTTTAACGTCTCATTTCATGTTACATCGAAGAATTTTATGATTCATGGTAAACGCAAGTTGATCAGAGAGTTCGAAGTCGTGCTCTGTTCGAAAAAATAAAAATTGATATAAAAGCACAATAGAAACTGAGAAAGGATCACTAAAAGTTTTAAAAACATACAAAAAAAAAGTATCTTCTTTGCTTGGTGAACGTAAATTTTAAACTCATTCATAAAAATTCCTCAGGTTAATCTGCCTTCCATACAAAATGCGCATACCAGTAAATGATATATCTGTCAAACATTTAAACAGGTGCTAACATGCCTTGAATTCGGACAACTTTATTGCTGATCCTGGAAATGCTCAGTGATTCTATTGAGTAATATTTCCAATTACACAAGTATTATGTTACATAATCGAACCTCTCGTTAAATCAGTTAATTGCTCTTTTAGTACTCTGAAGAGTTTCATAAAAGAGATAACAATTTAACGACTGGCAACATTCTACTCTCGCAGTTAAAAAGCTATTATAATAGTTGCGCAATAATGACATGCAGTTGACAATAAAATGGACCTGTCTCGTTGAAGCACCTAGTGATTTTTGTGATAAGCCCACTTGTAAAACGTTTAGTGAAAGCAACCACTGATATTCCGAATTCCTATCACAGTGTCAGACATAACAAAACAGGCAAAAGTTCAAAACGGAGTTTACTGTTCGTGAGCTATACGGTGAAATTAATGCATGGCTTCAATTTTCAAATTTTATTAGATTTACAAGGTTTGCGGGCTATGAGTTAAAATTCCGTTTTTGAAGACATAAATTTAAATCATTTTATGCTCCTATGCATCGATAATCTGAAAAATTAAGTAAAAGCATATGCAGAATAAGAGGCAAAAAAAAATTAAATTCAATATTTCTTTTACTTTGATGGATAAAGTATATACTGAAAATTATAATTTCTTTTCATATGCAACCAAATTTGTGGCTTTTTACCTAAAAACTGTGCAAAAAAATTATAATTTGGAGACGAATAAATTTCTTTTATAAAAGAGATTTCTATTTTTTCCACGTTTTCAGAAATCTATGGTATTTTGCATAAGATAAAATGGAAAATGAGACAGCACGTATGATACGTGCTGTCTCCTTTAAAGTCCCAAGAACAGAAAAACATATTTTAAAACATATAATCGCCAACCATGTGCAAAACGCACGTGAATCTTTTTAATAACCAAATTTCCCTTTTCAGCTACTTGAAAAGGAAACATTAACAGAGCCAATTTTGTATATTTAAATCTTTTGAACTAAATGCCTCTTTTGCATATGTTTTGCTCACATATTAGTTCATTGATGCAAATTAATAAAAAAAAATTATAATGCTAATTATGAGTCTTCTGCTATTCAACAACTATAAGAAAGAAATTAAAGAAAACGATTTTACTCTTTCAATACATTTGTTTTACCTGTATTCACAAACTTCGTACAGGGCTCATAAAATTGCGAATTTACAGATATGACTACCATATTCCTACTCAGGAAATGCAGTGCAAAACTTAGAAATTGTCAAAGTAGATAATCTTTCTGGGGTTTAAAAGTTACACGAAGCGGAAGCTTTCCAAAAATCAGGGATAATGCTTGTTTGTTCTCGATACTATCATGAGAAAGAGGTCTTACAAATTATAAAGATTTATCATTTCGATTTTAACGTATGATTACATTACTCCATATAGCGATCCTCCGGAAAGCAACATTTCAGACACTAAAACCGTCCGTCCGTTCGACCTCGCGAGTTATAATTTTGGAAGTGCGCCAAACCCAGTCTGCATCTCTTAGACAACAGAAAGGTACCAAAATGCGACAAAATTTTGACATACATATATGTATATATATACATACGTACATACATATAGATACATATATACATAACACATACAAAAGACACATACATACATATATACAAAAAAAGAGGTAAGCAACGATAAGTAATCCTACGTTAATAACCCTCGGAAGTTATATTAGAATAGACTACCTGAAATTTTTTTTACTTTTTATTTATACAATTTAGTTAATTTAAATGGTCTTCCAATTGTCAATAAGTTATCTCTTAAGTACAATGCAACTCGTATTTTCCCTTTACACATATTAAAAACTCTTCGATATATTCAAACATCTTTTTTTCATGGCCGTTAGTTAAAATATTTCTCATGGTTGGTGTAAATAACAATTTTGCAAGTTTTCGCTTTTAAAAAGAATAAATAATTATGTCAAAATGTTTATGAATAATTTATTAGATTAAAAAAAATGCATAACATGTTTATCATAACGAAATAGAGCATTAAAACGTAAATAAAAACATCGTTCATTAACCGAGAAAAATATGTGTGTAATATTTTTAAGAGAAACATATATGGAATTTAAATGACTGTATTTTCTCTTTTGTCGAGACCACATCCTCCTACGCGCGAACACATTTCACATACAAATTTGGCGAGGACTATTTGGCGGGTTAACTGTAAATCTCACTCTTTAAAACTTTACTAAAAATGTGGTGACGACCCAGTGCATTAAATGAAGAATTACTTCCTGACATGAATTGCTTTCTAATACTCATGGTTAAAGGACATCTTATTATAAACTCATACATTAACTGAAGAAACTTCGCAAAAAAACAGTAATTTGAATTTATGGTACTTGATGAAATACCTTGAAGAGTTAGAAGCGAATACAAGTTTTGTATTTCAGACATAGGAACTTTTAGTGATTAAATTCTCCTCCCCCCACCCCTTTAGCTTAGGGGGCCCATTTTTCCGACTCCCTCTTTAGAATGGGAAATTTCGTACGCCCTTTGTAAGAGCGGCCATTGTGGGGGTTATATATATATATATATATATATATATATATATTCATTCTTGGGCCCGTATTCTTGGGATACATGTTACCCCACCCCGTAAGGAAAAGGTTAAGATCTTTCAGAAAAAGAAACTACCGATTTTATACGGAAAATTTTGGTTTTCTTGCTGAATGCAACGAACTAATCAATTTACAGAAATCATGCAATAAAAGTATTTATCCATTGTCCCCAACGAGCTGTGAATTGACACTTTCGAAAAGAAAAAATGATTTTCCAGGAAACGGTAACAAAGCAAATGCATGCAAATCCCTTTTCTCCGCAATCAAAATTGTTTAACGGCAATTTCGGAGGAAAATTTTGTTCCTTGCATTACAGGTGCGTCGAAGCAATTTTTTTTTTTTATGCGAATTCTTTTACAACCATCAACACGTTTGCGTCATCACTGATTTCTGCTTGTGCATCGAGCATGGCTTTTCTTATTACCATGAACAGGATTACATTACCTTATTACCTTTGAACATGATGATAAATCAAGCAGTTAAGCTAACAGTGACCACTAATCTTTCCAGACCTCTTAAAATTCTGACAGTGCACTGTCATCTTATAGATAACATTATTTTAATCATGATTCGTTCTGATGAGAAAAATGATAGGAACATACATTTTCTTCTCATTGAAGTATGATTTATTACTCTGAATTTCCCAGTTGTGAGCTATTTAAGCGGGTGTTGCAAGTTTACTAAAATTCTTTATTTATATTTTTTCGCTCTTTTAACAAGAGAGAAAAATACCTCTTTTATTCACAGTGAAATATATAAAAAAAAACTTTTAGAATACCTGTTATATGTTAAAACTCCGTCCACGTGCGAAAAAGGATGTTTCTAGGGGTCAATTTTTTCACCCAGCCGCTAAAATTACAGTGTTAATGACTATTTATTTACAGTCTAACCCCGTTATAACGAACTTCAAGGGACCAAAGGTTTTGTTCGCTATATCTGAACCGTTAAGAAAAATGCTAGAGTTCACAAAATGTATAACTCATTAGTTGCAATGTGTATTCAGTTTATGATGTATTTAAAAAATGATAAAATCTATTAAAAATGATAATTAATGAATTAAATCGACTAAAATCGATTAAATTAAACTGACACAATGCTAATTAAATTACGTATAATAGGAAAATGGCGGGACCAAAATTTTCGTATATTCTTTATATCCTTGAGTTCATTATATACCGGGTTCGCTATAACAGGGTTTGACTGTATTAGTTTATTTATTTTGTAGGATGAAGAAACTGACGGAATAACCTATAAGATAGTCAAAACCAGGATAACCTCTGATAGTCAAAACCAGGGTATCTCAATCATAGAAATATGGTTAAAATTTTTCTACTCTCCAATTTTGGCCATGGCCAAATCTCAGCCGTCACTACGACAATGGCTGAAAAGTAAAACTGTTAAAGCGTTAAGTCAAGTGGTCAAGGAGTTTTTTCATGGTTGTTCAAGGTTCAACTTCCGACGGGGTGGAAAGCCGCTAAACACTGGTATTGTCAACGAAGAATATTAGCACGTTAATCTATGTATCAAGATGTGATCCTTCAAGAAGCAGGATATGTACTGACTCAGAAAGCCTTATTGCACCTAATGCCATCAACATTTAACTAAGCAGATTACCCACGTGTTATTATAACGAAACTTAATACTAACTAAATTCAAATCGCATTGCAAATTAGAAGAACCTTAATTCTGTGCTTGCTGTTCAAAGGGGGTTAAGTCCAAAATGGGCTAAAATGAGTTATCAAACCAGGCATGTTTGAAAAATCAAGGGTTACTGCAGGATACAGAAAGCTAAGTCCAATTCCTCTTCTAAATATTTTTATTCATCGGGGAAAATTTGGGATATGTGAAACAAAACTCAAGCATGTTGTGTTAAAAAGATTATGTTACAATCAAGGACTTAACACTCTTTACTCAGCTAAAATAAAATTGGAAAAATGTACTTTGAAAAAATTAAAAACTGAACTTAAAAAAACAGACTTTACAAAAGCCGTTTTTTTTCAATCCCGTTTTTCTCAAAACTACGATTTTGGACTTGACACTCATAAGGCTGCTATGAACTGAGAAAAAAAATCGTATTTCCCTTTTCCTCTTCTTGCAGACTCTTGTGGTGGGAGGAGTCCAGTTGACAGTTCGAGAATTCCACCCCCCTTAGGATTGACATTTTGAGGGATTGTAATGTCTCTCTCTCTATAGGGGGGTTAAGCGCTGCCCCCCAATTTTTTATTTAAAATATATTTTTGTCAACTATTTACAGGTACATAAATGCTGATAATCAAATAAAATTGGTATTGTCAGATAGCCTGAACTTTTCTGCAAAGCGCTACAGGATTCATTATATAAATTTCGTCCACCGAAGGAATTTATGAACGTTTAAAAACACACTATACCAGATTTTCCCCGAATAATTTAAATTTTAAAATATTAATTGCATTTTTTTTAAACGAAAAATGTACACAAATGTAAAATTTCTTTCTCTATGAAGGTGTACAATTTAAAAAAAGAAATCTTTGAATATAAGTCGGCAATCCGTGGACAAATTTTCTCCATAGGTTAACAGTGAGGTGAGCGAATCCAATGGGGTTAGTACATAGCAGCTTTAACACTGCAAACACAGAATTATTACACGATGAAAGTACCATCTGTCTTGTGCTTTATACAAACAGAAAATTTAGTGTAAAACTAGACAGATTTCTGATTTGTATTTTTAGAAAAAAAAATTTTTTTTAACTGAAGTTACAATGTATTCGAATGTCTTGAAATGTAAACTACAATCTCGTTAACGTCCTTTAGCCGTTTCTTAAAAAGGGCTTGCTTGCTTCCTCCCTTGGCACAACTACGCTCCAACCCATGGAAAACGGGAGGGAGATCTTGCGTGGAGATCTAGTCAGTGTGTTCCATGAACTGACCATCCTAAATTACATTCGAGGGTGTCAAAAGGGCATGTGTGAACATACCTAGCTGTATCTTTGACTGCGGGCGTGAGAGTAATCTCTCAGGGAATCAGAAAAACCTTAAAAATATTCATTATACATAACCGTAAACTTCTATTATTTATAGTGAATATTTTAAAGTTTATACAATCTGGCTTGTTCAGCTAGCTTTCGTGCTGTATGTTCTATTATTGCAATCTCTTAGTTTTTGTACAAAGGATACTGCAGCCATTCCTATATGCAAAAGTTTTTTCAATTCTTGCTCTTATACCTGATTAAGACAAGTTTAGAGATAAATATTTTAAATATATATGATCAATTTTCTACGAAATTACGAGACATTTCAAAGATAGTCTTAGTTCTAACGGAGTTTAGTCCTAATATAATGAGAAATTGAATTCTGCAATCAACAAGAGTGTAGGGCTGCGAAGTATTGCAAACACAATTGAAAAAAGATAGAATATGCATCATATTCGAAACTTTTAAGAGTATCAAGGGGATTTTTAAGTTCGTTATTTATGGAGAGTTAGAAGTTTAAACATGCGAGGGAAATTTCAAAGACTGTTTTGAGATGTTGGTAAACAACTATATGCGGAATAGCTGGGGTCACAGGAACGTTATTGCTTACACGTGATTATCAACATTAATTATTTATTCAAGTACAACACATACAAAAAATTAGATCATAGAAGTTGAACCTTTTTATAAGAAAGTATTATTTTGTCAGCGCTTTTAGGCTACGAATCTAAAACTATGGGACTCAACTTGAATCTCATGATTTCCATACTAATGCCATTAAGCTGATGTTATAATATCTATGGTGCCCGGTATAAAAGGCTTAAGTAAAAAACAGTGATTTAAATATATACCAAGTTATTGGCTTTTATACCTATCGCATAAACATAATTACGACTTGAGTCTTTTGTACAAAGAAATGTACTTTTGTATACAAAATTGATAGACTTAAGCCTTTTATACAAGTCAAAAGTTTTTTTTTTTTTTATCAATACTAACAAATATCTAACAATTACTTTTTTTTATTTAAGCCCTTTATACCGGGCACAATAGATATATTCGTTGGTATATTTCGAGCATTAAAAAATAAATATAAAAACTTTCAGAAAATTTTAAAGAATGAATAAATTGTACATAAATTAATTTACTTAGGATCTTTTCAGATGTTTGGGTGAAGTTTTTGACGTACTTGGAATGAAACGTTTTAAACATAAAATTTATGCTGGATGTTGTGATATTGTCAAAATTATCCTTATAAAATTCAAAAGCAAATGATACATATTTTTGGACAAGAATCTTTTGTACGCATCATAGTTTAAGTTAAATAAATTTAAAACCATACATCCAAAATGAGAAAAAACTTTTGCCACGAAACCCTTGAATTTCGTTAATATACAACTGAATTTTAGGTTCCAGTAATTTTTATTACCACGTTTTTACTAACACGCTTTCTTGTTTGTGTGTTTGTCCAGTACTAATCTTGCAATCGATTTTTAACTAACTTCCAGACTAGCTAGACATTTGAAAATTTTGGAATAGCTTAGAACACGATGACAATGCATTCCTTTAATACTTTTAGCCGTATTTAAGTAGCATTGAATTCATTTCCAGTTAATTTTGTTTTATATGCAACACGCGTCATATATGTAGTTTATACTACACTTGGTCTCTCATACTCAATATGCCAAACCTCACCTCTACGCGGTTGACCTGGCACTCCAAAGAAATTGGAAACCAAGTAGGCTCTGGCATTAATGTTTGTAAAAATCTCATATATGTAATTCAATTAATAAATGTTTGAAAATTTCACATAATTGCTCTCTTTATTACGCATTTGATCATTTTCTTTGAAATTGATGGGATAATTCATCAAAAATATTTTAAAAAAGTATTTATTAATGCATCGAATTGTCAAGTTTATATGATTCAACAGAAAATTTAAAAACGGGGTACATAAAAAGTTCTTTTTATCTTGTAATTATTCATTTTACTAGTATCCAGTACATCTCTGTATAGAAACTTTCTAAGGAGTTAACTCCTTGCGGACGCTTAATTGCTCAACCCATCGTTGTCGCGAACAGAGTTTTCAGGAAAGTTAATGATTATTATTATTTATGTTGGAGGCGGATTTGTTTGAAAATGGGGGCAGTGAGTATTATACCCGTCTGCCTTTCGCGGCAAACAATGGCGCCCGCGCATTTCTTTTCCCGTTAGAAAGCAGGAAGTGCTGCGAAATAAGGTCTTTCAAAATTTAAAGCGCAACGCTGCACTCTCCCAGGATTTCAGAATACCTCTGACGTATTAATAAATTCCTACTGTAGGCGGGCTGCTCTTGGGTGAAATCAGGGCATATCTGACTCAAAACTCTCCAATGAAGGGAAAGGACCTTTTAGCGGGTGAATAAGAAACTTTAAGCCCCGATGCCCCTTTCAAAATCTTCATTTAATTTATTTTTAAATATTAAAAACATTGTATAAAATACTAGCTGAATACCCGTACTTCGCTACGGAGTACATTCAAATTTAATACAACTGTCAATGTATGCAATTAATTCCAATATATATATATATATATATATATATATATATATATAATAAATACAACTATCAATGTATACAATTGATGTAAAAATAAACAAAAAATATATTTATAAAAAAAATCGTAACGGATATTTTTAGAGACAAAATAATGTAGAACAAAATATTCAAATTAAATCTAATAGAACATACTAAAGAATATAATACAGTTAATATAGTCCAGTTTGAGGAACATATCTTTTACTGTATTTTAATATTTTTTTGGGGGATAATTTCCAATCGTCTGCCGCATTGGCGAGAAAAAAAATATTTTTTGTTGATTTATTTCGTTGTTATGAACGTGACGCAAAATCAGTTTAAAGTATCACAAAAAGAAAAGAAACCATGTGATCAGCATTTAATAAATTCATTCTAAAAATTAATCTTTAAAAATTCATTAAATATCAGAAAATGGAGGTAAAGGTTCGAAAAAGATTTCGTTTTAAAGGAATTTTATGATCTTTCTTGTGATATAAATTTTATAACCCTCTGCTTCTTATTTTAAATCCAAACTTAAAAAAAGTTACAAAAACAGCTTAAAAATTTAATTTCAAAAAGTCTAAGAAGAATTTTTCAAAAATCTTTCTTAGTGCACCCCTACACTATAAGAAAAATCACCATGCAAAATTTCAGCCCTTAAGGTCCAGCGGTATGGTTTGTGCGTTATATGTCAGTCAGTCAGTTACGGAACTGTTTTATACATATAGATTGTACCTTTAAAGAGGTATTTAAATGTAGCTAGTGATTCTCTTTCTAGTGTTTCTGTAACTAGACTTTCTAGTAACTAGTGATTCTGTAAACATTTCTTACAGGCTTTCAGTGTAGGAATTTTCGACATTCATTTTGTTATCGATTATCGTATGCGAAATTGTTTTCGCTCGGCAAATTACCAGCTTTCCCATTCGCGAACAAATTTACTATGTATAGACCCTTTCATTAGATCAAATCTGCCGCAATAAGCTTTGTAAAATTATAGTATTCTCATGGCGATGTTTACAAAAAAAAAATAGTTTTTCACGGAACTAGTGAAGGTTCAGAAACTTTGTTCTTTAATTTTCTGCGGAACAGTTTATGCACTACTGCAGACCCTAGCCCGTCTGAAAACTAAAATCTTTGAAATATTTTTTTGAGAATATTTCACTTAAGCGTCTTTTCAAATAATTGTGTTTTTCTTTTTCCTACAGTAAGACAAACTTTTATTTGGTTTTTAAATCTCTTAGATTTATCAATATCTCAGGCTATTGTCATGCAACAGTGTCTAATGTTACCAAACTGTAGTTACTCTGCTTCTGCAGTGGAAAGTATAAATAACGCAAAGTTTATGAAATGCGTTATGAAATTGTTATGAACTGCGTTATGAGTTTGAGCCAATAAAGTTTATGAAAAATTCATGTTTTCGCATAACATATAGGTATACTTTAAAATTTGAATTTTGGGAGTTTACAACTCTGTAAACTAACACTTGGCTATTACAACTCTGTAAACTTACATCACCAATGTAAGAAACGTTATATTATTCCTCTGTTTCGGATTTAAATGTATCTACCATTGTCACCCCGGAAAAACATTCAGATGTGAAATTTTTTTTTTATAGATAAAAAATTATTATAGCTGAAATGTACTCTTGAAAATAGTTTTTAAATATACTCAAAAATGATTATAATGTAATTTCAAGAATATTTTTAAGCTAAATTCTTCATTCTGTTCTTCGAGAGCGTAACAAAAATCTTAAAAAACTATGTCTTGTTATTAGAATAATTTATTACGTAAATAAATTTTTTTAGATAATTCTGTATCTGTAGTTTCTTAACAGAATCAAAGTGTTGTTGTACCCCAATAACGAACAATTGGCTTTTATGCTATTTACTAGATTAGCATCAAAGTATGCACATATATAAATTTGCATTTTCGAATTTTTCAAAGTCGTGTTACACTAATGCAGTTGAGACCTGAAGTTTTACCAGAGTATTTATTATATCTGACATAAAACCCGTACTGTGTAGTTATATTTTTAAACTTATTTTTTTTATTTAATAATATAAATGCATATCACTGGTTACGCTTTTCATTACACGATGGCATGCTTGAAAATTTATATGTACAAAATGCTTGAAATTTATTTATCGAAAACTAAAACAAAAAAAAAATATAATACAGAAAAATTATATTCCTTCAATATATAAAAGGAAATTGTTTAAAACGTTATTAAATATATGATGTCCAGGAATGGAAAATCAAATGATATAAAAAATCTAACGAAAAATCATAAATTTAAAGACAAACACGTGAACACACATTTAAAATGAACTCATTCTCATACTAATGATAACACATTAAAAAACAAATTACGTTACTTCAATAAAACAGAAACAATACAAAAAATTGCAGAAAATATATAGAATGCAACAAAATAAATTGAGAATAACAAATAGCAGTAAAAATAGTAAATAATAAATAGCAGTAAAAATTTTTGCTAGCTAAAATTTATAACGAAGAACATGAACATATATTTAAAGTATAAAAAATGCAATATATATTTATTCTTGCCCTATTATTGATCACATTTATACATACATATATTGCGAAATTCATGTTATTAATTTAATATATATATAACTACTTTAAAAATTCCTCTCTTATGACTGACTCCGAAATTTTACGTATGTATATTGATGCACATAGTTTTATAACTGTTCTACTTAGAACTCGTGCCAAGGTGTCACATACAGTGATATAGTTTTGATTAATTATTTTTCCTAACAACCGAGAGAAAAAGACATGCAAGTAACATAATTTCTGATAAAGATGTTAGAAACTTTCGCATAGAAATTAGAACAAGATCCCATATGGTATTGTATTACACTATCAGAGATCATAATAAAGACATAATGAATGATAAATATAATAAATACTAAATAGCATAACTTATATCAGATTACAGTAATAAAAATACACTAATTTTAGAAATAATATTGATGCTTTGTGTTAGAAAATAGATTGTTCTATATGCTACTATAAAATAAAATATTGACATCATTATAATTATACAAGTGTGAAAAAATACCATACTTATAACAAAATTCTGTTCCTAATGTCTAATGTTCATATCAGATATCTTTAAGCTATTAAAAAAAATCATATTTTAAGACGGTAGAATGTATTTTATGATTATAGAAATAAATTAACCAACAATTTATTTTTGCCTTAAAAGGTTTGTCAACACTTTAACTGCATTTTAAAATCCACTCTTAATATGAAGAAAAACTATTCACTGTATATTTACATTTTAGTATGTAACAGTAAAAATTTTTTAAACTAAAACATAAAAATAGATTTAAAAATACCGAGGGTAATGCTTTTTTTATTTTTCAAGTCTTTCAACAATAATCCACAGGTGCATTAATAGCGGTATAAAAAATAAATGCTGTTATAAATGTTATAAAAATATGCTTAATGAGAAGGAGTTGCGTGGAAATAAATCACTAGAAAAGTTACTACAATTATATAGTCTAGTAGAGCTTTGTTTTATAAGTAAGTAATATACATAGATCAATTTTATTCTTGATTTCCCAAAGAAATTCCGTTATTAGATGAATGATTATAAAATGCAGTTATAGGAAAAAAACTACTGTAATCCTGAAAAACATTTATTAGTCATTATAATTTCATGAGATTTGTATGGGAAATAAAAGTATTTAAATCGTTTTTGAAAGTTAACAATGAAACTGTTTAAAAATTTTTTTACAAGAGGAATAAATTATGTTTAAATTCCTAAAATTCATTTTAAGTTGCAGTAGTTCTTCATTTACTTCGCGTTTTTATAACACACACAAATAGCTCATAATTGATTTTGGCTAAGTTTAGTAAATTACTATAAAGGAATTTACCTGATAATTGAATTGTTTTTATCTCTATGTATTCTAAAATTAAGGGAATTCTTATAACGGAGTTTCTTGTAACATAACAACAAATGATTGTGAGAGCTGCTTTTGTAAAGACATTTTTCTGAATACAAGTAAAACTGAAACTCTTATGTTAAAAACATCGTGAAGATTAACTTTTGTTTTCTCCTGTATTCTGTTTGTTAAACAGGCACAATGTAAAAAGCGCTAACAACCAGCGATAATTTACCCAATTTCATAACAGTCATTACTATGTATATTGTCCTCTATATTTACATCACACATAGCAGTTTAATAAAACCAGACAACAAGCTAGTACATTCATTGACATATTTGAAGCTCTAGACTTTCATAAATTGATATTTTGAATATTTGGTTTAAAGAAAACTACATTAATACTATTTCATAATTGTGAATCAAAATTTAAAACTTAAAAACATCATTCATAGTAAATATTTTTAATCTAGATTAAACTTCACACTAAAAGGAATTTTTTCTGAGTATGCATTTAGATAGCTCAGAAAATAAGAAGAAAAACAAATAACACTGATGTTAAACTTAAGCCCAAAACAGTGTCTGTTATGTTTAAAATATACAGCTTTTCATACCACAAACTGTTAATTAAAAAAATTATGTTATTTGAGATACAGAAAAAAACAAATTGTAATGAAAGAAACCTTAAAAATAATTTAAAAAATAAAACCGTATATGTAACATACATACGCATATACATAATGATAAGCAAACAAACATAACACCTCGAATTTTTAGTAAAATAATTTTTCTGCGTAACATGAGTTACTATTGAAAATTATTAAATAAGCATTATTAAAGAACAATAATAAATACTCTTAAAAGGACTACATAACACTCAATAAAATAGTTATATATATATAAAGTAATTCACATATAATACAAAATGAGATCAATGAAATAAGTGTAATATCCAAAAAAATTTATCATATTAATAAAAAGTTTTTAAAAATACCTATTTGAAATTATTTAGAATAATGATGTAACACCACATTGTAAAGCAATCACGTTACAGTAACAGGAGAATATTTTTTTGAATAGACTTACGACTAAAAATAGGCACTCCTACATCTTTAACTGGTTGCGGGCGTTTGACATGTAGAAGAGTTAAGTGAGCGCACCAGCGAAGCAGCCTTGTGTAGTACAAATGCATATTCTATATTTGGAAAGAGTATGGTCGTTGTAGCATTTAACAAGAGATAAAAATCGCATTTTGAATCCCCTCACGTCCGAAAAATTCACATCCGATTCTGCCAAATTTAGCTAATCGAGAGCGTTTTGAGGCTATTTCTCTTGTATTTTAACTTTCTTTTGTTTATTGATTAAGGGGCGACGCAACCCTTGAGTGAATTTACGTGAATGGAGTAGGTAATTTAAAGATTAGTTTTTGTTACATAAATTTGGTAAGCATATTATATCAGAGGACAGAGATAGTAACACGAGATCCATTATAAGCAACTCCTAACGGATATTAGGTACGAGGGAATAATTTGGCAGTTCTGTAGTTTAATGAAAGGAATATGTAAAATGGCTTGGAGGTAGACTAGTAACAGACAGACCGTGTCCAGAAGGTTTGTCCATTTAATAAAGTCATTTTCTATGATATTAATAGATTATTTCAAGAGAGTTAGAGAGAGATGATTAGAAACGATTTAAAGCTCCATTTTCAACAAATTGTAATAATGAAAAACTGTCTTATTAACGTATAAATTTAGCTTTTGCCTGTACTAAACAGACCTCAGTCATTCGTTTTCCCTCGTTCATTGTTCTTTAAAATTGCCTACCCTAAAGATTTTTCACATAATTATAAATATAAAAAAGGAATTTCTGTGGCTAAATAACAAAACTAATTTCTTTTTGAAAGTGGCATCGAAAAATGGCAAAGAACACTATTTTTCAGTACCTTTGGTCAGTAGGTATAGCGTACCTATCTAAGTATGCTGTTAGATATACATTACTACTAAAGAGCGGCAAAGATTATGTACCATCATGTTATGAAAAGAAATAAAAGAAGGCTAAAATACTTAAAAGGAGGGACAAACAATATCTGAAATTAACTCGAGTTCAGTCAAAATAGTTAAAATTAAAGAAAAAAATTACATGTTAATGATATATCAAAGGAAATAAGTTATCGATCAATAAAAAATGTTTTAAACTTTTTTAGTTTAATATACCTTAATACGAAACATAAAAAAACTGCTGTAAGAGATTTAAAAAAATTAGTAAAACTAGATATTTATATAGAATATGTTGAAGATACTTGTTTTAAATGTAAGACAGTGGGCGTTTGACTAAAACGCATAACTTAAACAAATTTTTAACATATTCTATCTAATTGTATCTTTGTATTAACAAAGCTAATACTGACACTTATATAATCGAATTAAATACTTATCCTTTAATTTAAATCTGCACTTATAACTGAAAAAAATTGCCAGGGTAATTAATTCTCACAAACACTTCTAGTAAATTTGCAATACGTTTAAACTTATATTACTTTTACAGCATAGTCTGTTTAAAATCAATACTATTTTAAAGTATTGACTGTCAATGTTACTTTAAATTTTGATTTCTGACAAAATTAACTTTAGTTTTGAAGTTATTAAATTTCAAATCTATGGTCAGACCTTTCCTCGTACAGATGAAATGCTAACTGAAATTCAATGGTGGAACGCTACCTGATATTCCAGTTGTGATTTCTAGGTTAAAGTTCTAAAAAATTGGTATATAAATCTATCAATTTATCTCTGTTTGAAATTTGTTTAGTTTGTTTAGGTTCTTTTACTTAATTGCATTCTGTTCATTTACACTTATACAGGCGGGATATTTTTTTGAGGGTTCAAGATTACATAGATAATAAAAGACACAATGTGTGTGACTGTAATTATCTACTTCATGATTTAGTATTCTACAAAAGTTCACGCGTCCTTAAAAATTTTAAAGAGACGTGCCCTTTACTACTCACATATACGCATTTATAGGATGGGATCACAAACTGTTATTTTTAGACTACTTATCTTACCTTTTCCAGGTTATTTTTTTAAGAGAATTCAGCATTTCATATCACTACCTCAATTTGAAATCAGTTATAAATGCATTTTTAAATGTTAATACGCATAAAAAGTAACAAAAAATGATCTAATTTAATAATAAGTATAGCATTATTGCATATGGCTTTAACTTTTTCTATGCATAATATCACAGGAAAATTCATTTAACGAGATGCAATAATTGTAAGAAAATGACGACAGACTACAGAAGATGTCAGAGAAAATATTTAAAAAATTAAGAGTTACAAAAACTCATGAATTATTTAACAAAAAAAAAAGAAAGTTTATAGACACAAAACTTTCAGTTTTTAATGTGGATGTATAAGCGTTCAATAAGTAAAATATTATTCAGTAGAACTATTTTATGTCGTAGTTTGGAGACCATTCAAAGCTGGATAACAACATTTTAGTAAAATATTTTACAATATAGTATTCTCGTTTGAGGAAATATTTTAATAGCATGTTCTTCTCCGATGAGTCGTTATCAATCACATTTTCTTGGTAGTCTTCATTTGATAAAAAAATACTCTTATTGCTTCGAATACATAAATATTGGTCAACCACGCTATTCTTAAATATTCGTGGTACAAACATACAAAGTTATAAGCCAGACAACATTATTTTAAGTAAAATACTTTACAATATAATATTCTCGTTTGAGGAAATATTTTAATAACATGTTCTTCCCAGATGAGTTATTATCAATCACATTTCCTTGGTAGTCTTCATTTGATAAAAAAAAACTCTTATTGATTCGAATACATATATATTGTTCAACCACGCTATTCTTAAATATTCGTGGTACAAACATACAAAGTTATAAGCCATACAACAAGATTTCAGTAAAATATTTTACAATTAGTATTCTCTTTTGAAGAAATATTTTAATAACACGATGAGTCGTTATCAATCACATTTTCTTGGTAGTCTTCCTTTGATAAAAATTACACTTATTGATTCTAATACATAAATATTGGTCAACCACGGTTTACTTAAATATCCATCTGAGGAATAAATAGCATTTTACCCCATTTTTTCTCTTATTTGCAACACCCTCTGGTTTGTCACCCGGAACATAAAAATAAACTAATAAAAATACATTATTATAAAAGACAGATTGTAATCACCAACACTACATTTATTTTTATTTTTTAGTACGGGAAGTTCATGGTTACGGTGATGAAAACTGAATGCTCCGAAACGCAATGTGCATAAAAAAAACTATCAAGCCACGAAGTCAAGGTGTCTTTAGGGTGAAAAGAATGGGAATAATGGTTCGAACACTTACTTTGTATATTCCATTCTAATCTGATTTCCATTAGAATCGATTTTTATTATTTATTTGTTTTATTTAGGCAAAAAATCAAAAGATTTCATTGGTAATCCCTTTCATTATGAATTCCACTGGAGACAACCAATGGAACTTATCCTAAAGTATTCGGCAGAATACATATTTAGTTCTGTTTACTTCAAATATCGTTTTCTGGTCTAAATACATTGAAGAGTCGAACCGACGTTAAAGGACAGAACGAAGTTATTATCCTTTCTTCCACCATTGATTTATAAAAAGGAGGCATATGTATACATAAATAAAATGTCGTATTTTCAGAAAATTTAATGATGGGAAGTGTAACTAAGAAAAAGTCTGAGACGATAATATTATAAAATTCCCCCCTCCCCGTCTAAAAAAGGTCGAAGGATAAATTTTATCAATGAAATAATATGCAAATCACATATGAAGAAACTTGTTTCCATGCAGCAAAGAAAAAATGAAATATCTAAAAAAATTTATAACATGAATGAACATTGTATCCTACAACTTTCTTTTTTTCTTTTAATCTATGAACACGCTTTAGCGAAAAATTAAGTTTGTCTACACAAAACTTTTTTTTAGATTGAAAACTGCTTTTTCCTTGTTTGCATACGTTCGGATATCTGATTAGTTTAGAATTACTAAAAAGAAAAAAAATGCTTCCCTAACAGTTTATTCTGTAGCAGATTAGCCTATGAATTTAAGACGAAAGTTTGCAATTAAATTTTTTTTTTTTTGCAAACATCGACCAATCACGGGCCTTTCTCTGGCAAATCCACAGCCCGCGTTGTTTCGGTTGATCGGTTTGGAGCCCTACAGTCATCTTTAGCAATACGAGGCTAAACTGAACTGAACCTGGGATTTCAAATAGCGACAGAAACCGATGCCTGCAGAATAGATTTGATTGAGTTCATGCAGCAAATTGACGACGCACTTATAGGGCTCGTTTTTAGTGTACAGGAATTGTCATTTTCTGAACACGTACCACTCATTTACTTTGTTCAGTTAGTCTACAATGTTTAGTACATATCCTATCTAACACCCATTGCACGTTCCAAATCTACTTATGGCAATTATCATTCTACGTAAGAGACCGTAAATAAACAAATGCTGTTCTCGTACTTTATAGGGCTCGCTTTCAGTGTACTGGAATTGTACTTTTCTGAACACGTACCACTCATTTACTTTGTTAAGTTAATCTACAATGTTTAGTACATATCCTATCTAACACCCATTGCACGTTCCAAATCTACTTATGGCAATTATCATTCTACGTAAGAGACCGTAAATAAACAAATGCTGTTCTCGTACTTTATAGGGCTCGTTTTCAGTGTACTGGAATTGTACTTTTCTGAACACGTACCACTCATTTACTTTGTTCAGTTAGTCTACAATGTTTAGTACATATCCTATCTAACACCCATTGCACGTTCCAAATCTACTTATGGCAATTATCATTCTACGTAAGAGACCGTAAACAAACAAATGCTGTTCTTGTACTTTATAGGGCTCGTTTTCAGTGTACTGGAATTGTCCTTTTCTGAACACGTATCACTCATTTATTTTGTTCAGTTAGTCTACAATATTTAGTACATATCATATCTAACACCCATTGCACGTTCCAAATCTATTTATGGCAATTATAATTCTACGTAAGAGACCGTAAACAAACAAATGCTGTTCTCGTGCTCTCGGAATACAAGCTACTAATTGAGGAAACTTGATGTACAAATTATCTGCTGTCATATGAGTAAATACTAAGTAAATAGAGTGAATTAGGCTATTTAACATTTGACAACATAGTGTATGTGTGGTAACTGAAAAGCAAAACATAACATGGGAGATTTACACGACCTTTTACAAGGAGCCAAACGAAAATTTCGATAGTTGGACAGGTTCTAAAATAAAATAAAACTTTTCTAACGATTCGTTCACTAGAGGTCTTAAATAAGTATCCATGGAAATAAGTATGCACAAATGGGTGCTATGGTCTTTTCTTAAGTTAAATAGTTATCCATAAAATGAAAATATCTTTTTATATATCATTCCCCTGTTTAATGTCCTTCAAAGCATCCAACATTTTAGGCAATTATTTTTACCATGAAACCGTATAACTGAATTTTCCGTACTTGTTATTAAATATACAATAAAGGAATAAAAATCTCAATAGAGCATTGACAATGCTCGTTCTTATATTATGCCATTCTAGCTTCGCGAAAGAATCGAATGATTAGAAAATTACTAGAAACATCCTATAGGTAGTTTGTAAAGCGAAATTTAAACAGTTGTGAAGGAATATATACAGTAAACTTGAATTTCTATTGATTAAACGACTGGAAAACTGTAAATTTATTTTAGTTTATTATGATATTCACTAGTCGGAATAGAGGAAGACCAAAACTAAGATGGCTCGACTCTATTGAATCAGATTTGAGTGAGGAGTGATTTGAGTGAGGAACTGGCAGACCAGGTCTAGAAATAGGTTGTCCTTGAGAAATCTACAACAAAAGACCCTGGCCCACCCTGAGCTGTCGTGCTAAATATGATGATGATGATGATGATATTCCCATTTTGATATTTTTTATTTATATAATTCATTGGACTCAAAAATATGATGCTTTTCCTCAATTCACAGGTTCCATTGTTAGCCAAATCGATTTTAAACGTTTTATAGGTATACACAGATTTAAGTGTTTCACAGAGGTTTAAATACTACTCTGCGTCGAGGATTAAAGCTTTGGCATCCATCATGTCTTTTATATTGACAGCTGAATTCCTTGAACTAAACAGCAATGCTGCTATAAAATGATTTTGACTGTAATGCATACTTACACAGCTTTTGCGCTTTTGGCGTGAGTGATATTTACTATTTTACTGTAAGTAGTTATGAATAATTTATTTTCCGCATGTTCCTGCAATTATATCATTGGTGAAACCCACGGCTAGGGAATTCTTCTGAGATCCCTCTCCTTATTGGTTACATTCCGATGACGTCACGATGGTTTCCTTTTTTTCCTTTAATTTTTGTTATTATTACTGCCGTTATCATTTCACTTTGCTATCGTACGTCCACATCTGGGACAGGGCTAGAAGGCGGGGCCAAACATCCCTCCGAAATCCGTCCTCACCATGCTCATTTTCTTATTTATTTATTTTTTTTTTTCACTCTAGACGGGCTATCGTTAAAAACGGGGAAGATGATGCCTTAAATCTTACACACTTTTATAACGTTCTTTATTTTTTTCTATTATTATTATTTGTTTCGCATGGGGGTAGGCGGCCTGGACTTGCAACCCAGCCTCCGCGCGGCATTGCTAATCTTTTTTTACGGACCCGGAGGAATAAAAAATTATGGAAACGTGACTGGAAACGGGCGGGAGACCCAAAACCAAGTCCATTTTCGTCCCTTTTTTTTATCTGCGGTTGGCAACTTAATTTACGATTTTTATTTTACAGTCTCGGCCAGCGACCACTGCGCATGTGAAACGGCGGCCGGCTCATTTATTAAGGAGGGCTGATTACGCACGGTTTGTTTATGTCTGACTTTCTCCCCCCTTTTTTATTATCTTTTCTTTCCTGAACTTATAAGAAAGAAAAAAAGTGATTTCTATCGGGTTATTAATTCCAATCGGAGTGCTTTTAATAAATTGGATTCATCAAGCGGGAAAGCTTTTAGGATAATGAAATGGTTTTGAGCAGCGGGAAGGAAAAAAAATGAATGAAAAGAAATATGGATATAATAAATAAATAACTTTGCTTTAATTTTTATTTTCAAATCATCAGGTTATTATTCTTGTCGTAAGCTTATCAACAAAGTAAAATCTTTATGGAGGCTATCTTATCAAGCTAAATATATAGCTATTGTCTCACGGGAAATTTTATGAATGACAGGTTCCTGAATTTTTACGTTCCCCGAGTATTTTCAGGTTGACTAAATGATCTAAAGTTCAGCTGATTTCTAACATTGGCGGCTCCAACGGGGGGGGGGGGGCAGTAGGGGAAATTGCCCCTCCCAAAAATGCCCGGCGTATTTTTTTTTCATAACCTTAAATTATATAATCGTAGACCTAATATTAAATGAGTTTAAAATTAAAATGAGAAGATGTTTATTTCATATTCATATTCATATATATATATATATATATATATATATATATATATATATATATATGACAGGCTCGCTACTTACACCCTTCCCAGTACGTCGTCTTACATCCAAACTTTTCTCCTTAATCTATCTTTACTTAATTATTAAAGTTATAGCAGTCAATGAGTTAAAAGAGCGGTGGCAAAGAACTACAATTAATATATCTAACATCGTTTATTTCCAAAATCTTAAGCTACCTGATTCAATCTGATAAATTAAATCCAAGAGTCATCAAGCTCCCAGGCGACGCGTGACTATCTCCATCAAGAATTTCCCGCCGTCTGATTAAACGCTATTGTTTTTCTGCCATCCAAAGCCACCGCGCATGCCCACATGATCTCTGTGACGCATACACCGGAGATGGACCATGGGTGTGGCCACAGATGTCAATCAATCCAAAGGGAATTTCCCCGATTTCTCTCGATGCATTTCGAGCCAAGATATGAGAATAGTGGCGAATTACGCCACGACAATAAATTAATTACTAAGCCCCCTTTAAATTTAGAATAATCATTCTTTTCCCACTAAATCCTTGACATATATATATATATATATATATATATATATATATATATATATATATCTATGAATGGGCGGACTGGGGCCGCCCCTTATTTCTAATATAATACTATTCAATTACCACAAAAGGGATCTATCAGTGGATGGTGCTAAAACTTATCAATTTCTAAAATCTTTCGGTTTAAACACCTATAAACATAAATTTGTATTCTAAATAAATATTAAACAAATTAAAAACAGAAGATAAACAGTTGAAAAGAAAGAGAAAAAAGAAATAAGAACTAATGGTACAGAAAATCCATTGAGAACAGAAGATGTATTAATATTTATGTCTAAAGATCTGAATACCACTTTCAAATCAATAAAGTTCATCATTTCAAGTCTAGTTTACATTACAGCTTTTTCAAAAATATAATATCGAACCAATTAATCGGATTAATAGATTATGAACACCTATTAATAGACAAAAAATTAACAACACTTGACCTAGGCACTTCACTCTTTTATTTAACAACTCAACCCTCGATTGCTTCTTAACATTCAACAGTGCCCCATACTCTGGTGATCTACAACAGCTGGTTCCAGGTTCAGTGTTATTATTTCGTTTACCAAGAGTGGCAACAAAAGAGAGTTTTATCCAAGTTCGCCTGTTCTTTTTCTTCTTTTTTTTTTTTGATAAAGTTTAAAAGGCAACTGTTTTTATTTGAATTCTCTTGCATTACATTTTATGTAGCACTGTGAATAGGGATACTACATGTAATGCTTCTTAAGAAACACCATGCTTTTGTGTCATATACACTGATAATTTATTACTAATGACGATGAATGCATAATGAGACTGAATTCAGATATTTCTTGTATGCTCATCTACAGGGCTAGGATGAAGATTCGGTAGTATCATATACCACACCTCTGTTAGAAGAGTGTTACATCTCAAAATAGCCATATTTTTAGGAACAGCTATTTCATTTCTTCTTTAGCTCTTCCTGAAAATATGGCTATTTTGACACACTGTCTATTTGTAACATATGGCTATTTGTAACACTGTTCTAGCAGGACCTACTAGAAGAGTGTTACATTTCAAAATAGCTATATTTTCAAGAAGAGCTAAAGAAGAAATAAAATAGCTCTTCCTGAAAATATGGCTATTTTGAGATGTAACACTCTTCTAGCAGAGGTTCGATACATGTACTTTTGCTTACAATAACAAGTTTCAACAACCATCGGTGCAGCTATGGAAATGCTTTGCTCCTTGATTGAGACTTGCCTCTGAAGTTTTACCAGCTGAACGCGTGGGAAACATAGACTTCGGTTTCATCAAGAGAGGTGACTTCCACTCTGAGGCACAGTTTATTGCCGCCAAAAGAATTAAAATTTTCTTTACGTGTTCCGTTGCCGGGTCTTTTGCCAAAGCATTTGCTGGCTTGTCTCCATCCACTAAAGCAGAGAGATAGGTTCAACACCCTGTTTAACCTTGCGTAAGCGCCGCGTTATCTGTGTGGCAAGCTAAATGCCTGCCTGTTGCAGCGCTTGTAAGTCGATAGAGAAGCCCCTATCTATATTTAGTGTTGGACAAACGCTCCGATGAGATAGACGGGTGGCTATATCGGGCCCGCCTGGGAGGAACGCGATGCGATCGGTGCGATTGGCTCGGCTCGTTAGTCCCCGTTAAAGAAACCTGCCAATGTGAACCCCCAGGTCTGGCACAGAAAGTATATCTTCGGTCTCTTCTTTGCCAGCCAACATGCCCAAGTGGCGTGAAAAAGTTAAAAAGAAGTGGAGTAACAGGATCCAGAAAATTACATTCTTTCTCTCTTTTTTTCTGGAAGTTTAAAAACGTGTTGCTTTGAAAAATGTCAGGTAAAACGAATGGAAATGTTTCACAAAAGTTATTAAAACTTTTGGCACTGCGAACACTTTGGAACTGTCTCATAACAGATTTGACTTCCCACACGTGACGTTTCCTTCTCCCTTCACCAAATCGTCTAAATAAAAGCCCTGTATAACAGTGGATCACTACTGAGTGTCGCTCTCTTTGAATATCTAAAACTGTTTTTCCTTTGGGTAAAGTTTACATGTAAATTTTTGGGTGAAGTAACACATTGGGAACCAATTTTATGAGCTATTCCCTCTTCCTTAAAGTGGTTTCATGTAAATTTTTGGGTGAAGTAAGACATTGGGAACCAATTTTATGGGCTATTCCCTCTTCCTTAAAGTGGTTTCATGTAAATTTTTGGGTGAAGTAACACATTGGGAACCAATTTTATGAGCTATTTCCTCTTCCTTGAAGTGGTTTCATGTAAATTTTTGGGTGAAGTAACACATTGGGAACAAATTTCATGAGCTATTCGATCTTCCTTAAAGTGGTTTCATGTAAATTTTTGGGTGAAGTAACACATTAAAACAATTTTATGAGCTATTCCCTCTTCCATAAAGTGGTTTCAATTTTCTCGATTAATATGCTTAAAGCATGCTACAGGGGCCCCGGGTAGCCCAATTATTGGCAGATCTGTACTGTCCGACCGGCGCCCAGGCCTATAAAAATGACATTTCACTGAACATGGGAAATTAACCTTCGTCTGCGTATACAGGAATTGCTACGTAGCGACCGATCATCGGTGAATCATGGGCTGATATGCGAAAGGAGGGGAGCTGAGGTGTCAAAACGATTAAAGCATATTACATGAAGAGATACCATGTTGAATCAGTCGAATAAACAATTTACATATGATGGCATGAAAATATGCTTGAAATTCTACTGTAAATGCAAAACGTAGTATGTAAAAATAATACAACTGCAAAACTCATTCACACGTTTAAAATCATGATCAAATAAATACACATGTATGTACATGCATTCGAATATATGCAATATTAATACGCTTATACATCATATACATGATACGTATATGAGTGTAAAGAATAATTTAGTTCCCTTCGTCTTTATTGCATTTTCAATTTGTCTTACAAATTATGACATTAAAATAATATGTTTTCCTTTATTAATACGTATCTTAATGTCTCAACATCCTATTCCTTTACTCTATAAATCTTCTCTTTGAATTTCTCATATTGGCATTTCCTTACACTAGTTTTCTTATGTATGGTCATTCTGGTTAGCATAGTCTAGAGATTTTCCATTTATGTATGTATGTATACACACAAATATATATATATATATATATATATATATATATATATATACAACAACATTGGCATTAGTCGCATGCAAGATGCCACGATGTGCAGAGTTACCTGATTTCGAGAAAGGTGTAATCGTCGGGTATCAGAGAAATGGACTTATTCTTAAGCGACATAACTAGCAAGCTGAATTACCCAAAATCGACAGTGGCCTATGTGATTCAAAAGTGGAAGGTAAGCGGTGGTTGGCGGTATGTACACCGAGTCGGCAGACCCACTAAAATGGGAGATAGAGACCGACGAGTGCTGTCCAGAGAAATGCTGAAGAACCACACCCAACCGATGGCCCACATACTCCAAGAGTTTGAAAAAGCATCCGAGAGTGTTGTTTCGATGAATACCCTCAATAATGAATTACATCTGCTTGGTTTTCATGGTCGTGGCCTTTTATCACAAAGTCCAACCGCGCTGATCGGTTAATGTGGTGCAAAGCACGTCGAAAGCAGATCAGTGGAAACGGGTTCTCTGGAGCGATGAATCAAGGTTCACCCTCTACCGTTCGAATGGTAGGTTCTGGTGTCTACCTGGAGAACGCGTCTTGCCAGAATGCATTCTGCCCACAGTAAAGTTCGGCGGAAGTGGAACTATGGTCTGGGGATGTTTCTCCTGGTATGGACTGGGATCCTTGGTACCAATTCATGGTAAGCTCAACGACGATGCCTACTGCACTATTTTGGATGATAGTGTGCTTCCTACATTGTGGCAGTTTTACGGGATGGACCCATGTTACTTCCAGGACGACAACGCCAGCTGTCATGTTGCGAGGTCCACCATGGATCGGTATGGTGACAATGGGTTAACCGAATGGACTGACCTGCCCAGAGCCAGACCTGAACCCTATCAAAAACCTCTCGGACGAGTTGGATCACCGAATTAAGGGGTGCAACAACCGTCCAAAATCGATGAAGGAACTTTCATGTCTTCTCCCAGCCGAGTGGAAAAAAATACCAATAGCCGTCATACAAGGATTTGTCGAAAGCATACCCCGGAGGGTTGAGGCTGTAATTGCCTCTCGTGGAGGCTCTACCAACTATTGAATATGAAGAAATTTTGTTTTTCTTTTCTATCACAGGTGTCCAATTGCTTATTGGTAGATAGTGTGTAAAATAGTACCAGATGAAGCTTTTTTATATGATAAAAATAATGTTTTTTACACTAACAATGACTAAGTAAAAAATAATAATGTGACAAGTAGTATGAGAAAGATATGACATTCAGCAAAATGTTCAATATCTTTCAATGTCTTTTTCTCGAAACTAACAATTTTGGCATTGGTCCTTTTAGAACCAAGCCACAGATATATGCTTGTGTTTACTATAATTCAGCTTCAGCTCCATAAATAATCCATTAATCCTTACACATTTTTCTTTGAGGTATTATTATTGCCCTTTTCATCACAAAATGGTTGTTCCTGAAACGTATATCTAGAGATTTACTACATCCAAGAAGGAAAAGATGTAGCAGTGGACCTGACATCAAAAGAGCAAAGGGGTTGTCCATTCATTCTCAGCTAATAAGTTCGGGGAACAATGAGGTGCCACGAGAGGATGGCGGCTCTTCCTACAGACACTTATTTCGCAAGTCGGAGGTTTCATACGTTCCGGCGGCATTCATGCGTGATGCATACCAAAGAAAGTTGTCCTTCGTAATTTTTTTCCCGCACAGGGTAAGGAATTAAAAACAGTGACAATGTTTATTTTTTATTTCTTCCAGGCAGAAATTTCGCTATCTGCGCCCGAATCAAGCGTTAAACGGCATATATGAAAGATAGTAACTTTTCACAAACATCTTAAGTCATCATATTTTTAGAATGATTTTAATCTGAAAATAAATATTGATGCTATTAAATGATGAGATAGGGGAAAAAAAGTATAAACAGGAAAGATCACCAACTGATTTCAAACAGTGATGCAAATATTTTTGCTAAAACTTTAAACAATCCTACGCGATCTCAAGTGATAGTTGATTTCATAAATGTTTCCCGGAAAGAAGGAAAGCCGCACTTTCAACAAATCATGCACACACATAACACATAAACATAAATACATATATATATACATACATGTGTATATATATACATACATATATATACATACATATATATATATATCTATATATATATATATACATATATATATTATATATATATAATATATATATATATATATATATATATACATATATGTATGTATGTAGTAAATCTTCTCTAGCCGGCCAATCCTGGCCATATTTTGTTCCTGGCCATATTTTGTTCAGAACCAATCAAAGGCTCCATAGGGTCAATGTTATGGAAGAAACCTCTTGTCAAGGGCCACCCCTCAAATCAGCCGTTTTAATTCGGAGCCTGGCCGCAATAGAGAAGTTTCACTATATATATACATATATATATATATATATATATATATATATATATATATATATATATATATATATATGTGTGTGTGTGTGTGTGTGTGTGTGTGTGTGTGTGTGTGTGTATCCAGTAGAGGAACTCTTCTTCCGTTTTTCAGTTCAGCGGATAAATTTTTAATCATTTTTTGTCGTTCTTAGTGCTTCTTTAAATCTGCATTCAAAGAAATTATCTTTATTTATTAGAGACAGGATAAAATATAACAAATAATTTTTTTTCAATAACTAACTTTTCGTGATACGCATATTTAGCCACGCAAAACGGTGTGTGTATCATGCGAACTGCACCGCTCTACATCATACAATCATGGGATTATGTAAATGTGTGCGACGAGATTTATTCCAACTGACATCATTATGATGGGAAGTTTCGGTAGTTGGGAAATGATTGGGGAACTTTGTCGAATTCGGCGCGTGGTCAGACTGGAAACTGCAACTAAGTAAATCATTTAATCAAGAAATGACGTTTTTAGAATTAACTTTTATTGACAAAATGAAAACAAAAACAATTAGAGATTTCATTTCAATTTAAGTAAGTCAGATAAAAATTGTTTTATCTGAATATAGAAAGTTGCATGATGGCAGTTAAAGTTTAGATATAGCGTCTTTGATATGGTCAATACTTTGACGTCCTATCGGCATGCAAAAGGAAGTTAAACATTTTATGGTTGATGTTAGAGTCATTAGCTTAGTTTCTTGGTTATAGACAGCAGATAAAACTCAAAATTTCGTTATTTTGCACCATATTTGACACCCTGCCTTTTATGATGTAATCACACCAGACATCTGTCATTTTTTTTCTTTCTGTGAACATGAATTAATATCCGTATCGTTCAAAATAGTGTTAAAAATACATGTTATTTACGTATATTTGAAAGTTTTAATCAGAGAACTATAATTAAGATTAGATTTTTCAAATGAATGGTACATTTTTTTTTCACAAAGTAGCGGGAACTTTGTTCTACTTTTTATGTAGTAGGTATATCACACTGTGAATTCGTTGGCTACTTTATAATAAGAACACCGTATAAGTGAATCAACTCTGCTCATTATGAAGAGATAGCACTGGACTTATCAGGAGCACGAACCAGAGCTCACTTTTGGAAGTCTGAAATGCAAACCCCTGTTCAATATAGGCGGCAAATGAAAAGTATAACAAACATCATAATTGTATGAAACCACTCTTTAATACAGGCGGCAAATGAAAACAAACATCATCAAACATGATTGTATCAAACTACTCTTCAATATAGGCGGCAAATGAAAAGTATAACGAACATCATGATTGTATCAAACCACTCTTCAATATAGGTGGCAAATGAAAAGTATAAGAAACATCATGAAGAAACATCATGTTTGCATGAAAATATGTTTATGGATTGTTTGTTGTTCATTTCAAAGCCGATGAAATGTAAACCCGGCGACTGATGTAGCAAACTGTTGTTAGTTTACGGCAGGAAAAAAAAAAATAGAAAATTATTAAAAGGCATTTAATAGGGTGGATTGGAAGGGGAAAGAGTCTGGAAGGGGTAAGTTAGCATGGGTCTTGAACCCTAAGTATCAGTTTGTGTTGCAGAAGTGAGTGACCCGAGTTATCACTTTGTTTTGCATTGATAATTCCAAGTTAGAAAAATTCAGATGTGCCTAGAAAATAGATAAGTACTGCAAACATCCTGCATAGTTTCCCTAAAAGAAAAGAAAAAATATATGAGTGAAATCCCTCAGATTACATCATCTTACATATCGCCTGAGAAGCTTAATGATTAAAGCATCACTCTAAAGATCGCACAACTCGCGGTTTTGTAAGAAATCAACCGCGGATCCTGATGCGATAATGGACTCGGTTGAAAAAGCTATACATTCATTTACTGGTTTATTGTTTTGTTTCTCTATTAATGATGAGAAAATACCTTTATACCTTTTCAATTACTTATTTCTGTTTTTGACTTTTTTTTTCTGCCCATTTTCCGCCTTTTTTGCCCATATAGAGAATATTTGTGTTTTATTTAAATCAAAATGTTGTGCAATTAATTACCTCTTTCTTCGTAAAGGATATTTGACATTCCTCAATCAAACAAGAATCAATCTTACAAACATTGTTAGACTACTTTTCAAAACTCTCCAGAAAATGGATGAAAAACAAATCAACAAAGAAAAGCGCTACCCAAATGACATGCGATAGCGGGCAAAAATATTAAATAATTAAGAATATTTTATATAGAATATTAATTTTCAAAGGTTGATATTGATGTACACTTTAAACTTTTGTGATAATTCATAGTCTAGAATACGCCGACATGATTCCAGGAAATTCAAATTAACGGAAACTCAGATTAATTTGAATAATAATAGAATTGTTCAGCTTTTTATTCGATGCCTCAATTAAAGGGGGACATAAAATGACGAAAGCGTACAACATTAAAAAGGTTAATGGAATTAATGACGATGTGATTACCTATGTAGAAAAAATAACATTTAAACCCCCTTTTTTTGTTCTACCATTTCTTTTTCATTTACTTCTACTGATTAATGCTGCGTTATGTATCATACTATAAGAGTATCTTTAACTTTTCTTGCTCTTTCAATTAGATTTGTTCACAATCCTCATCGTAATTGCTTTTTTTCTGTTTAATTATATAAGTATTATTACACAGACATAAAAAAAATAAGGATAGCTACGTTTTAGCTTGGTGTGTATTGGTTGATGCATATTCAGTCGAACCCCGTTATAGCGAACCCGGTATATAACGAACTCACGGATATAACGAACAAAATTTTGGTCCCGTCGTTTTCATATTGTAGGTAATTTAATTAGTATTATGTCAGTTTAATGGAATCGATTTTAGTCGATTGAATTCCTTAATGATCATTTTTAATAGATCTTATCGCTTTTTAATTCATCATTATTGAATACACATTGCAACTAATGAGTTATACATTTTGTGAACTCCAGAATTTTTCTTAACGGTTCGGATATAGCGAACAAAACATTTGGTCCCTTGAAGTTCGTCATAATGAGGTTCAACTGTTGTGAAATCCCTAAACGAATCTATTCATAACAATAATAAAATAATTATGAACTGCATTATGATTGATATTCTTCCATAAACATGTTGTAGAAGATTTTCGCATTAATTAATTACTAACATTAAGAAACAACAAGCTTTTACTGTATTTTTTTTTCAGATTTTTCCGAACATACTCTAAGCCCACAAATCTGTGAACCCGGTAATTGGGGTAGGCATTTGCAATCTCTCCATCGTCCTCCCTTATAAGACGAGAAATCTGGAATCGAGGTGTGATGCAAAGACCAGACCCCCTCACCTCTTGTTTGCCGACTTGCTTTCAGCCAGGTAATTAATGATTTAATCTCTCGCCCGGTTTTGATTTTTTGCTCTCCTTTGTTCCTTCCCTCCCTTTTTAGTTCAACCAAGCAAAGGAACTCCATTTTCTCTGTCGTGTATAATTTTTCTTCCTCGCTCTTTGGATCGCTAATGTGTGATTATACGACGCCCGGGGTACGACAGGGTCGCCTCCTACAGAAATGATGCAATAAGTCATGTGAATTGAGCGATGAGCTTTCAGTCTCTGCATCCGGTTGGATTTCGCCCTCGATGTTAGCTACTTACTCTGAACAACTCTTTTCCGATTAATGAAAATGACAGCCATTGATATCACTCGGTCGAACGCTACATTAGATGCTCGGACATACGGTGTTATTTTCGGCTTAAAACGTGTACAGGCATTAGGTAAACAACAGTCAATCTTTCAAATACGGCTAAGTTGTTAGACGCTGCATTAAGGCTGCTATGTACTAAGAAAAAAAATCGTATTTCCCTATTCGGCTTCTTGCAGACTCTTGTGGTGGGAGGAGTCCAGTTGACAGTTCGAGAATTCCACCCCCCCTTAGGATTGACATTTTGAGGGATTGTAATGTCTCTCTCTCCATAGGGGGGTTAAGCGCTGCCCCCAAATTTTTTATTTAAAATATATTTTTGTCAACTATTTACAGGTACATAAATGCTGATAATCAAATAAAATTGGTATTGTCAGATAGTCTAAACTTTTCTGCAAAGCGCTACAAGATTCATTTTATAAATTTCGTCCACCGAAGGAATTTATGAGCGTTTAAAGTACACTATACGAGATTTTCCCCCGCATAATTTAAATTTTAAAATATTAATTGCATTTAAAAAAAACGAAAAATGTACATAAATGTAAAATGTCTTTCTCTATGACAGAGTACAATTTAAAAAAAAAATCTTTGAATCCAAGTCAGCAATCCGTGGACAAATTTTCTCCATAGGTTAACATTGAGGTGAGCGAATCCAATGAGGTTAGTACATAGCAGCCTTAACCCTTCAGTAGTAACCTGAAAATTATCAGACGTCAATGGTATCCCTGGGTCTGCCAGGCCCAGGAAATTAAAAAATTTTAAAAAATACATAAATGCTAATTAATCATTGAAAATGGTTTTAGAACATCAAATAAAGCATACTAAGTTTGAAATTAAAGAAATTAACTTTATTTTTTTTACACACTAAAAACTGATTACATAATAAAATTTATAGTAAAAACCGATACAAAAAATAAATTTGATTAGAATCTAAAAAATCTAAACATTGCAACTGTAATTTTAACATATTATCAGGGCCGGATTAATCCACTTTGGGGCCCTAGACATTTCTTCTAACCGGGCCCCCTTCCTCTCCCACAAGAAATTAAGCACACAAAAATATAAAACAATAAATAAAAAAAAAACTAAATAATGTGAAAAACTAAAACAAATCTTGAATTTTTATTAATAAAAAACATTTAATATACAACAATAAATTTTAGTTTTTCTAGAAAAGTTTGAACAGTTTGTTTATAAATTTTTAAAAAAATTGAAATTTATTTTATTAAATATCTAACAAAAGTAAGTATATAAATATGAATAAACTTTATTGAAAAAAATCTGTTTTCTAGTCTTTAATTCAGCAAAATAATCAATTATTTCCTCATAATTAATATTATCCAAAGCATTTTGTTCAATGTATAAAACATCTAAAGAATTTAATTTTGATTGACTCAGTGAGTTTCGTAAAACAGATTGACCGGGCCCTTCAAAAAACCGGGCCCTAGACATTTGTCTCATTTGTCTAAGCGATGATCCGGCCCTGCATATTTTTTTGTTGCATGTTTTTAGCAGATACAGACTGAACATCATCTTGACACTATAAATTGAAAATCTTTTCAAGGTTGACGGGCCCATGGTGAAAAAAACTAACACGAGTGATAACTTTGGGTCTATGAGGCCCAGACAGCTTTTTAAGACTTGTTGGTCGCTTCAATTTTGGAATTAAACTAAGGTAGGATCAAGGAATGCCCTCTAGAGAATTTGATAGGAAGGTACTGTTGAGTTTCAGTCTGTTTTGAGAGTATGGTTTGAATTTTCATGGTTAGACAATGCATGATTAAACACAGTATTAAAGGTCTAGACAGAAGACAGAATTATGAGTTCTCAACTTGTTCGGATAATTGTTAAATTAAAGTCAGCTACATAAGTAATGTTATACTTTACATTCCGCATTAAAAAGGGATGTAAAAGCAAACTAACATATAATAATAGGACCCAAAAATTGAGGAAACCGGGCAATTAACAAAATTATTATGGGTATATTCCATTGAAAATTAATTTTGAACAATATATATGTTTCTAACAAATAATTTTAAAACATTATTTTTTTCCTCACTTCATCATTTGGAATTGCTGTTTGAATTGTGAGAATCAATAATCAAAGAAAACATAAATCCTCAACAATTAAAAATATGCTGTTTAATCTATTTTTATCAATCTACTTTATCTTTACTATCGTCAGTTATAGAAACGCCGGACTGTTTACGAAGTTCCTGCATATGCTATTGAAATTTCCTAATGTTTATTATTTCGCTTATAATTGCCTGTACTAGCCCGAAAGAAAACACAAATACTAACTTTGCTTAGTACAACGATCGCCAGCATTTGTCACCTATGCAAAAAAAAAAAAAAAAAAAAAAAAAAAAAAAAAAAAAAAAAAATTGCGACTTAAAATTTAGGAGAAAAAAAAAATCTTTCATAGTTTATTTAGCATCTCGCATTTATTTTATCATTCCTAGGGGTATTATGATCCCCAAATACAGCTCTTTACTGCACTTACTCAAATTTTCCCAGAATTTCTTTTATCCTTGTGGGAGTTGACAGTCTATAAATTGAATGAATTGCGTGAAAGTGTGCAAAATTCTAGCAGTAATTGCAAATATTACATAGAAACATAGTTTACTGATTATTTAGATATATACAATATTGGACATTTTCATTTCTACTATCGCACCTTTACTATCATGGTTTTTAACACCAAGCTATTGATCGCAACGTGAATAAAAAACTCATATTTCTCTGCAAAGAGTTTAATGTGGAAGAGATTATTTCAAATTCCATTTCTGATCGCTTTTTTTATTAAATAACTTGACATTAGAGGATAAAATACTATATCTCCCCTAAGGTAATTTATCTGCATAAGTACATACATATAGGGACGTTCATATGTATATATATCTTTAGTAATTATAAATACTGACCTGCGTTACAAACGTAAAATATCATTATATACTCTAAAATCAGCAATTTAATAGTGAAAGAAAAGCAATTTATTTTAATGTTTTAAACTAATGAATAAAATGATGACTAATGGTGGATTTTAGAAACAACTAAAACAGTTAAAAACTTGGATTTTAGAAACTCATACGTAAGTATTTGAAAGTGTGTCAGATGTTAAATTAGTGCACGCCTAAAAAGAGAAGATACAATCGTTATGATAGTAAACAAGAATAAATTTAATCAAATCTCTTGACACTCAGATTGAATTAGATGTAGAATAAGAACAGCAGAATTTTTATAAAACACTCTTTGAATAGGAAGTATTATAGTTAATACATATTGGTGTTGCGTAGTTAAGTTGCTAGGTTATGCTCATACAAAGTACAACTTAATGCATAACGATAGAATTAAAATTACTGAAACGGACAAAAATTCCATAGAACATTTTAGAAATTTCCCTTAACTGTAAGGAATTTTAAGTCGTAAAACAAAAGCAAACAAACAAACAAAATTATTAAAAGTTATGATGAAATAAATTAACTACTGTTCAGAGGCCAAGTATTGCAGGAGTGCAAATGTAAGGTACACTGATAGGAGTGAAAGCAATATTTGAACCGTCAGGATCCATGATGGAGATAATTTAAAGCTTTGATTTGATGAAAATTTAATGACTTCTATAATGATTTGGCTTATTTTCCCATTAATCTTCTCCAACTTCAAAATACAATACTAAAATGTCAATAAAGGCTTCATATGATATTGTTAACTGTAAAATAGAAACTACAATAGTACGAAAACTTTCGAAAACGTGAGAGAAATATTAATAGCAAAACAACAAATATTTTATACTATCGATTCTCACTTTATACCGCAGCACACACGGATATTTAAAGTAGGAATACCTCTGGTGTCTGTATCACCTCTCCAATTCATAACATATTTCATTTCGGGAGATTCTGTCCATCTATTGACTCAACAATTTCGTAAAGATACAGGTCTACATTTCTCATTCTAAGCAATTTAGTACCTTCGATGCTAAACAAGCCAGTAATGCAACAGTTGTTGGAACAACAAACACTGAAATTTAAGACAGCAGATAGGAGAAGATTCTCCATGACATAAAAGAAGCAAAGTATTTTACCATAGACAACAGTTAAAGACAAAAAATGTCCAAACATGGAAGAATGCAAAACAACAGAATCAAGGTACGACCCTGTAGCTGGCTGATGGGGACACCTTTGGACAGTGATGTAGAGGATTGCTGACAGCGGACGACATGTCGGAGGGGATGACGTGCGTATAGGGGCCCAATTAAGTATAAGGAAAAGAGGGGAAGGTGATCTGGCACCACAGGCCCCGAGGCCCTTTGTTTGTTGGTGGGACCATCTTTTTCCTCCATTTCGCTGACATCGGAGACAGTGTAGGCGCCCCATTTCTGGACTGTGCACTTTATGATGTTATTGTTCTCACCGTCTAGGGCTTAGTCTGGCCCATCATTCCACGGAAAGTTTTCTTTTTTTCTTCTTCTTCTTTTTTTATTTGGGTCTGAGGTTTCACAAGTCCTCGTTTTTACGAGCGACGTTGACATCCAGGTATTTTGCTCTCTACGGGCTCTTATCTGTACTACCTGAGAGAAGGTGGACTCCTCGTTACTTTTTATTCGTCTTATTGAAAGAGCGCACTTTTCAGCTGATAAAAGCAAATTAACCATGCAATAAAAACTCCCTGTTACCGATCATTTCTAACAGCTTATTTTATATAATTTCCAATTTTCACGGAATTTGAATGTTATAGAATCATTTAATTTATTTTAAATTTTTTTAATTTACTTTATCCAGTTAAGTCTCTCTCTCTCTCTCTACATAGTAAAGAATCATTGATATAATAATCTAGAAATAAAGCTGTTAAATTACATCGCAAAATTTTAAGAATCAATGAAAGGAATTGAAAGGTTTTGGGAAATTTATAAGTATTAAAAGTGTTTTTAAAATGTTGATGAATCTCATATCAGTCAATTTAGGTATAACAGCGGAGTAATCACTTTTCTAATTACTAAATGCTTGCTGTTTCAAGAACACCCAAAACAACAAATCATCCAAAAAAGACCTAAAACAACAAAAGTATCCTTAAATACTTTTTTATAATTTATGAGCGAGTTTACTTTTAGTTCTTATTGATTCTATTTTATAACTTGGGTACTTCAAGTCACCATAAAAAAAGGCATACAATCCAGATCTTGATTTTCTCTGTAGAACTTGAGAGACGATTTTCATTTTATTTACACTTTGAACGAATATTCCGTTCCTATTTTTAATTATGTAGATAATTTTTTACTATCATATTTACATCAGCTCAAGGGGGAAATGACGTTGGTGGGTTGTATAATAATGAACGCGGAGCAGACAGATGAGAGTGAGTGGGTTAATCTGACAGTTAGTTGGGTGAAAGTATCTAGCTTCCAGTTAGGCTATATCCAATCATCCTGAGTTCTACCGAAGAAGCTAAATGTGGTATATTTTAATTTGAGTGTTTAATTAAGTGAAGCTTACGTACTTCAAATGATAGTGGGCAATATTTTTAATTACGCAACTTGTGTTAGTAAAACTTGTTAAGAAATTCTAAAGATTTCATATTCTTTAGATAGCTCATATTTTGCGATCAGTGTTGCTTCCTATCGAATTTTAGCTTCTTTTGTATCAAATAGTTTGGATAAGGGGAAACATTCCTCTACAAAAGTATACGCAGATTCCTTTCTGTGCAATTCTAACGGTTTAAATATATTTCCTCGAGGGTCAATCTCATATAGTTATGCTAACTTTAGAAGCCCTGATTATTCAATAGTTTCAAGTGTAGTAAACACATCGAGACATGATCTTTCCAAAAAAAAAAAAAAAAAGATGTACAAGGGCTTAGCCCCTCAAAGAAGACTGGAGGTAAAAGACATTCTTAAGCTTCAGCTGGAATGGAGTCTAAAAGTTTACTTTGTTTATCAAGCCTTAATGGATAAGGGGAAGCAATAAACTCTTACCAACTTGCTTGATGAACATTTTTATTTAAATTCAAAAGATATAATGGACTCATTACATCAAGAGATAATAACATCCTTCCAACATAGTTTTTAAGCCTTCTATTTCTAGGAAATATAGACAATACCTTCCTCATCTAAAGAAAACATGAACTATTTAACTGAATGAAACGCAAAACAGTCGCCCAGTGGCAAAGACATAAGCCTGCCACGCCGGAGGCGCGGGTTCGATTCCCTCATAAGACTTGGTTGTATTCTGGGGAACTCGTCAGTCTTCCGCCTGCAAAAGGAGCCCCGTCTAAAAGGGGAGCTGCAACCTACCGCCGGTGTCATCGTTTGTTAATAAAATTCTTCTGCGATTTGTGTTTCTATTTCCTTGTATTTATATGTACACCGGACTGGGGTGTAATGTCGTCAGCCCCCAGGGACGTTAGAAAAAAAATCTAAGAAATAATCAGCTTCAATTCATAAATAGTTTCGATCCATTTAAGAGAAAATTTAAAGTGAGTAATCTTGCTTGCTTGTTTGTATGTATGAGGGTGTTGTGCATGTTTAGTATAAGGACACTTTGCAGGGTTTTGTTGGAATTATTGACAATATTGCCTTTTCATTTCTGTTTTCCATAATTATACTTATAGAGACCGCTGTGTCAAGTTGTGGGTCAACTATCTTAAATGTTTTCCCGCAGGAGTTAAAGTATTAACACAAAAAAAAAGACGAGGAGGGGGGGGGGTTAGAAACCCTTACTGAATGAGTGCACTGAAGAATTAAAATATGCACGCGAATCAAAAATACGGCCAGCAGCGGCGCACGCATCGATCGGCTTTCACTCAGCCCCGATCCACGAAGTGCTAAATCCAGAGAATCGTTCCCCTATCGCGATCTTTTCCGTTTTCTCCGCATACCACCGTTCTTTCCATGCCATTGTTTTCATTCAACAAGTCCGTCAGCGATCACATTTAAACATCACATCACGACACGCAACAGCATTAGACTGATCGAACAAAAAATCCGAACGCAGCTCTATTAATTATTTCCTTTCCAGTTCGTACGGTAATCCGATCGGATTCCTCCCATTTTTTTTTTTTATTCGACGTTTTTGTTCGAGTTTTCGATTGCGTATCAGATTTCGATCGCAAGCCACTTTGTTACGCGAGTCGTAATCCGTTTTCGGACCGCCCTCTGGTTCTCGTAAAAACCTCGAACCCGCTGCGTCCACATGCCCAAAAGTGACCCCTTGTCCGTCTGCATTCCGAAGTGGACAGCGGAGAACAATGCGCGCTGAGCTTTCTCATTGTTTTCCCCTCGGACATTCCTGGTTCGAAATCCTCACACTGCTCTCGCGGTTTCCAGATGCCGAAAAGTTAGAATAGAGAAACTGACTCTCGTTGAATGGAGGTTTCAGTTGAGTTGAGGGGGTTATCGGGCGTCCCGGAAATAGTTTGCGATCTATAACCTCTCGCAGATGATATTGAGAGAGAATGAAAATTACTTGGTTACTTTCGAATCCGTTGCGAAACATACCACTGAGGTAGAAAAAAAATGCCTTCATAATTATTTTGAATTCTCACATTATACTTAAATACATAGAAAAATTTACTGATACAGTGGTACCTCGACTTACGAGTGTCTCGACTTACGAGTTTTTCGAGATACGAGCATTCTCTCGGCAGATTTTTTGCATCGAGTTACGAGCTAAAATTCGGGTTACGAGCAAGCCACAGATACCCCACAGATAGTTTGCTCAGCGGACGCCATGTGCTCATCAAATGAGAACACGAGAAGCATATAATTTTTACAACCTTTATGTACAATTATTATACAATTGTATAATATTATTTTAATACTACTATCCAGTCTAAAATCTAGAGATTAACACTCAACAATTATCACCCGGGGCAGCTCGCTCTGCCCACACTTGAGTCGCCCTCCGAAACCGAACAGCGTCCTCCCTCTCTCGCAGAGAGATAGCTTCAATTCCCTCCCCCACACTGGTACTCGCCATGGGTTCTAGGGGATGGGATGACCTTGGTCCTAGGATTGCAAGCTCTCCTCCTTCTATGGATTCTGAGAAAACGATCATCGGATTATCAGAAAGAGGAATTTGGACATTACATCAAAGTGAACGATGCAGCAATCGCTCAGCTTCCGTGTCTCACTTTAGGAGGGTAGCTCGTAATAAAAGCGAAAGCGAGGAAAATGTGGCGAAAAGATCAAAAATCAACGAATAAGATTTAATTTTTTAGTTCAGCTTTTCTCCCCCTCTTTCATCAGCATCTCCAGGTCTGATCTCCAAGGTAAATGTTGTACATTACACTTAATAAAACAAGTTTATTGCCGTACATTCTATTATATTGCGTTTTTATACAACGTTCGAAATTTTAAGCAAGTTATCCTGTAGCTTGATATTTGATCTTAAGTAGTTAGTGTTCAAAATATAGTTTATGTCGCAAATTTAAATTAAAACGTGCTGAGTACATTACGTATAGGAAAAATTAAGATGCAATTCTCTCCTACTATAGGTACATTTAACAGGTAAGTTAAATGTACCTATATTACAGGTAAGTTAAATGTACCTATATTCCTGTTTTATTAAGTGTAATGTTAACAGTACAAGGTAAATGTTGTACATTACACTTAATAAAACAAGTTTATTGCCGTACATTCTATTATATTGCGTTTTTATACAACGTTCGAAATTTTAAACAAGTTATCCTGTAGCTTGATATTTGATCTTAAGTAGTTAGTGTTCAAAATATAGTTTATGTCGCAAATTTAAATTAAAACGTGCTGAGTACATTACGTATAGGAAAAATTAAGATGCAATTCTCTCCTACTATAGGTACATTTAACTAAGTGTTAATTTGAAATTTTTTTGTTTAAATATCAGGTTTCGACTCGATAAATACATAACTAAACATTATAATCATACTATTTTCATTTGGTAAAACATAATTTTTAAAATTTTGCTTATGAGCATATTCTTTTTATATTTAACTTGTTACCAAATTCCTTGTGAGGGTAGGTCATCCAAGATGTGTGATTCCCACAGTCGATAATGCATGCTAAAGTTCACTGTTGAAGATAATAACCTTACTTCCTTTAGAGGGGGGGGGGGGAACGCGTCCACAAAGCATCTTTGAACTGATCTAAATTGACACTTTTTGAACTGCAGATACACAAAAGTGGCAAAAGATACTAGACCATATGCATAGAACACGCAGTTTCGAGAAAAAATAAACAATAATTAAAAAAAATTATTACTTTGATTTTTTTAACATGACAAATAGTTTCAGAGATGTATAAACACAGTTCAACCAAGACCTAAAGGTAAGTAATTTCAAGAAAAACGAAATTTTTTCCTATTGAGAGAATAAAAGCGTAAGGCATATTATCCTCCTGGAAACGCGAACAAAAATCAGGGGAAAATGTGTAACCGAAAAGGTCCGCAGTTTTGCAGAATATCAGAAGCTCTAACTTTTATTCTCGCTGCACCATGCTTCGTAAATCTAAGCATTGCTGGCTGCGATAAGCGTTATACGTTTTGCGACGCGACCATGCAGAAAGACTGTATTTTGATCCCGATGAACTGTCTGGAATGAAGTTGAATCGTTTATACTGACATTCACTTGAGTTATGTTGTCTAGGTTGTCAATTTTTGGTTCTGCCATGCTATGCGACCCTTTGCTTACCTGGCTTATTTGTCTTCCGTTCACTGTTCTTGCTTATAAAGGCAAAGCAAAATTTTCTATCATACTTAGCCTTGAATTTTCTTATTAATATTCTCTCCTTGCCCGCAGTTTCTGTGGTTCCACTAACCACAGTTTTCTGTACATCGCAAAGTTCTGATATTTCAAATTGCAATGCACCAGACAGGGTCCGATATAGCAATTAAGAACTTCCGAGGTTGAATTCTCATCAGTGAATAGTCTGTTAATTTAGACCAAGAAGCCCAAGGACGACATTTGGAGGCTCATCTCTTCCTCTCCATCACCCCCCTTTCCGGCCTACAAAAAGAACGTGCTCCTACATGGCGTAGACACGAAAGCATACAGTGGCACTTGACGGAACCCGAATCGAGTATTTTCAGTACCGAATCCTGACGCGCTAACTACTAGGGCGCTTCTGGCCCCTAGAATTTCAACTCACGAAATAACAGCGACTTTGTTTAGTAATCAAAGGTTAGTTGAGATCCTTTCCTACTGTTCAAATATCTCAATGTAATAATTGCAACCCTTGTTCTAATCTTCCTAATTTTCCCATCTTTTTAATTGTTCATGAGCTGGTAACTTGGTTCTTTTGATTTATATAAACCCTTCCTTTGAACACTAAGTTTTTTCTTTTCTTTCTCTAGGTATTTCCATAATATTGTCTTCCTTCTGTTAATAAACTCTTTTGATTAACAGACTGTGACTACGTGCGTTATTAGGTCCTGCACGGAAAATTCCAAAAGTTCTCAAGGATGGAGGATTGATATCTGTGTTAGAGTAAAACTACCATTTCCAGGTAGTCTTTAGCAAGGCGTTTGTTTAGCTAGACAAATGATGATAAAAAGCTTTTTGGACCCTTGATCTTTTGGTTTCGTTTGCAATCCGAATTTTGAAAGCATGATAAGCGCCTCGTAGAAATGGTCTCATAAGTTATAAAGGGAATAATTCTTTTGTCGGTCCTGAGAGGTTTTGGATTTTACTTTGGGCTTTTCTATTCGTACAATCTAAGTTCTAAAGAGAAACTTTACAACAGAAATTGAACTGAAATAAAAGTTTGAATGATTTTTTTATTAAAATGTTCAATTTCAAGATGGCAGTTTACACTTTATGTGGCCCGCCTGAAGAAAGGGGTGATTTCCATGAAAGGACATTTTAAGGGGATTGCTCCAAACACATTCGTGTTACAAATCAGGAAAACCAAAGTATAAAATTCCCCAACCGTAAAAATAATTTTGAAAGTTCCGAATAAGTGATCACTTACGATAATTTTAGTATCTGATAATCATTTTTAAACTAAAAAAATATAGGAAAGACTTAAATAATAGCTATTTCAATGAACAAATTTTGCTTCACTATCTAAGAAAGATTCAAAGGTAAATAATTGCTTCAAAAATTTCAGTCAGTGTTCAATGGCATATTTGTTTAACTTAATGGAAATTTTAACATAACGAGAAAACGAAAAGTAATTTTTAAAACATCTAAATACATAAGCCTATAATTTATAGTTTATTTCTTTATATTTGAAGATGTTTATGTTTTATTTCCTACGTTTTGAGTAAATGTTTTATCTATTTATACATAAATCTATCTATCTATCTATCTCTCTCTATATATATAGACATTCGGGACAATAGTTTGTGAATAATATTTAAAAGTATAATTGTGGTGGCAGTTAAGTACACCATGAAGGGTATTATTTACTATCCCTTATTTAAATTTAAAAATCAATTAGCCAAACAATCCGTTCATTTGATCCCCTATTAATATGTTTTAAGATTTTTTTTCCTTGCATAGAGGATGAAAATTGTTTAAAAATTTTACAACAATGACCCAGAATGTTGTACATATTTGTGCCAAATTCCTCTATATTTTTAGTTTTAACCCTCAAAAAACTGCAGCACTTAAATTTCTTTTCTTTCAGGACAGATAATTATGATACTTACATATCTCTGTGGTGGCAGAAAGGAGTTTAATCACAGACAAAAATTCAACCACATTAAGCGGATGACCGAGCGCTGTGGAGGAATTCATGTTCAACAGATTCTAATGCACTCTTACGTGGAAAATTTTATGAAATATGATGTTTAGACAGACATATTTATCTGATGAAGATATATCCAAGATAAGGAGAGGAAACTAGTTCAAAGCATTATGAGAAATAAAAATTGGATTTAAAAGGGAAATTTGAAATAAACTTTTCCATTTAAATATTTTACCTTTTGCTGAAAATTTACTCATTTTTGCGTCATTTCAAATGCACACGCACTTCACACTTTTGAGGGGAAAAAATGTATTCAAAAGGGAAATTTTAGTAAACTTTTCCATTAAATATCTTACCTTTTGCTGAGAATTAACTCATTTTTGCATCATTTCAAATGCACACGCACTTCACACTTTTGAGGGAAAAAAATGTATTCAAAAGGGAAATTTTAGTAAACTTTTCCATTGAATATTTTACCTTTTGCTGAATATTAACTCATTTTTGCGTCATTTCAAATGCACACGCACTTCACACATTTGAGGGAAATGCTGCGACTTTGTAGTAAAGGTTAAGAATTACTATTGTCTTCTCGATCTGGTCACTAGCGGTGAGAATCTTCCTTTTGGGATGGACTCTCGGAATCGTGAGGGCGTCGCTTAGACGTCGGTATTCTTCGAAGCGCCGACAGCTGAATAAAAATTCAGAGAGTATGACTTCCGCCCGCATTCGGAAGAATTCAGTATCTGCTCAAATACTGGAGCCAAGAGTTTGTCGTCTCTCACCCTCGGGAAGACAGGTGCACCTGTGCAATCAGACCTTCCCTTCAGGTAAAACACTGTTAGTTTGAACGCTAGTCCAAGATTCGAATTTCAAGTGAGGAATCGATACAAAAAAGCTCTTGAGTTTGAAAGCGAAGTCGTTTTCGGGTTGCAAAGAAACAAACGTAATTTCACTTTACTCAAGTTTTCACTTTTTTTTTTGAACCATTCTTTGGTAAATACAGTGGAATCTCGTTCGATCGTTCCCCGAATCATCGTTTTTCCATATGTGTCGTTTTCTTCACCCAGTCCCGAGGATCGTATTTCTTTGTTATGTTCCCGAATCAATAGTTTTCTCACATTTATCCTTCAGTTCTGCCAGCCCCTTGAAAAACGATAGATGGAGATTCCACTGTAATGAATTTGTAATGGAAAAGATAAGGGATGATCTTAATATGATTTTTAACATTCCAAAGTTATGATTAGAATGGGTATTGAACTACTTATTGACGGAAATAGAGCTGAATGATCCTTTAAAAAAGATTATTGGGGTATATTCAGAGGTTTTAACAATCTGTTTTATACGGCAAGAAGGGTTTGAAAATGAAATATTTATTTCTTTTCTTTAAATGATAAAAATATTTTTTAGACTCATTTTACACTTTTTTCTTTTCAATCACAAAACGTATATCTACATTTACCACGTTGCAGTAAAGAGATAAATTCTACTAAACAGTATATCCTAACTTTGAGACCTGATGACTCATATGCCTGCGAAGATTTACATGAGCTTCTTTTCCATCCAGTTTTTTGACATGTCACGCAAGTATGACGCTTTGTTCTCAATTGTCACCGAAAGAAACATTTCTTTTTAAAGAGTGCAAGAAAAAAAAATAAGACAGCTAGGTGAAGCAGATATCCCATTTGATACGAAAATCCATTATACAACAAATTGTTTCAGAAAAAGAGTTTGTTCACCTGCTGTGGAATCATCCAGCGCTGGGTTCAGAAACTAAAAGGGCTTTTCTCAGTCTTTGATAAGAAAGTCATACAAGAAGACTTTTTGATTTTTGGCCATATCGACTTCCCTATCAAATGTCATCCTTCCTACTGAGGATAGATTTACCCGCCTTAAGTATATAGTTTTTCTTTAACACAATCTCTAATTGGACCCAAAATTCGGGTTATTCCAGTATAGTAGTGCTTACCACAGCATTGCATTTTCGTACATATTTTGAACTCAAAGAAAAACTGCCAGTACTTTCTGTAGGTAGCTAAGACTGGGAGTTAATGCAGTCGTTTATGACATAAAAATCCCCCCCCCCCGTACTTGTGAATTGTCGAATGAGAGAAACGTATCGTGTAAATAAGACACCTCACTTAAAAAATAGGCCATTCGATGTGCTTGGTTACCAAACAATCTTATCCCTCTACCCGTCAGCGATTTTCCCATATTTCGGTAGAAAATCATGGGCAGGATTTATATTTTATATTTTATATAGGTTAACCATAAGGAAATTTTTAATTAAAAAAAATCAAAATAACTGGAGAAAAAGGAAATATGCGTCTGAACTGAGAAAGTGCTTTTGAATAATTAGATTTGTTTGGTGGGACTATTTAGAAAATAAAACATTGCTTCGAAGCAATATTATATGTATAGAATGGCACGTATTTCTTAGAAGCAAGATGAGTTGATGAAATACCATCTCCCTAAAATCATATACATAAAAAATAATAATTCATTCGACGAGGAAATAACGTTTCCCGCTGTTCGGGTACTGTAAAAATTCAATGCGAAAACATCGCGGTACGCCAAAATTAACAGATTAAGTAGATTGCAATTTTTGCATCGGTCGCGGCTAGAGGGTAAATCTGACTCTTTCATTAATATACCCCGATACTGTTTAAATTAAAAGTATTTTAGGGGTTTGAGTTACCCAGAACCGGAATTGTATTTTCGTAAACACAAGTTTAATAAATCAAGCACGTTGATCAAAACTACGCTGTAGTTTGATTACTTATAGTGAATTGATAAATATTTTATAAAACTGCGATCCTACTTCGGTAACTGTCGGACAGTGTAGCTATCTTTTCGAGGAGGATAATGAACCCATCAATTCCCGAGAAGCAGTCAAAATATGTTTCAATTTAATTACCAAATCCGCTTTTACCAATTAGTGAAGAGATTATAATTTGATCAATGCGCTATTCTTCATGTGTAACATATAAAATATATTGCTGTTTATTAAATCTTATATCGAAATATTTAAAACAATTTCACATAATTACTTTGTAATAAAATCTTAAATAACAAGCGGGACCTAATAGCTTCAGTCTTTGATTTTCCAAACACTTCGATTAACTAACTGTTTAATAGTATCCTCCTCTAAAATTTTAAATTGTGATGTGTCCTTTTCAGCTATGAGTACATAATTCAGAAGAGCTACACGTCACAAAAAATAGGGGGTATTTAAAAGTATGTTACAAAAGGAGAAGGTATTTAAAAATACTCCCTCCCTCTTTGTATCTCTTACACACACACACATATATATATATATATACATATATATATATATATATAAATATATATATATATATATATAGAAATATATATATATATATATATATATATATATATATATATATATATATATATATATATATATATATATATAACAAATAGATGATAGAGAAACCCAGTAATAGCCCTAAAGCTACTTGCAGCCATGAACAAATAACATGAAAAGAAAAGTATGAAAGAGGTTTTAGACAGCATCTCTTCATCAGCGGTGTCAATACTGTCTAAAAACCATTCCGATGAGTATGATCTATACAATAAACACACTCAGACACCGTACAATCCATGAAAAACAGAAGAATATATATATATATATATATCCATTGAATAGTGAAATCATAGTATTTCTCATACGGGTTATAATGAGGATATAATTTTCGGAGACCTTAAGCTCACAAAATTATATCCTCAGTCATTACCGCTCAGTGCTCCAATGCGGTAGTCTGCCTTCAACGCAAAACCAACTTGTTTGAGAAATAATCTTCCGATAAAGTACATAACATACGACAATGAGGGGAAATTGTTGAAAACAGCATAAAAACTTCCATCTTGGGATTGAGTTTCAAATTTCCTCCATCCTCTTTCACGTGATTCCAGGTACTGTCAGGTCAAAAATGCTTCCAGTGGAAAGTGAAAAGCGATTTCAGAGGGGGCAGAAATATCGAAAGAATGTCAAGACATTCCTTCCCCTACAAGTAAAACCAAAGAAGTGAACAATGACTCGTCAAAACTTGGGAGAATGGGGAGGGTATTTAGGCCACAAAGACCTCCGGAAAAAGATAGGCGCCTGAAGTCTCCTGGTATGTCCTACAGTCGGCGCGACAAGTGACGCTGGGGGTGGAGGGGAAATGTTTACGAAACTGGAGACAATGTGATGGCCCTATCTCACCGTATCATTTGGACAAGCTAGTCGACAGATCCGAGATAATTTTTCTTAGTTGCGATTAGTAAGAATGTAAAAGAAGGATTTATGTGTTTTTACGTTTTTAAGTACTTTTCGTTATCTGTTCGTGGTTTTCTTTTCCAGAGATCTTAGTTGGGTTTGAAGTGTTTTCGCAGTGCAGTGAATGTTACTTTAACGTTTGAGAGAAAAGAAAATAATTGATCCGTTTAAAAAACCTGTTCATTTAAGAAAAAAGGTGAAATCAACATTTTTTTATTATTTAGGGAATAATTCTTTAATTCAACATAAAAGACTAAATTTCAAGGTTAGGTAGTTTCAAAAATATTTTTACGAGAACCTTTTGAAACTAAGCATGATGTAAAGAGAAGGTGTGATGAAATCATGTCAAAATGGTTTGTCTTGGAAATTTGAATGTGAGTTTAAAAATATCACTTTTTTTTTTTTTTTTTTGTGTGTGTGTGAGTGTGTGTGTGTGTGTGTTGTTAATTTATCTAAAGTCAACCGTATATGATATTTAGAATAACAGAAATGAAAAATCAAAATACTTACCTTTTCAATTTGTAATGCAGTTTTAAAGTTATCTCTAAAAATTCCGTGAGGATCATAAAGCAATTTTTTCGATTCACTGTTATTTTTTATTCAAGTTGTAAATATATCTTCTAGAGAAATGCTACACTGATTATTTTTCTGAACTGAGTTAGAATAGATTTCGCGGTCATGTTGTTTTCATTTAATTGTTAAGAACAGTTCTAATACACAGGATATATAGGGCTTAAATTCCGTTTCACGAGAAGTTTTTCTGGTTTTTATTATTGGGTGTAAATACTATAAACTTATCTTTTATTTAATTAAAAAATCCTACTAAGTGTAATAATTTTACAGTACTTGATTTTAACAGAAATGAGTAATATTCTCATTAAAGATTCATCATAAGTATTTAATGAAGTAATGAAAAAAAATTTCTTTCATTGCGAAGCAGTATTAATGAATATAGACAATATTATCAAAAAGATTAGGCCTTATCCAAAACACTTGCATAAAAACGAAGAACTTATGAGGAGTCGAAGCGCTGTCAATTGTAGAGGTAAGTATATGGATCTGAAGATCAATAAGATTTTCTCTAACACGCCACTTAGACGTACAGCTTGTGTACCTTATGAACAGAACTCGTGGGAACGTGTGCTGGTCATTGAATATTATTTAAGCAACATAACCTTATGGATCAAACTAGACAGACCAAAATCGACTGCTAAAAACGAAGCTATAGGATGTAATTCCGGAAAGGTTTCAATGCGGAACAATGTATTCAAACTAGTCATTGCAAAACGAACTTCAAGAGATGTAAGGAGATGCCAGCTTAACGGGCAACAACAGGATGACCGCACAAACTAACGCAACCGAAGGAAACTGCTAAGAAGTGAACATATTTCCCTCTGCAATTTCCATCGCTGTTGAGTTCCATCAGTTAGTTCGATAATTATCCGTCGACAGTTTCATGGTCTGGGTGTTCATGGTAGAGCAGCTGCGTATATAAAGCACACTTACCTCCTGCATTGTGTACCGTTACTCTAATCTGTAAACGACAGTAAAGTTGTTCTTTGGAGTGATAAGTAATGCTTTCCCTTTTACGTTCCGATGAACATGAGAATTTGGTAAGATCCTGGGGAACGGTTTTATTCGAACGGTGGTTTTTTTCAATTGTTAAATAACAGCCTGGACTCAGTCATTGTTTGAGTCACTTTTCGTGTATGTGACGCTGGTCATTGATTGTTTTACCAAACACACGAGCTCTGATATGTACCTGGATGTTCTGGACAATTTAGCCTTACTAACAAAGTGGCAGCATTATGAAGATGACAGTCATATTCAACATGAATGAACTTCTTGTCACCCTGTGCATCGTGAGCAGGACAATTAAAAACGAGGGAGAACTGAGTGACAGAGCAACAAGTATTGATTTTAATCCAACAGAACACTTCTGAGATGAACTGGAATGATATATGCGAGATCAGAAACTACAGTTGGTTTAGCTTTCATGTTTGAATTTGGTTGACTTACCTGAAATTGGTTGATAGTATGTCGTACTCATACAACCGAAGGTGGATTGAGTAGGATGGATGTCCCAAATATCTCCCCTGTGCCTAATATCGCCTACTCGTGTTTCCAAAGTATGATTCGCGCTATGAATGAGAAAATGCAGTAACTTCTAAGTTCTGGGTTTGTACTAACAGCGGCGATAGCGACAACGCTCTTATCACTGACAACAGAAACTATATGGCGTCTGAAGTTGTTTTGGCTGTTGTCTTCGTAAATTTTGGCTCCAAAGAATCAGAATCCAGTGAATGACCAGGTAGCTGCATTCAAATTCTAATTTTGCTTATACCATTTGAAAGTGCATTAAACAGAGACTTTTCTAGCAACGCTTTTTAACAGGTGCTCCTAATTTCGCCGGTAGGCGGTAATGGGAACAGAGGTAGGTGATATTAGGAACCTCTCTGGGGTTCATTGGGAATTTCAAATTTTCCAATTTAGCTACATATCTTAAACTGGCACTAGTTTTGGAGCTGGTTGATCTCAGGATACCAAAGGAAATAGTTCTCAGGGATGTTATTTGAGTTTCCAGCCTAATCAGAAACTAAAAAGTGGACGAAATGTCGAAAAAAAGTTAGAGTAGGCGATATTTGGGACACCTACCCTAATAGCTGTTTACTGCCATAATAAAGTCATTTTTTCCCAAATAATTGTAGTGTTAGACTATATTTTACTCAGTGTATAAAGCTTGATAGATAATTGTTACACATCTGAAAGGTTTTTTTTTTTTCGTACGGATAGTCTTTCAGATGTCAACCTTTATTCTGCATAATTTGGTTGAGAACTTTATTGATCTACCTTTTTTCTTGGTATATTAAATTCTCGTTTATGAGCTCTTTCCAACACTGTGGCTGATCGTATTATTTATCTTTTACCGTCTACTACAGGTTGGGTGGATGTCAAGGGAAAAGAGGGGCAGGAACGTTATCATCCCTTCACAAACAACGACCCCGAGCCGTTTATCAGTCTGTAAAGCGGTGTGGCTGGATTGGGAGAGGAAAGCATTCGTTCAGATTTTTTCCCAGTTTTTTTTTACATTTTCGTTAAGCGATCTTCTTTTTCTTTTATCGGAAGATTACAGTGGTTTGTTTTATCGTGGTCTGCGGTTGTTTTGATGTTAAGTGCAGAGAGTAAACATATTAGAGTGCCGAATGTTAGGGATCTTGAATCGGGGTAGTACATGAGTTCGCAGATAGTTAAACTCTATATTGATAATTTTACTGATATTAGGGGAGGTTCGGTTTTCTTTTTTTTAATGCATTTTTTTTCGTTCTATGTAGCGTATTGCAAAGCTCTCCACCTGTTTATATCAGGTATTTTACGTATATAATTCAGCGTCGTGCAATTCGTATATAAAGTTTGTTTGATAATTCATTATTGGATACTAATTTCCTCTCTTATGATTGCATAACGCTCATGCACTTCTTACAGTTAGGAGTTCCTTAATCATGTGCAACAAAATCTTACAAATTTTTAGAATCTCAAATTTTTTTTTAATTAACGAAAAATGATTGAGTTGCACCTTTTAATTAAAATCCAACGTTTTATATAGATAATTTACTTGCATATTTTTTGGTAGGCAATGTTTTAACTTTGGATCCCTTAATAGTAAAGTACTTGATACATATTATATTGAAATAGAGAAAAATAATTGTATTTGACGACGTTTAAAGCACTCGCATATTCACACTCTCATATTTAATTTTTTTTTCATCACAACGTATAGCCCCTCAGGAATATTACCTATGTTGTATTTCTTCAGAAATATTAATATTTTTGTTTCACTAATATATGTGTGGTTACTGACCGTAAGAAAAACTTCTGAATTCTACTTTACCCATAGGGCAATAATTTATTATACATGCATACATATATGCTTATGTACATACCTATCTACAGATGTGTGTATGTGTGTATATGTATGGAAATGCGAGGAAAAATTCTGTATTTGAATTTGCAAGTATGCATTTAGTCATTGCTCCCAACTGCTATTCACTCTACTTCTCCTCATATATAAGCAGTCTCAGATTCTAGCTCGTATTCATCAATCTTTATTAAAAAAAAAAAAAATCTAATAAAATTCTTTAAAGTACGGAATTTCTAAACTGTTGGGTACTTGACTGAACAAGTATATTATTTTAAGAATTAAAAAGGCTGAAGTACTAAACTTCAATAAGCTTTTAGTTGGAGAAAATAACTTTTGAGAACAGAGTACTTAGGATGAAACTAAATACAGCATAACTACATTACAATTACATAATTCTGTGGCGTTTTTACAGATGTTGATATGTCCGAAACATTCAGTTTTATGTTTCAAGTTGATATGTCACACTTAAAATTGGTTCTTTAATGTGGCAAAAGCTGACTGTGGAATTATGAAATAATACTAAGTTATTCGTATTGGCAAATGCTGTTATGTATAAAAAAGGTATTACTTGGTCTCTAATTGAATATTTTAGCTCCTAATTGAAAATATTCATTGAAGACCAGCCATATGCTTGAGGTTGAATATGAGTATTAACTAAAGAATATTTAGATTGAAAAACCTAATTGAGCGAATTTATATTTCACAACAAATGCTACTTTTTTAATTTGCCGAAAACATGAAAAAATGACATATCAACATGTGCCATAATGCAACAGAATGATATGTAGTATTGATTTTCGGTACATATTGTAATAATTTTCATTTTGTTTATTTAAAACATACAACGAAAGTGAGCTTAAATTTTTTTAAAATTCTTTCGTGGAATCTAGATTTTGTACTATCGAAGTACAAACTCAATGCTACTTTTTGAAATGCAGCTCAAATTTTACCTTAATTTTGATTAACACCGCATTTGATGCAAATTAAAAGAATCGGCTCATGATTATTTATTTTTATTTTTTCAAGAAGAGAAAAATCTGAGATTTATCGGAAAATGAAGTAACATGCCTGTTGCTGGAATGAAAAAAAGGAAATGCATTCAATCTATGATCATACTCAGTTTTCTCTTCATATCCACAATAATATTCGTTATATGCATTTCCAAAATCTTCGAGAAAACACACAACACTATTCCAGATAACTACACTAAAACAATGGCAAAATTTAGTCGTTATATCAGAAAGCATACTTATCTTTGCTCGTTGTTAGTGGGATTAGATGTTAAAAGTTTGAGGAGAGCTAGTTCCTATGTACCTGTATCCGCTTATATCTCGCTCATATTTGTATCAGGAATTTTAACGAAGAAGCTGCAAAGCCGGTATAAAATATACGGGAACATTGGCAAAATTTAGTCGTTATATCAGAAAGCACACTTATATATGCTCGTTGTTAGTGGGATTAGATGTTAAAAGTTTAGAGAGATCACGTTCCTATGTACCTGTATCCGCGTATATCCCGCTCACATTTGTATCAGGAATTTTAACGAAGAAGCTGCAAAGATGGTATAAAATATATGGGACTTTTTCTTAATTTATTCCAGATAACAGCACCAAAACAATGACAAAATTTAGTCGTTATATCAGAAAGCACACTTATATATGCTCGTTATTAGCGAGATTAGATGTTTAATGTTTAGGGAGAGCTAGTTCCTATGTATCTGTATCCACTTATATTTCGCTCACATTCGTATCAGGAATTTTAATGAAGAAACTGCAAAGCTGGTATAAAATATACGTGACATTTTTTTATTTATTCCAGATAATTTCACCAAAACAATCGCAAAATTTAGTCGTTATATCCGAAAGCGCACTTATATATGCTCGTTATTAGCGATATTAGATGTTAAAAGTTTAGGGAGAGCAAGTTCCTATGTACCTGTATCCGCTTATATCTCGCTCATATTTTCATCAGGAGTTTTAACGAAGAAGCTGCAAAGCCGGTATAAAATACATGGGACTTTTTCTTTATTCCAAATAACAACACCAAAACAATGGCAAAATTTAGTCGTAATATGCTTGTTATTAGCGATATTAGATGTTAAAAGTTTAGGGATAGCTAGTTCCTATGTACCTGTATCCGCTTATATCTCGCTCACATTTGTATCAGGAATTTTAACGAAGAAGCTGCAAAGCCGGTATAAAATACATGGGACTTTTTCTTAATTTATTCGATATTGCTACTAACGTCTCTCCGAGGTAAGGATTTTAATTCACGCTGTTGTCTCACTACAGTGAGCAGAATTTCCAATCAGGAGAACAGGAGGTAGTGAAGCCCAGTAGAGATGCCGGACTCCGCATTTTAATTCATAACGCTGTACGCTTCACACTCGCACAGGCGACAACGCTACAAGACGAGTTGTATGACTTGCACGTAGTGCGATCGGCCTCGCACGTGCATCCTCTGGAATATCGAACAGTGTCGCGCTCGTTTGTTTCTTTCATTCTCACACTTGTCACGAAATATATTTTTATTAACTCGTAAATTTGAATTTTTATTTATTACTCGGCATTTTACGGCGATATTTACATATCTCAGGAACAAAGACATTAGGGGGAAAAAAAGACACTAGCTAAAAAAAGAAACATTTAAAGGAGCTCTTTGACCTTTTACAGCTCATTTTCACACAGCTGTCGCAACTATTGTGGTTGGACAGGCCCATAAAGCGATCCAGAAGGAAGCTAGCAGTGTTGACTACCCTTCAACACTGGGTTTACAGCTGTTATTTAGAGAAGAAAATTTAAAAGTCCTTTTTTAGAAATGCCACTGTTACGCATTTCAATGACGAAACAGAAAAATCCCGAAGAAAAAGGAATGGACAGTTATTAAATAGGTTTAAAGTAAGCCATAATGAACAAAAAAAAGAAGAATGCTAAAGATTTTGATAATTAATATATTAGTTTATTTACTAGTAGTTTAAGTTGATGAAATCATCCCTTTAATTCTATGTATCTTATATTAACCCTCAAACGTTACAGTGGGGGGTCGGATCGGACCCAAGGGTGTGCGTTCCCCCTCCCGTACTCTCCCCTCTCTTTGTAAGAGATCGAGTTGAAAGGAACCCTACCAGATAGACCTACTAGACTACCCTACTAGATGTAAGAATCTAAATACGAGTGTCTTTGTTGAAAAACATTATTCATGATCATTAGTCATTTTTTATTTTTTTATTTTAGATTTTTATTTATTTTTTTTTCTCAATTTTGAAGGCCAAAAATGTCAGTATATATTATTTTTTATATTTTTGTGCTCGGAAAGTTTGTTTCACTAACTTCTAAAACTAGGTAGACTAAATTACATATTAGACCTAATATATACAACATTCTATGCAAATGCCAAAGAGATTTTCTTTGTTTAAGCAAAATTACAATTCGTTGGTCATTTTTTCTACAAAAGGGTTTTATTTCATGTAAAATAATATCAATAAATGTCATTATACAACAAAAATGCTTATTGCGTACTTATTTCTACCAAAAACTTCATCAAAAGATCGTGTCCGATCCGACCCGACCGTACTATCTATTTCGCCTCAAACCACTGTATCGTTTGAGGGTTAATATCTTCTAAATTGCCAAAACTCAGAATTTCCCCCCACTTTTAAGCCCAATTTAGCTCTTCAGCAGCGATTAACAATACTTTAACTACCTTAAAAGTTCACGCATATATATGACAGTTGTCAATTTCCGACTAAAGCAATGTTTCTGAATTGTTGATTAACTTGTAGGGTGCTCCTATAATAAAGTAGTCATTAGAATTTAAGGTCTATATGGGTCAATGAGGGTAGGATATATATGTTGAAAGCACACAAACACACACATATATATATATTTATATATTCATCATTTCCTTCATATATGTATACATATGTATGTGCTTCTATATCTATACATCATCTAAGGTATAAATTTATTTTGACGTGAAATTAGAATAGCCCTAAACTAATTGCATAATATTAATATTTCAAGCATCTGTTTACATATTAAATGCAAATAATACTGAATTTCACATGCATAAGCTGATTAAAACATTGACTTAAACAGCTTTCCCATTTTACATCAATAAAAATAATAAAATGCAAAAAGGCAAATTTTGACCCAAAATAAGGAACAATCTTTTATAAAACAAAAAGATGCTATTCTATAGGATTTGTTTATATGTGATCTACTCAGCACTGAGCACGAAAAAATACATGTCACACATACCTTTCAAGTAAAGTCCTTTTAGGAATTTTTCTCAATGTTATTTAAAATAGGTGTGGCAGTCGACTAAATATTTATGAATTTAAGATTTCATTATTCTACTTTATGGTAATGTCATCACTGTATTACACTTGGTGTATGTCTGAAGTGAAGCACAAACTGGATGACAGCTCTTCGTATATAATTGATGGTTTCTCATTATCATCGTGAGGTCAAATTTTAAAAGCCTTTAAAGCATCCCGAGAAAACAAAACTAAACACTTCACTGGCGTTTTTTATTTATAAACACAGTAGGAGCAGGCATTCTTTCATCGTGTCATTCTATTCAATAGAACTGCGAAGAATTTAAATTCTAACTCAGACTTTTGAAATTTAATTCAAAAAAATGTCAGGTAGTCTCTTCTAACGAAACTACCGCGGGTTATTAACGTAGGATTATTTATCGTTGCTTACCTCTTTTGTATGTGTATATGTATGTATGCTATGTACATATGTATCTATATATATATATGTACGTATGTATATATATATACATATATGTATGTCAAAATTTTAACGCATTTTGACACTTTTCTGTTAATTGTTTACTGCTTGTCAAAGCGATACTGACCGGGTTTGGCTCGCTGCCAAAATTATAACTCGCGTGGACGGATGGTTTTAGCGTCTGGAATTTTGCTTTCCGAAGGACCGTTATGGAGGAACGTAATCCCTACGTTAAAAAGCCTCATGAAATTGATCACTGAGAAGTTCCACTAACTAAAATATTTATTTCCAAAACTTGGACATCTGAAAAGGGTTGCTAACTTCAAAGTTAATACAGTTTATTTATAATTTTTCAGTACATTAAGAATGGCCCTAACAGAGAAAGCATTGGACATCCTCGTTACATTTGTCCTGTATCTTTAACGCACTTACGGAATTAAACTTTTAACGTCTGTTTTAATGCTTGAGTTTCTTACGCACGTGCTGGATATTCGTACTTTGACTTCTTTTCTATCGTAATTCCGGCACATTTAAACTTGTCCTCGATTTGTTCCAATGTCACGCTACCAGATAGGAGCGAATACCGTAATCGGCAGGTCACCTCACTTCGCAGACTACTTGAAATGCGTATAAAACTCTGGAGGACGTATGAATTGAGGTAAAAAGAAAACAAGCGACAGTCATCAGCCTGTCTACCCATGATTATAATACTTATTAGCACGCCTGGTTTTCTCATAATTACATCTTTTGCAGCCAAGGTATGAGAACGTTTATAAAGGGTAGACACTATGATGTTCAACGCATGCATTTTCGGAAGAAAATCATACGTCCACGCAAGTGTAAATTCTCCAAGTTAAGGTGCGTGTTCAGAACGTAGTAAATGATGAGGATAATTACTTAAGAGGGCTTTAATTACCTTGAAAAGGAACCCAAATGTATTTGTTCTTTATATCCATAAATTAATATATCACTACAGAGAGATAGATACTTTGATGGAAGTAGATATATATTTGAGTGTCTATATACAAACATTCCTTTTCTTTATTAAAGTATAAAATACTCAAGTTAACTTATTTAACAGGCAGAATGCAAATATGAATTTTTATTCAAGTACAGTCGAACTCCGTTATAGCGAACCCGGTACATAACGAACTCACGGATATAACGAACGAAAATTTTGGTCCCGCCATTTTCCTATTATACGTAATTTAATTAGTATTGTGTCAGTTTAATGTAATCGATTTTAGTCGATTTAATTCATTTATGATAATTTTTAATAGATTTTATCACTTTTTTAACACATCATTATTGAATGCACATTGCAACTAATGAGTTATACATTTTGTGAACTCTAGCATTTTTCTTAACGGTTCGGATATAGCGAACAAAACTTTTGGTCCCTTGAAGTTCGTTATAACGGGGTTCGACTGTATTCACTTTTAAAAATTGTCTTTAAAATTTTTTTTGATCGATTATTAGTTAGTTTCTTTTTTTAACTGATGTAATAACGCAATATAAAAAAATATATTAGAAACTTCATTAGCCAGATTATGCGAAAAGTTATCAGAATTCATATGTATGTATGTATGCATATATTTACGCATACATGTATGCATGAATTTAGCATTCTGCTTATCACATATATCTTAATTTGGAAAATATTCTCTTTTCTTTTTGCTAACCATGCAGATATTTAAATTTTACTTCTGTTTATCAGCAGAAAATATCAGATATATTCTCTCTCTTATCAGAGGAGCTCAGCTTTAACATTTTAAAGACATGCTATCTTCCCCCCAAAAATAACAGCAAATTTTACCACGGCAGGAGTTAGTGAACAGATTCCACCATTTTTCACTTAAATTAATATTCTCAAGCTGATTCCTTTCTCAAACTATTTTGCTAATCACCACGTCGGCAAAGTGTGCGCCCTCTCAACACATCATTCCCGTCCTGGAATTCTCCGCAACCTGGATAGAAGGATGGTTTAATCAACCATCCTTCCCCCAAAAACAATTCGCACACACGAAAATAAAAAAATAAAAAGGGCACATAAAAATCGGAACCCCACGAAAATGTACGCAACATAAATTTCGTCAAAACTCCGGGCACCGCTTAATGGTCTTCCACCGAGTCCCGAAAATGTGAGCGCCGAGAAATATTACAAGCTATAACAGCAATTGGTGAGAGATATTCGGGTCAGAGGTCTTGAGATTCTGGTCACGAAATAGCCATTTTCTGGCCTCGACTTAAAAAAGGCCTGCAGGCTGGAGGATGAGAGAGAGAGAGAGAGATAGAAAAAAAAAGAAGGCTACAGTCCCCCCCCCCCCATGGTTATTTGGCGATCGTTGTAAAAGTCGGTAGTTACTATTTGTTAATGTCTGTTGGGTACTCAATTCGGCCCAGCCTCCCGCTTAAAGAGGATGTAAAAGTGTTTGCCCCCTTCCCTCCTCTCCCCACTTTTCGATGAATCTCTCGCTGACGATTAAGACACTGGTTTAAAGTGGGTAACGATATAGGCCGCAGACGGAAACTAAAAGTGGTGTCAGTTGTAAAGACAGGATGCAGATCGGTGCTATATTCAATCCAACTAACTTAATTGTTTATTGAAGAAAATGTTTCCAGATATTCAGATAATGACTGGTTTATGTAACATACATCAAGGTGTGCGCACGCATTTAGCCAACGGAATCCCTTCACTATGTGAACATAAACTCCCTCGAATAAATAAATAAATAAATAAATAAATAAATAAAATATATATATATATATATATATATATATATATATATATATATATATATATATATTTATATATGCGTGTGTGTGTGTGTGTGTGTGTAAGTGGGTGGGTGGGTGAGTGAGTGTGTGTGTGCTTGGTACAAGAAGTGTCTAAGTCAGTTTTCTCCAAGATGAATTTGTTTGCTTATGTCTCTCTAAAATTATTTATTATTTTCAATTCAAGAAGTACCTAAATCTGTCCGATGCTTCAAAGGTGTTTTCTAAACCATTCTACAGACTTGGGAACTTCTTACATTTAAATTAATATTTTTCTAAAGAGACATAAGCAAACAAAGTCATCTTGGAGAAAACTGACTTAGACACTTCTTGTACCAAGCCACAATATATATAATATATATATATATATATATATATATATATATATATATATATATATATATATATATATATATATATAAGGAAGTGGTCGACTTGCCTTTCTATCCACTGAAGGAAAATTAGTTTACTCCTGTGTATTCATTTAGATAATTAATCATTATGTAAATTAATCAAAAGGTCAAATTTAATTAAACGTGTAATGAAAAAGGATTTCCTGAGACACCTCATACCAAGTTTCAAAGTATTATGTTAGATAGCTTTATTTACCCCTAAAACCCGTTTTTTCTTGTTTTCTCCTTTATTTTTGAATACATCTAACATATGTGAACTGCTAAATTTTATGCTCACGTAAAGACAAATCAGTTCATTTACACGCTTTTATACTACAGTGAAACCCCGATTTTACGTTTTTCTTGGGACCAGCGGTAAAAAACGTACGAAACGGGAAAACGAAAAATCGGGGTTAAAAAATATCTAAGCATATTATTCAAAAATTGACACTTACCGGATGAACTATTGGAAAAAATGTGTAATCTTTACTTGTTTTTTTGCTTTCAGATACAATTTCAACTACAGCACGTTCAATACTAACAATTTTTTGCAAATTTGCTTTTTGGTTTACATATTGGGGTATTTTAACATTATCAGTTTAGGCAATTTTCACGGACCAGCAGAAAATGACGTAGGAAGCGGGATAACGTACGAAACGAACAACGTGAAATCGGGGTTCTACTGTATATACACGCTTTTACTGAAAAATTAACATTTTAAATTGTCATATATTACAAATAAATATATACCTTTGTTCTTGCTACTCATTTAAGTACAGTGGAAGGTAAATTCTAAGTATAGGTAAATTATTTTTGAAAAAAATTTCAATAATATTTTTAATTCTATTTTCGTTGTACTTAAAACTTAACAAATATTGAATTACTGGAGTTAAACTACTAATGCAAAACAGAAAATTTATGACATTATTATTTTTTTTTTAAAGCTGTAATGTTTATTTTTTCGAAGCAGTTACAGTACTTTTATATTCTGACGAATAATTTTGATTACAGATAAAGACAATGAATACGTTTTAACAGCTTTCGTGTATCTTTTAGAGGAAGTTTATTTCAAGCCACATGACTAAGTTCCAAGGTTATGAAGCTATTTCACAATTATTAAATCAACAAACATTTATAAAAATATATAATATAAATTTCCCCTTAAAAAATATTTAGAACCTAGTAAAGAAAGCAAAGTTAGAGAATTGCAAAATTTTAGAATTTGTTGTGTCTATGCACTTATTTAACCTTTGGCAGAAAATTGAGATTTTACTTCTCGCAATAAAGTTACTATATTAAATTATAAAACATGACCACAAAAAGCATAGTTGGACTATCGCTGCCATCTTCACTTATGAATAATATTAGTCATAATTTTAAGACTTGCATAATGACTTGATTAATAAAGCGAGATTGTTAGTAAAAGAAGATAGGGAAGATGTGCCGATACTAAAATTTTTTCGCTCCAAAGAAGTTGCGAGAAAATTTTATTTAATATATAAAAATTAACTTTTCAGTTTCAAAAAAAAAACTTTCCGTGAATTTATAATATATTAACCTTTTCCCTATGGGGTTGGATAGCATGTATCCCAAGAATACGGGCCCAAGAATGAATCTGTATATATATATATATATATATATATATATATATATATATATATATATATATATGTGTGGTCGTTCCCTCCACTTCTTTTTTAAACTGGAAACGGGTCTAGGGGGAACAATTCACGCAGGGAAAGCGAAGGAAAGGTCGAGCCCCTAAATGTGGGGAGGAAACGACCACAGCAGCATTGGATATAAACATCCTTTATTAATTAAATATTGGAAAAATGAAAATAAACAGCGCGAGAGGGGCGTCTTTCCATCTCGGAGTACAGCGATCGTCTGATAAGGCGGGAATACATCATGCTGGCGCATGCACTGACGTCACACAGACAGTAGCGCCGCGTAAGGTTTGTAGATGGAGATGGGATATAATTTCCCATATATATATATATATATATATATATATATATATATATATATATATATATATATATATATATATATATATATATATATATATATATATATATACACTGCTTGACAATTGCTAAGGAACAGCTGGTTTTTTCAAACTAGCGCTTCCGACAGCAAACAAATCACAGTAAAATGAAATGCACAGTGCGTAATAGGGAAGGACCTGTTATGTGTATAAAATGCAGTGCACGAAATCTCTTTATTCATACGAAAGTTATGCAGTTAGGTGTTTGACGAAAATAGCACCGTAGGTTGTTGGAAGTTATTTCTGCGAAAATCAGTGTGGTGTGGCAATAATTAAGTACAAAATGTCTGCAAGACATCATTTGAGTGCGTACGATCGTGGACGAGCAGTTGGACGGCTCAAAGCAGGACAAAGTGTCACCACTATGGCCAGAGTAATGAGAGTGGCAAAAAGTGTCATATAGCGATTAAAGAAGGCCTCTGAATGTGGAAATGCTATGCGAAACCATGCCGGTGGTCGTGGAAGGAACACCACACCTCAAGAAGATCGATAATAATCCCTAGTGGCGAAAAGAAACAGACATCCCACTCCAAGTCAGATAGCTGCAGGCCTTGCAACCGCTACCGGTACAAATGTATCAGCCAGAACCATTTCTAGGCGATTAAATCAGGTTAGTTTGTATGCACGGAAGCCTGTTCAATGCATCCCTCTTCAACCACGCCATCGTCGAGAAAGACTAAGTTGGTGTAAAGAACATATTGGTTGGAGTCAGCAAGAGTGATCCAGAGTGACGTTCTCTGACGAATACCCTTTCACTGTCACAAGTGATTCTGGCCACCAGTTAGCGCGGAGAGAGAGGGGAACACGTTATGCACCACAGAATGTTCAGGAACGTCATCGGTATGGCCAAGGCGTGATGGTGTGGGCAGGCATTGTGCACAATGGCAAAACACCGCTTCACATCTTTGAGCGAGGTACCGTTACATCACAGCGGTATTGCAGAGAGATTATTCTGGATCATGTTCGTCTTTTTAGGGGCGCAGTAGGTCCAGATTTTCTGTTTATGGACTACAATGCGCGCCCACACAGGACCGCTGAAGTATCAGACACACTAGAAGGTGAAAATATTGAACGTATGACATGGCCTGCTTACTCTCCTGACCTAAATCCTATAGAGCATGCCTGGGATGCTCTTGTCACACGTGTTTTGCAAAGAACTCGCACTCCCCGAACCGTACAAGAACTGAAAATCGCCTTGAGAGAGGAGTGGAACAATATCCCGCAAGGACGCCTCAATACTTTAGTAGACAGCATGAAAAACAGATGCAAAATGTGCACTAGTGTCCGAGGAGGTCATACACCTTACTAAGGTACTCATAACTATTTCATTCCGGCAGGAAGACTCATTTTTCATGGCTGTTTGGAAATGCTCCAAAGAGTATCTTTTTTGTTTTTCATTTTCTTCTTTTTCCATGTGGCGAAATCTGTACCATTTTGCATAATAAATAATGCACAGTATCTCTACTAAATATGTACTAGGTTTCATTTGTTCAATCTATGTCTATTATGAAATATTCCGAAAAATGTGACTGTTCCTTAGCAATTGTCAAGCAGTGTATATATATATATATATATATATATATATATATATATATATATATATATATATATATATATACATAGATTCATTCTTGGGCCCGTATTCTTGGGATACATGCTATCCAACCTTTTAAGGAAAAGATTAATATATTATAAATTCACTGAAAGTTTTTTTTTTTTGAAAAATGGGCCCCGTAAGCTGAAGGTTAACATATGAATTATTATAATATTTAATCTTTTGAAAAAAGGTAGATAAAAATAAAAAATTTAAAAATTAAATAAAAAATAAAAAAGGGAAATTTATAATAAAAGTAATAATATCAATAATAATTAAAAAAAGCAGAGGATATATACTATAAATTAAAAAATAAATATTATAAATACAAAATATAGAAATAAATATTTTAAATATTATAAACAAGAGAAATAGTTTACTTTAACTTAAAAAGAAATCAAATTAAAATGAAAATTAATAAAAACATTTTAAATATCACAACGTCGATGAAAACTGAGTGGCATTACACAACAACAAACACGTCCCTTTTATCTCAACATGACAAGGATTATGCTACAAGATTCAACAACAATGACTGTCATTTTTTTTTCCTGGCAACTTGGCACCTTGTGGTTTTGGAAATAATAAAAATATGGAGTAGTCGTAGAATTGTTCACGTGGATCTGAAATATCAGCAAATAAATCTTTCGCATGTCCATGAACAACGCGTCCTACATACATAAGTACAAGCTAATCGACGAAGAAATTTTATTTTTTTGTCGTTAAAATATGAAACGATAAATCTCATACTGATCAAACATTCAAAGGCTGGACAATCTCCGGGAATCATGCAATTTTTTAAAAAAATGGGAAGACACGTGTTTTCGAGACTTTTTGATGATATACGATCAGATAAAATCATCGCATCAGCGGAAAATTTTTCATGATACACACACATTTCTGTTCTTAAGTGTGGTTAACTTTCACGATGAAAGAGTTCTACTTACTTTGGGTTATTGTTTCCCTGAAACCCCAAGGATCAGTTTCCTTCTAGTGCTGTTCATTTAAAATTTACATTACGTTCAATATTATCAGGATATCCTGGAATGAAACTCTACTGATTAAGAACGAAAAGAGTCCTTTTTTTGACAAAATAATAAGATAATAAGGCAAAATTGTTCTAGAGAATATGCGTATTTTCTTTAAAGGATAATATATAAATTTCATGACACAATAGATATAATTGTATTTGAATGTATATATTGGAACGTGGCAACAGTCTGTGAATTTTTTATTAAGCTGGAAAATTATGGTGAGGGAATTACTTATTACGAGGAAAACTTATGATGAACTTAATGATGAACTTATGATGAACTTATGATTGAAACTTATGATGAACTTATGATTGAAACTTATGATGAGGGAAATTTATGATGAGTGATATAATCATCCTAAATTGTACTCTCTGGATCCGTTATAAAGTGCTGAAGCCTTTGAAAATATATTTTTTCAACATGAAGACTTATATAATGACTTATATCGATATGGCGAATTTCTAGTAATAAGATGATATACAGACCATTCAATAATAATGGAAAGTGTGTTGATACCCGACTTGAGTGTACAACTGAAAAGGGGAAAAAACTGCTAAAAACAAATGCACCTGGCCTACAAATTATATTCCTACTCACGGCTGCCACCAATCAATACACAAACTTTATATAAAAATCTGCTGTATCATCTGCTATTATACTCCTTGTTTTACAGACTGTGAGGTATAACGCTTGACTAGAACATTCTTTGTTGGATCGGATGCATTAAAGATTTCGAACACGTTGCTATAATCTGCTAATTTTGAGGGCTTTTCTTTCCCAAATTTTTATTTGAAAGATTGTTGAGTACCAAGGTATGTTTGTCTTAAACACCACATCTTTTGGTAACAAACCATCATTTTCATCAGTATATTGTGGTTTTTGCTTTGGATACGATATGAAAATTACAAAATCATAATTGGTTCTTAAAAGCAAGGAAACTGAATGATTATCTTCGTAAAATCTTTTTTTCTTTTTTTTTTTCAAATTTTAAGAATATTTTAAGTTAATTTTTGATGAACATTGTCTTTTAAAAGGAAATTAAATTCTTGTAACCAAAATATTCCTCCAATAATGCAATTTTTTTAAAAGAGAAAGTTGATAATGTTGGTCAAACTGTATATTTGCCTATTTTGCCTTGATGTTACTTTTTACGATGTTACAATTATTCCTACAGGGTGCTATTATTTCTATAGGGTTATCTATAAGGTGCTGTATAATAAAAAAAGCTCAGTAGTGGTTTTATAACACTTAGCAATTCATTCGTTTTAGTTATAGAAAAGGGGGAATGTCTCCCGGCAAATGTCTCTGCATTTAAAAAAAAAAATTATGGAAAAGACAAAATTGAACTATCGATTTGCAAATTTACGTTACTCTGCTTATTTTACGGCAGCTAATATAAGGAAAGTAAACACAGAAAATTTACACTAGAATATCTCAAATCTTCATTCAGAACTTCTAATACTGCAAAGTTATAACAGAATATTCCTCATTTCTTTTCAACAAACGATAGATAAATCATATCCATTGTTTTTATACATTGTACTGCAATAATTAGTGAGGGTAATAGGAAAACAGTTACCAGCCCTATATTTTTGACAGATAAAAAAATTTATTTCCTTTCTAAATTTTTTTAAAAATTTAAGTTCGTCTTCGTTGAATATAGACAATATTCAACTGCATTTTTTTATAAGTAACGCATAACAATTATCTCTAATTCCCTCTGACTTGCTTTAATATAAATTTCTTTTGCTTTCTTTTATATTTAAACATGGTACTTTTCTGCAATTAAATTAATTTTCAATTAATCAAACTGAAGAAAAGGAAATCAAAAAGTAGCGATGTCGATCACAAGACAAAGATTTTTAATTTGTAAATATGTAACTTATCTCTAATTTTTGGTGGTATTCAAAGATAGTTATAAATTGAATTTTTCTAAACTATCTACACTTTTGAAACTACACAGAGAAGTACTAATTTGAGTACATATAAAAAAATTTAAAAAATCCCATAAATTTATGAGAGACATAAGAACTGATCATTAAGATTTCCAAAATATGCTTATTAATAATAATTTAGCTTATTTTTCCTACGGTAGAAAATTTAATTTATAAGAGACTGGTATATATATATATATATATATATAACTCATGGCACAACAGTCCGCTGTGGACTAAGGCCGGAGGTGCCCACCTTCGCTTTCGACTTGACCGTGGGCTTGGGGTGCCATACAGCATATGTCTCGCTCAGGTGGTCAACCTGACGTGGGACCTCCAGTGTTTGGTTCCCAAGCATGCTTGGCTCTCATTTGATTGACCACTCAACAGACGAAAGGCTGAGTTGACCTTGCCCATTCGCAGGATCGAACCCTGAACCTGTGGTGTGGCAGCTTGACGCTTATAACCACTAAGTCAAGGGGCGTATATATATATATATTTATATATATATATATATATATATATATATATATATATATATATATATATATATATATATTAGTGTAGTATATATATATGTCGCATCCCGACAAGGAAAGTGACATAACTCAAGAATGAAGCATTTGGGAAAAATCAACTAAAGGGATACTATAAAGCTTGAACTTGCATTACAATAAAACTGATACAACTGCCCTCACGTGGACAGATTGTGAGATATATATATATATATATATATATATATATATATATATATATATATATGTCACTTTTCGTGCACGATGGGGCACTCCATACATATTTTTCAACAAGATAACTTTAAAATTGTCATTTTTTGACTTGTGTCACTAATTCTTGCCCGGGTGCGATATACTTATATATATATATATATATATATATATATATATATATATATATATATATATATATATATATATATATATATATATATATATATATAGCATATATATACATTGTAGTTATAGTATATGTGTGTAAAAGGATATGATACGAATAAACTTTCGAAAATTCAAAGTTTGGAATTGCTTATCCTATACTTTGGAAGGAAAATAAGTAAAATCAACATCAACGTATACGTTAACGACGCGGAGGAATTAGCCAATGCTAAATTAACTCAGAAAAAAAAAATAAAAATTCCACATCACTTAACAAGATACGTTAGCGATTTTTCATGCTAGATGATGTGGTGATTCCATCATATTAGAGACCTCTGATAAGCTCCTACATAGTGAGCTTGCCGCGAAATCTGACAGGTAACTAACAGTTCCCTCTCATCTACTCTAAACATAAACGAGACCTCCCCCCTCCCGACTCCCCACTTCCAAACCTCGGTGTTCCGCAGACGACTTCTGTTTAATCAGCGCCTCTTTTATCTGATAAATCATTTAACACCGGACCTATCATTTTGGGTGATCCAGACCTTTTAAGTGGGGAAAAAAAAGCGGAGCATCTCCGATCTAATGGTAGACAATTAATAGTGGGATGATTGCGAACGGTGTAATCTTGGCAGGCGTCCGAAACTTGCCCACGGGGTGTATAAGGGAGCGATGCTTTCGATGCTACGTTTAAAGCCTACGTTCGCGCCCAGCGGGAGCACCGCCCGAATGGCTAATTTGCTGTGACGAAGGTCTTGATGAATCCTTTTGCTGCGCGTGCAGGATTTGCCCGCTCAGCCAACAGTCGAGCACACAAGGCTGGATTTACTAACATGCTTTACTTTTCATGGGTTAGTAAAATGACGTCTATCTTAGAAGCAAACTGAAGTTCTTTGCATCAACATTCTTATAATAAAATAGCTGAAAATACGTACTTCGCTACGGAGTACATTCAAATTAAATACAACGGTCAATTCATGCAATTAATGCCAAATATATGTATATGTATATATATATATATATATATATATATATATATATATATATATATATATATATATATATATATATATATATATATATATATTTATTTATTTATTTATTTATAATAAATACAACGATCAATGTATGAAATTGATGTAAAAAAACAAAATTAAAAAAATCGTAATGGATATTTTTATAGACAAAATAATGCTGAAGAAAATATTCCAATTAAATCTAACAGAACATACTAAAGAGTATAGTAATTAAATCTAATAGAACATTTCCTTTACTGTATTTTAATATTTTTTTGGATAATGTCCAATAGTCTGCCGCATTATCAAGGGAAAAAAAAAATTTTTTTTGTCTATTTCGTTATGCACGTGACGCAAAATTAGTTTAAAGTATCAAAAAAAAGAAAAGAAACCACGTGAGCAGCATTTAATAAATTAAATTCTAAAAATTAATCTTTAAAATTTCACCAAAAAATCACAAAATGAAGGTAAAGATTCGAAAAAAGATTTCATTTTAAAATAATTTTTATGATCTTTCTCGTGATGTAAATTTTATAACCCTCGGATTATTATTTTAAATGCAAACTTTAAAGAATGTTACAAAAACAGCTTAAAAATTTAATTTAAAAAAAATCTAAGAAGAATTTTTCAAAAATCTCTCTTAGTGCACCCATACACTATAAGAAGAATCGCCATGCAAAATTTCACCCCTTTAGGTCCAACGGTTTGGTCTGCGCGTTATATGTCAGTCACTCAGTCAGTCAGTCAGTCAGTTACGGAACTGCTTTATATATATAGATTGAAAACCAATTCTTTATTCAAAAACATATTTTTGAGGTAATTTCTATGTTCAGAAAGTCTATATAATTATTCGTTTTAGAACTGAGGACATAATTTGTTTTAAATAAGTACTAAAGATGAGAACTATTGACCACTACCACATATGATTGTCTCAACAACATATTATATCTGTATATATGTGTACGCATGTATATGTATGTTATATTTATATATAATAGGTGGGCCGTGTGACCCTTTCGCATACGATTAAAATACGGTAAATTATATAGAAAGGTTGGTGGTTAGCAGTAGAATGTAAGAAATATCGGTTCATTTGTAGCAATTATTATTTGTGAAATTATAATGGTGCGTAAGTATAATACAAAACCAATTACAAAACGCTTTTGGCCACCATATTGGAGGTGAAGCATAAAACAGGGGAACATGGAATATGTACACGTCAAAACACCTTTGTAGACAATATTAAAAGTTAAATATGACACAAAATCGTGGAAAATGTGATATTTACATTACAAAATCTCAAAAGTCAATTTTTAACTTCGATTTTTAAACAAACAGTACAATGTGTCATTCTGAATTAACAATTCGTCAGAAGAGAACTTAATATTTAAAATGGTACCTCATTTATTGATTTTGGTTATGTATGAAGGGAGAGAAAGGGATCGTCACAAAAAATCACCATCTAGAAATAATATATATGGTTTTTCCATGCAAAAAGAATAATGTACACCTACGCGGATGTTGCCAATAAAGAAACTCATTAATGAAATCACAGAATGGTAATAAAAGCCAACGATTTTTAAATTTAAAAGTTCAGTGCGATTGATAATGGTAAAATAAAAAAAAGATAGCGCACGCCATCTAGGGAGAGAAAAATTGTTTATAATGCTTATACTTCGGTTTTTAAACAAACAATAAGATGTGTAATTCTAAATTAACAATTCGCACGAAGCGGAGATCTTAATCTTTAAAATGGTACTTCATTTATTAAGTTTGGTTAAGTATGAATGGAGAAAAGGGGATAAAACAAACAAAAAAAAAACCTCCTTTTTGAAATGATATATATAGATATGTGAATTCTGTAACCATATAGAATGTTTGATTAACTTCTATTATAAATTTAAAGGGAATTTAATTAAATTTTACTATAAAATTTAACAATGTTATATCTATATGTATAAGAGAAATAGGATGCTATTAAATTAATCCTGGCAGTAGTGAGAATTACAATGGTATAACAGTATACTCCAATTAACGCTTTAGAAATTCCAAACTGACGTCACAAAATAGGAATCGAACTCTTGCTTTACACGCGCCCATTTATTTACCGGTACGTGAAACCTGTGTTGAAAATCCAAGCAGTTACCTCATATTGCAGCTGCGGACTAAATATTTCGGCAGTGTTTCTTAAGTGGTCCGCGAATCACGGGTCGGGAATCTTGAATTTAATCTGTAAGAAATTGGGAGCTTTATAACTCAGATTTTCTATCTTTTTCCCATTTAACTAACTTTTTTTTTTAGATTTAAAAGAATAGCTCCCTTGGTACACATCGTGACTGGTTATGTGACATTTTTATAAGCGACTAGTTAAGAAAAATTGATTTAAGCCAGAAAACGTCAATACCTTTAAACATGAACGTCAATAAGATCTGTTTTAAGATTCACTTAACTATCGACCTCTTCATATTGGACATAGTCTCTGGAAGTGGTCCTTTTTTTCTCCCTTCTTTCACCGTTCCCCATACGCGAGTGAAAGAGCTTAACGAGCTATATTAGATCGACAAACACTTCATTTTCTCTCTGATAAAAGTTTATTTAAGCGATATCACACAGTTGTCTGTTTTTGAATGGCAACTGTTGAGGTATAAGCCGCGTTCTTTCTTAATCTTTGATTTATTGGCCATCCATTATGGTTCGGACTGCGTCTCAATGGATGCGGTCGACCGTGAAATCGCGGGAAAGAAAAAAAAAAAAGTTTTTTCTTTTCCTTGCCACAGGCCAGGATAAAATCCACCGCCGAGACACAGAGCGGGAATGATTGCGAGTCTCCACGTGAGAAGCCATTTTGTACCCAGAATTGGATAAACGGCTGTGGGTTGCGTGAATAAAGAAACGGACACAATGAAGATGAACTGGGCGCACGAAGTTATGATTAATTAAGCAGGTAGCATGATTTTCTGAGTGTCTTTTTCAGTATGTTTCGCTGCAACAGGAAGGCAACGGGACGGTTTTAAGACAGTCAGAATATTCCTCTCTGATTTGCCGTTGCAAATATTGGGAGAAGAAATGTGCCACTGACAAGACAGTTTTTTTTTTAATATCGACATTTCAGAAAAAGTTTTAACGACTGCCTACCGAGAGGGAGAATCAAACCACGTACAGCTTGACTTCAGGCCTGCTCACACTGCATCTGGAGCGTTGCGTTGCGTTACTGCGTTTGCCCCGAGATTGTTGACATGGCCTGTGGTTGGTTTGACGTATCACGTGTTCAATGAATTGAGCTTTGTGATTGGTTAAAATTTTTAACACTGACACTACGCAATGCTCCGAAGTCAGTGTGAAGAGGCCTTTAGAAGGCAAAATCTGCGGACAATAGACTCAGTGATGTTAATAAAGTCCCGATGGGAATTTCATTCCTCGGGTTTTTCCTCACCCTTTCTGGGACCAAACGCAGAAGATGTTCACATAGTGTTAGTTAAACATATCAATCTATTTTTTTCAACTATCTGGATTCTTTGTTCAGGGAATATTTGCTATGTGTTTCCTAATGGTTCATTTTCAGTCCTTCTAACGGTCGAGCGCCACTGGAAGGACAAAATGGGAAGAACAGAAATCGGACCACGAGCCAATCGACTTCTAAATATTGTCTTGACCAATACAT